>OX103972.1:8858597-8881604 GCA_944470395.2 Schistosoma turkestanicum
GTTACGATTCCCTGTTAATCCAACCCAACTATTCCTATTACTTAATATTTTCGGACACCAATCCACTCGACAAGTCTTCAAATTAGAACACAGTTGAACAGGGAACAGATTATATTCCAAATAGCAAGGTTAAATGGAAGTGAGAAGCCGAAGCGAGCGGCGAAATAGGAACAATGTTAGTATCTTTACAGTTTGAGAAGCTTCTAGAATGTTCTCCAATTATTGACTAGCGCTGATTGGATAGGAATTGACCAATCAACGTGCAGCTAACGGATTCATTCATGCTTTAATCCCATCTACATCCCGCTAACAGATGTGATTATACAATAAAAGTGATAGTATAGTACCATAAAGAATGTAATATCAATCAGTGAGTCAGTCAACCACAACGTGGAACTTCGTACGTATATACGTATATCAGTTCGGATTGCCATACCACATTAGTACAGAGACGCCAGTATCAATTCAAATCCCATAGTAGTATCAGCAGTAATCAAAAAAGATATTTGATCGAATATATCATTCAAGAGGTAATGTACAAATGTAATATACAATAGATTTATTCATTATTAGTTAAGAATTAGTGCAATCTCAGGATATATGAAGATTGAAAGATTTTTATGCGAAATCTACATGAAACATGAAACTCCGCCTAGAGTCCTTCTGGGTTACTACCAGTCTTAAACCCAAAGAGGAATGGTTGAGCATGAAGGTTAGCGACCCCCTATCCCGAAGAAAACCAACTTGCCAACCAGAAAGTAACATGAAATATAACGATTTCATGAATATTTATATTCATTTTTAAAACAATGTTTAAATGATGATGGTGATGAGTATTAGTGGATTCCAATGTGAACGTTTCGTCCTATAGTCAGTCATTCAGATGCAACGTAGAACTTCGTACGTATGTACATCAGTTGATGTTGCCATACCACATTAGCATACACAGAGATGTAATTGTCAATTCAAATCCAATAGTAGAAGAGGTAGTAAAGGTATTAGAAGTAATCGGGGAGGTTAGGATTGGAAGATATTATTAAAAAAGTATGATTCAGTGAGATACGGTTAGAAAGACAAAACTAGAGGGGTTGAAGAATCCAGAAGATTAGGATTTGAGAGAACACACAAAATAAATGCACCGGCGCCATTGCGAACGATTTTGAGCCGTGCCATCCAGAGTCTCTAACCATCGATCATTATTATCTCGCGGACCCCAACCAGGTAGTCGACACCTACCGATAAGACTCAGTCCACTTGTCAGTGACTTCATGGATCGCTGCCATGTTTTGATCTGGCCGCCCCTAACGTTCTTCCAACCTACTCCTACACCACAAAACAATGCTCTTTGAGGCAGTCGGTGGTTAAGCATACGCAACACATGTCCAAACCACCTCAACTGATGAAGTTTCATAACTTCATCTATTGATCTGCCATTCTTACCTAGCACCCGTTTCCTAATAACAGCGTTGCTCACTCGCGTGTCCCAGGATATGCGAGCAATGCTTCATCCTATAAGGAAGTTGTCATTTGGATATAATTGCAATGAGATGTAGCCTGTACATTTCATGGTAAATACATAGGTATGGATATGATTTGATTTTGGTGCAGCAGATTAGAATTCAGTAGCAATCAGAAATGAATGAAGTACCTGGTTTTTAAATCATTGAATTAAAGTTGTCTATTAATGATCTGCTTATTCACACTCATACCACAGAAAGTTAAGTGTCAATCTCTGTCCACTGGTTACAGGATAGTTAATAGTTATCGCCCTAGTTTGTACCAGACCTGTTGGGCCATCATCCTAAAGATAATCCAGTCAAGAAGCTAAAGGAATGATTTATTTATCCACTTCTCTACTGCATAACGCATACATTTTTACTTCAAATTTTTCAGGTAGTCGATATTTACGAAAGAATGACAGAGACTAGTTCGATCTTCATCAGTTTGAGCAGTAAGGGTGAGCTCAAGAGAGAGAGAGAGAGAGAAAGTAAACAGCATCCAACACCAACACCAACCATCAGTTAATTAATATGAGTAATTCAAGAATAATGATTAGCTATACCAATCAAATTAATTAGTCCAGATGATCATGAACCGATCAATGTTAGAGCAACATTGAAAACCTGTGAGCACTGGATAGCCGTTTCGTCCAAGTGTGAGACTCTTCAGTAGTATTTTCAGGTTCTCGAAAGTAGTCTAACATTCAACGATTCATGATTTTAAATGGAATTCAACAATCTCCATAACTCTATACTGATACATTTAAATTATTCACTGAAATATGCATACCTTTGAAAAAACCTTCAACTCCTTCTTTTTTAGCACCTTCAACAGGTTTTGTCACCATACCAGTAACACCATGAAATACACCCTAAGAAATTACAAAAGAGGAAAAAAAAATACTCATCGGCAAGTGATTTTTTTTGAATAAGAAAAAAACATACATAAACACATTAAAAGTTTGGTAGACCCATACTGACTTACCATAAATAAACCTCGACCACCTTGAGCAAGACCAGCGCCAAATGTTTCAGGACGTCGTGCTAATTGTTCACGACGTTTACGTTTATAATCTTCATCGAGGGTTAGAGCTGCGATACCTTTACCGATTGTACCAGTTATACGTGAAACTGCACCAGCTGCCCCACCTTAAAAATGAGGAGGAGTAGAAGAAGAGGTGGATTAGTAAAGGATTTCAATAAATCATACTGAAAATTACTTGTTTCCAATCAGTTAGTCAGCTGCAACGTCGAACTTCTTACGTACGTACACCAGTTCAAGTTGCAATATCATACTAACACAGAGACAACATTATCAATCTGAATCCAATAGTAGTGGAGGCAGTAGAAGTATTAGCGGTAATGGAGAAGATTAGGGTTCGAATATATATTAATCAAGAAGTACAATCTAATGAAATCATCAATCAATCATTGTTAGACCACCATTAGAAACCTGGAAGCACTGGACGGCCGTTTTGTCCTGGTATGGGACTCATCAGTGGCAGTGCGCATCCACGACTCCTGCTCCTCGCACGATTCGAACGCAAACATTCAAAACTCTGCCCCACAATCTAATGAGGCGAATTTAAAAAGAGGAAAAACGGTAATGAGAAATTCACAAGAGTAGAATACGCATGGATGCATCTGAGCCATTGCAAACGATTTGGAGCCATGTCATTTCACGAGACTTTTGTGCGTTAATAAAAATTAATTGATCTCCTCACATTTACAACACTTTGTGCGTATAATGAATGTATTGAAAATACTATATCGAATAACTTCGTTCATTGAAATCTATATATATTCGTAGAACAGTAAATTTTAAAAAAATAATCAGGTTAGTTTGAAATGTAATTCTTCGATTTCTCAAACGAGGAACTATATGACCAGCGGAATTCAACTATGCCAAACGTGAGACAGTTAATATTAGGGCTTTTGACCTTTGGCTAAATTCACGTGACAAAAAATAACAATAATCAGCATACATTTCAATGCTGAAAACTTTGAGTCGACGGCTGCTAGATTTCTATTGGTTCACAATTGTCTAGATTTGTTATGCCAGGTCTTTGAATCCAGAAGTCAGATGGATATTGTTTATATACAAGCAGACCATGACCGTGTTACACAACAATTAAAAAAAATAACGACCAAACAAGGACAAGCTAAAAAGCGAACGACATGGTCCAGAATCGTTTGCAACGGTACAAGTGCACCCATTCTTTGTGTTCTCTCAAATTCTAATCTTCTGAATTCCTCATCAACTTCGTCTTTCTCTTTCTAAACTTATCTCACTGAATTATACTTCTCGAATAACATCTTCGAACCCTAATCTTCTCCATTTCCGCCGATACTTTACTACCTATAACACTATGGGATTTGAATCGAAAATTGGATCTCTCCGCTAATGTGGTATGACGACGTGAACTGATGTACATACGTACGAAGTTCTACGTTGCAACTGACTGACTGACTGACTGAAGCCAAAAAGTGATTGTGAATAGGAAAGACTGTAAAATTGGAAAACGTAAGCTTATGATAAAAGGAATAATTTAGTTACTTAATTATTATACATTAAGAATATATGTAATAATTTACAAGTCTATGGAGTTATCATCCTTCCAATCTCTGTTCCTGCTAATAACAGTTACCCAGAGACAAAAATGGATAGTGGCTGTCCAGCGTTGTTGATTGATTGATACTACACATGCAAACTCTCACGATTAAGGTTAAAGTGCTTACCACGAGATCTAAAGATCCTGAGTTTGATCTCCCATCGGACCATGAAAGTTCACTGACAAAGAGTCACATAAAGGGACAAAGTGACTATCCAATGTTTCCGAGTTCTCAAAGATTGTCTACTTAATATCAGTCAGTCAGTTTTGTATGCTTTTAGGGGTATGAAGGTGGATGTCACTTCCCGGTCGCCAACACAGTAGGAGAGTTTCTTGACGAACCTGGAAAGAGAGTTGGGTAACTGGTAAGTGTTAGTCTCAGCGACCTGGAGGCATGACCACAGGGCCCAAGGGTCAACTACTAGAGGTCAGTCACGCACGGCATTTTTATGGGGAGATTTTGAAGTGTTAGCTTCACTCTTTAAAAAGGCCTTACTACCGGAGAAGGAAATCTGTAGGGTAAAGTGAGATGTGACGTTTTTAGGGTCGACCTTTTCTAACCCCTTCTTTCCGTGTAAGAAGGCAGCATCGCTGCAGATGCTGGTTGTCCGAGTGAAACATCTTACTGCTGTCACAGCCCCCTGCAGTCAGCAGTACGACTTCTGCCTCGGACCTTGAGTAGCTGCTTTTAGCCTTATCGTTACCCAATCGATCTGCCTGGTATTATAGTATCTGAAGGAATATGTTATTCAGACAATATAGCTCGGTTGGGTGATCAACATAGGCAAGCTCGATCACCACGTTAAGGTAGCAGCTATGATCGTGAATTAATATCTGTTCATCAAGTAAACCATAAATAAAATGAATGTCAAATAATTGATGATAAACTGAATAAAAAAAATTAACCATAACTTTGACATACCAACAGCATGACCAAATAAACTTCGTACACCTAGTGTAACACCTTCAGCAAATTCTTCTGGACCAAGAATAGCACCCTGTAATAAAAAATATATATATAGTGCATTTAAGTAGGAAAATACAAACCAATCAATTCAATAATCAGTAAAACAACTCAACAAAGTAAAAAAACATACTTTCACTGGTTCATAAAATAAATCTTCAACACCTTGAGCTAAACCACGTAGTACACCGAATGGATTACCCAATACATCTAATCCTAAAACTAGTACATACATTTGTCTAACACCTTGACCAACATAATGATGTGTAATTTCTGTACTCATCTGGCTTAGGGTCATAATACATGCTTGACGTTCAAAATAATCTAATCTAAAAGGAAAAGAATGAATGAATGAATCAATGAAAAAGAATGAAATTGATGTTAAAAATGTTATTTGATGATGATGATGAAATTTGAAAAGTGATCAAATCTATTCTACTTCATTTAGTTCATCATTGTGATCAGATAAAATTTAACAGCGTTGAACATTGAAATCAAATACATACTACAAATTGTTGACAATATCATATTTCGGATAAAGATGGATGATAAACTTAATTTTGATTAAAATCCGAGTATATGAATGCACAATTTAGAGATGAAAAGCATGTAGCCAACGTAGGTTTAAAAACTGGACAGGTCAGTTACTTACTTACCTGTGCTATTACAAATGATTTTGAACCATGTCATTCAAAGTCTCTAAATCGGTTGGTACGTAGGGAGAATTCACTTAGAGGAGCTAGACAACTCTGATTCTAAACTAATTACACATGAGCTTTAGGATCCTGAACCTAGTATAAGTCACTGGCTACCATGAGACCACACTTCGTAGCGTTGCTCCACTGCCTTGTAGATCAAACTTTTAGGAAAAAGGCTCACTGAGTAGTACCAGAGGAAAACTGCCTGTTCTGGTTTCGGCAGCCGGATAGCATCTCGATGACTTGTGTGACGGGTAAATATTACGGTGCCCATTTGTCATTCAGTCAGTCGGTTACAACGTATAACTTCGTACGTACACACATCATAAGTTCAGGTTGCCATACCGATTTAGTACAGAGGCGCCACTGTCAGTTCAAATCCCATAGTGGTGGAGATAGTAGAAGAACTACTAGTAATGGAGAATATCAGGAATCGAAGATATGATTCAAGAAGTATAGTTCAGTGAGATAACTTTAGAAATAGAAAAGACAAAGAATGGATGCATCTGCGCCATTGCAAACGATTTTGAACCATGTCATTCAAGGTCTCTAACCATCGGTGACTCGTCTCGCAGACTCCGACCAGCTAGTCTACACTTACCAACATGACTCAGTTCAGTTGTCAATGGCTTCATGGATCTAAGTCATGTTTTGGTTAGGTGAATACAATCAACCAATTCCCACAAAACTCTAACTAAGCAATGTAATATAAATTTTTTTTTAAAAAAAGATACTATTGCAACTACTCTACGCTGACTTACTTGAAAACCACATCTTGTACTTCAGTTAATGCTACACCAAGAGATTGTAAGAAAAGATTAAGTACTTCACTTGGAAAAGCTGATGATTTTCCTTCGGTACTACCAGTGAGTGAAAAGCTAACATGTACCTTGTGAAATAAAAGATAAGTGCAACAAACAAAATGATTAGCATGTATAACAGGTTAATATCAAGATATATATATATATATATATATATATATATATATATATATATATATAGGACTTATGCATTTCTTATGAATACAAATACTTGAATTGTTAACTTGAATCGCCAGATAAGAAGGAATGTCATAAGGAGAAATAGAAGGTATAAGATTTGTCTTTGTATATACTTTTGTACCAACTATGAACGGAAGTGCTCATTTACTTTGTTGGCTAAATTATTTGGTTGTGTTGTTTTGTAATACTTGTAGTGCAAAATATTTTTGAATAGAGTCCATAGGATTTGTCCCAAGCCTTCTGTTGTAAACGCGGCTACGTAAATCTTCAGTCCTAACGGCGTCCAATTCAAATATCACAAAACGACCCAAAGGCTTTCCCAAATCTCCTAGAAATCAGAACGTAACACCGTGGCAGGAAGATGTTTATTGGGTCGTAAACAGAAGAAGTAGGCAGGGGAAACGGAATTATTAAGTCTTCCAGATAGCGCGTATTTATACACTAAGGTCGAATGAGAAAAAGCATCAACGTCCGTGACATTGACAATTTAGGAAGACCAATAGAAAAGGACAATTGAATGACATTGACCGTCCAGATGACCAATAAGAGGTAACATTGAAGTATTTGACCCTGACGGTAAGAACGATCAAAATTTCGGCCAATAGAATTCGACCAATAGGATTGCAGTTCTAAAAATAGTATTCTTAGGATATTTGGTGAATATCCTAACACCTCCCTCTGGAAAAAAAAAAAAGGAAAAAAAATAACAGCGACCCAGCCGAGGGTTTACTTGAAATTACTTGATTTTCTTCGCTTGCGTTTCGACCACCTCGGAGATAAAATCCCTGGAGCTGTAGGATGTTCTGTTTGAGTAGATGACTCGATAGTTTCTGGTGGAGGTATTGGCGGAACTTGGTAAGTATCCAACAGCAAACAGAGTGGGAGGCGCTTCGTAATTTTACCTTTCTCTTTATCTCCCCCTGGCCTTAGTTGATCACGAGGTCTTTCGGTATTTGGAAGGCTTTTCCTGATATCCTTATCATTTACTAGCTTCACTTCGACGCTTGAAGATTTACAAGAAAGAATGGAGTCACGTGAATATCTTTGTCTGTTTATTGTATCATGTTTTGCTCCATCACCCCAGTCTGCTTTATCTTGGGACTTGACATGCAAGTTATCTGAGATCACATTTTCTTCAGGCATGGCAACTGGCTGCAGTCCGAAACCAGGCTGAAGCGGTTCAGTGAGTCGTTTTTGAAAATCTGCAGCATGCTGTTGTATAACGGCAGGAGTTTTTACTTGATTGCAGACAGTATTGATGGGAAGATCAGCGAGACCAAGTTTTTCGAACCAATCTAACCCCAGAAGGTTGTGAGGAGACTTGTTGATATAGCATGTTCCATTGAAGGTTGTATCTCTGAACGAAACACAGCAATCAAGTTTACCACGAAGACGAAGGTGACCCCCACAGGCACTGACAACTATCTGCGATGATGGTTTGATGCGTGGTTGACCCAAGGTTCGCCAAGTCTCTTCTGACAGAATAGTGATATCTGATGCGGTATCCAACTGCATTCGAACCAGCTGACCATTGATCGAGAGGGTCAGAAATTTGCGTCGAGTAGAAGCATCGGTGTGAAAGGCTGCTGCTAAACTCCTAGATGCAGCAACCGGCTT
This sequence comes from Schistosoma turkestanicum, assembly GCA_944470395.2. Classification (NCBI taxonomy): domain Eukaryota; kingdom Metazoa; phylum Platyhelminthes; class Trematoda; order Strigeidida; family Schistosomatidae; genus Schistosoma; species Schistosoma turkestanicum. The sequence continues at coordinate 8,866,989 of OX103972.1, forward strand.
TTTGGAATAACGACGCTGCGACTGTGAATTTCGCCGGCCAGTGAATCGGGTTGATTGGCAAAAACCGCTTTTATGACCAATTTCCTGACAGCGATTGCACACATGCTGCTTGAATGGACAAAATTTCACATAATGCCAGTCTCCACAGTGCCAACATGGTGAGGGGGGCTTCTTATGCGTTGATTTTGAGTGATTAGAAACAGAACTGGCATTCGAACGACCAAAGCTTTTCGATCTAGAAGATTTGTTCTGCTGCTGAACAATGTGAACTTCGGAACCACCCTGGCTCCCAGACTGAACCAAAGTGGTGTCACACTGTAAGTTGGTGATGCGTTGATACTCATCAGCGATAGCATCGAGTGTCAGTGTTGGGTCTTGTTCGAGGCGGTTAAGCAATCGAGTTCTGATGTCGGAGAATTTGGGTGATTGTAGACTGCATATGAATATGAGTGATTTGAATTGGTCATCAGTAAGGGATCTGTGTTTGAACCGTTCACACTCGCGGTTGACAATACCAACATGAGTCAAGAAGTCATCGGACTCATTCATGACTAGTTTTAAACAACGATAACGTGTATTGAAAATAGAATGCTGATCCCCAAAAAGTTTGCTCAGGGACTGAACCGTAGCATCGAATGATCGGTCACGCGGGTTCTGCGGTAGGATGAAGTTGCGATACTTGTCCAGTTCTGACGGACCAAGTTTTCGAAGGAGAAGACGCACCTTCCAGGAATCATCTTTGTCAGCAAAATCAACTTTGAAAAGATCTTCATAACGCATGAACCAAGTATCAAATGTAATATTGGCATCAGGATCATACAGAAACTCAGAAATACTACTGGTCATACCATCAACTGACTGAGGAATTGTTGGTGTAGATGAGACTTGAGAAGAGATGTGCGTCTGAGTAAGCATCTCCATCAGCTTCAGCTGCTGTGCAAACAATTTTTCTAATGTAGCTGGATCCATATTTAGTCACCAACCCGTCGCCAAATTTGTTGTAAACGCGGCTACGTAATTCTTCAGTCCTAACGGCGTCCAATTCAAATATCACAAAACGACCCAAAGGCTTTCCCAAATCTCCTAGAAATCAGAACGTAACACCGTGGCAGGAAGATGTTTATTGGGTCGTAAACAGAAGAAGTAGGCAGGGGAAACGGAATTATTAAGTCTTCCAGATAGCGCGTATTTATACACTAAGGTCGAATGAGAAAAAGCATCAACGTCCGTGACATTGACAATTTAGGAAGACCAATAGAAAAGGACAATTGAATGACATTGACCGTCCAGATGACCAATAAGAGGTAACATTGAAGTATTTGACCCTGACGGTAAGAACGATCAAAATTTCGGCCAATAGAATTCGACCAATAGGATTGCAGTTCTAAAAATAGTATTCTTAGGATATTTGGTGAATATCCTAACACCTTCGGACAAATTAACCGATCTACTCTATTCGAGTTACTACTTAGTTAGTATTTTGACTTATTGGAGTAGCAGCTCAAAATTAATACATTCTGTTTTTTGGGGCAGAGTTTTGGAGGTTTGCGTTTTTACACATTGAAATCACCAATCAATCATTGTTAAACCACCATGAGAAACCAGGAAGCACTGAACGACGGCCGTTTCGTCCTGGTATGCGGACTCATTAGCGGTGCGCATTCAGAACTCCTGCTCCTCACAGGATCCGAACCCAGGACCGTCGGCATTGTAGGCGAACGCCTCACCATCGGACCACTGGGTCGGCATCCAACGGTGTTAATGTCTAACTTTGTTTTCACTAAAATGATTTAATTCAATTATGAATTATTGAAGAATAATGGGGATTAATCTAACTAGTTCATCATAAAAATACACAAATAACTGTTGCCCCTAAAAGATAATTTTCTGATGATTAGTAACACGAGGAAGTATTGTTAACTATTTCAACGCTCTTGGTGTCATTTCATTGGATTTTTGTATACTATAGGAAGGTATGAAGAAATAGGACAACACATAGAGTAGCACACATAAACACTACTACCCTGAGTTCATTTAATTTTTCTAACTGCCCAACTATTCTTTTAAACTTTTTCTCACAATCTTAGATTTCTGTTAGATGACATCATTCTACGTTTAATAAAGAAAAGGGAGGGTTAACTCCTCTTGGAGCTCCTCTCTCTAGAGTTACCTGAGCTCCTATACCCGGGTTAAGTAATTGGATTAACAACTCTTACCTCACGAAAAAGGAAACTCACTAGAAAAATGCTAATCACAAAAAAATCAAACTGTGGTATGGCAACCTGAATTGATTTACGTATGTACGCACGAAGTTCTACGTTGTAACTGACTGGATGACTGACTGACTGACTCAGAGTTGAAGAGTCTTAACCCCAAAGAGTTATGATCATTCATAATCAATGCCAACTTCATTTCATTAAACAGTTCATCATTGGAAAAATGCACTAAATTGTTGACAAGTGTCTACTTTTTAGTTTTAATACTTACATCCTTTCTTAAAAAAAACATTTATCCTTATCTAGTGAACCTCACAAGTAAACCAGAAGTGTAGTTCAAATTTCATTGACAAAGTTTATTAATGTTAGAAAAATGTTCGAAAATGGAAAACACACTCATAGATATAAACTTACTTTGATTGGTGAAATATGAAAATTATCAAAAATCGATCGATTTCCATCTTGAAGATGAGCTTGTACAAGTGGTGAATCAATAAGTTTACTAGTAATCAATAAATAATCATGTTTGAATGCTTCCTCCTGAAATAGTGATGTAAGATGAAACAAAGTGAAAGGCAAGAAATTCAATGAAGGTATGTGATAATAATAATAATAATAATAATCACCATTATTGTTTTCTTATAATGATCAATGTTACAAGGTCATAGTGAAATAATAACGATATCATATGGAAGAGATTGAAGCGCTATGTTTCATTCAAAAATATGCGAGCGGGCATTCAAAAGAAAAACAGATTGAATCATGACGCTGATGGTGATGATGATGCTGATGACGAAATAAAAATATATGGTAGCCATAAAGCAAATAACATTCTCATCCGATCAGAATGAAATAAACAAGACTTATTTATTATGCATTGGGGGGGGGGGGAATGAATGCACAATGGGCAAAGTATGAAAACTGATAAACACACATACACACACGCGCACACAAACAAGCAGACAAACAGAAAAGATGAATATCAGAAAATGTTGGTGAACATAATTTCCGATTTAGATCTCATGTGTATGTGATAAATATCTGCGAATAAAAGGCAAGACTGATTGGATTGCTCAATCAATTGTGAGTAACCTATGACTCAGAATCAATCGCTATTGCATAGGTGTATTCATTGTTTGTTGACATTTCGATCTGGAATTTCAGGAAACTATTTTCAATAATATTTATACTCTGTAAATTTATTCGTTCTTATCTATGCGTAGTATTTTTTTCTGTTGTGATGGATACTACTTGCGATGTCTCGTAAGTAGCATGCACTGGAATGTAGTGTGGAAGTTATGAACACACAGAAGAGCGTCAGATCCGAATATACGGCACAATCATAGAAATTTGGGGATCAGATTACATGTGGAAAAAGACAGATAATAAATAGTCTACTTAATTTGTAAATGAAAGTCTAAAGATAAGGTGTATACATGTTTTTAATGAAACTGACTGACCGTAGATGCTACCTTAACGTGGTGGTCGAGCTTGCCTATCGTCATGACCCAACCGAGCTATATTGGCTGGAACATAGGCTCTTGAAGGTTCTACCATACCAGGCAGGCAAGTCAATTGGAGAACCATGAGACTAAAAACAGCTACTCAACGTCTGACGGCGAAGTCATACTGCTGACTGACTGCAGAGGGTGTGACAGCATTAAGGTGTTTCCCTCAGACAGTCAGCATCTGCAGAGATGCTACCTTCTCACAAGGAAGGAAGGGTTAGAATAGGTCAACCCTAAAAATGTCACATCTCACCTTACCTCACGGATTCCCGTCTCCGGTGGTAAGGCCTCTTAAGCAAAAGCGGAGCTAACACTTCAAAAACTTCTCATAAAAATGCCGTTCGTGATCGGCCTCAAGCAGTTGTCCCTTGGACTCTGCGGTCACGCTCCCAGGTCTCTAAGACCAACACTAATCTATCTTCCTTTCCAGGTTCCTCAAGAAATACCGTTGCACGGTGTGGGCAGCCGGGAAGTGACAACCGTAACAGCACACGAAATCAAATAAAACTGACGTATTCATTCATTACAGTATCACTGGATACTGTTACTACTTTTCTATCATTCTGTAATACATCTTGATAATATCATTTTGATATATTGATTTGACATAGGCAACTTCAGCTGGTACATATGTGTCAGATTATTACAGTGCTTATAACACTGATTAATTGAAATAAGTGAAATGATATATTTTTATTTTCTTTAAAGGAGAAAGACAATTAGAAAACCAATTTATATAAACGGAATAAAAATTAGTTTTTGTATAGAATGAAACTAAATCAATCATTACTGTTTATTATATATATATATATAGACAGAAACATTAACAAACGATATGATATATGAAAATCTTTATCATTTAAATCATGAATCGATTAGTGCTAGACAACCATTGGAGACTTGCAATGGTCGTTTCATCCTAGGATAGAACCCATCGGCAGTGTAAATCCACGACCCGTGCTCGGGGGGGGTCGAATTTAGGATCTTTGGTTTCGCGCACGAACGTCTAAACTCTGGACCACTAGGTTAGATTCCCACGAGAGGACGTCGTGGATGCGCGCTGTTGATAAATCTTATCCAAGGAAGAAACGACCGTTTAGTGCCTCAAGGTTTGATTGATCGATTCATGAATTCAATAAGTAACTCAACAAATCTTTACAACCCTATGATGAAAATTTTTATCACTGACAAACCAATGATGATAATCAATCAGCAGCAGTATATAGATAGATAAACAGACAGACAGATGTAAAAAAAAAACAGTTTTGAAACAATCATTTATGGATCATGTCATTCGTATAAGGTCATCATCATCAAACAAATACATATAATAATAATAATAACGATTAACTTAAATCGAAAAGAAAAGAACAATATCACTCAAATCAATCAAACTATATGTAATAAAACAAACAAACAACACAAAAGAAACTTCATTGATAAAAGAAAAATCGGGAATTAAATGATCATTTAAAAAGAGAATGTAATTAATTAGTAAAATAGTCAAATAAATATGAACTTGACTGAATGAGATAAAAAACGCAACCATTCCAAATACTCTCTCTCTCTCTCTCTCACCTTTAAACATTCCACCTAGAATGTTTGGATTGTTTAAATTAATAGGTGGTATATGGGTAGATTTTATTTATACATGTCATATGTAATGTACAAGATATAAATAAATTTTTTTTATTGAACGTTATTGGTATAATTCCAACTTGAACATTAAATACATGAAATTCAGTGAAAAGGATCTCTTGTCAATGAATTTATTAACAAGGTATACAATTGTAAAAACTTCGTCTGGAGATCTTGTAAGGTTACTTGCCAGTGCCAAACCCGGATAAAGGAGGAGGGTTTGGTATGGGGTTGGCGATCCTATTCCGTAGAAAATCAACTCGATAAAAAAAGCGGATCCTTTGCTTAGAAATCATCAGCAGCAACCTACTTCGAGAGAGAACAAACTAGGTTACACTTGAGGAAGAAGAGCTGAAAGTAAACAGGACACATATTGAGGAAAGCATTCAACTGCATCACAAGACAAGCCTTTACTTGGAATCCTCAAGACCAAAGGAGAAGAGGAAGACTAAGGAACATATTACGTCGAGAATTGGAAGCAGGTATGAACAGAATGAACATTATTTGGATAGAAGTAGAAAGAAAGGCTTAAGACGGAGTTAGTTGCAGAATGCTGGTAGGCGGCCTATACTCTATCAGGGGTAAAAGGCGTAAGTAAGTAAGTAAGTATACAATCGTATACATTTATGAAATTTTTTTAAAGTTATTATTTTGTGAAGAAAGCATTCACCTCAATGGATTGTGACCAGAAAACAGCGTATCTTAGACATTAACATCATCATCGTCATCAGAGATCGATTTGAATCTAATAATCCACTGCCGACTATAAAAAAAAGTCGAATCTCTTTATACCGACAAGATAACTGGAAATTTTCTTTCCAATGTCACATTACTAACAACTTACAAAAAGATATCGTTATACATAGGTTATTTCTTGACAAGTGTTTGTTTCCTCTCTCTCTCTTTAAATATATTCTCCGGGTATCAAGGATAATAAAGATCTTTATTCTGTAGCTTATGTTACTGTTAGGATATTCATCCAATATCCTAAAAGAATTATTTGTCAATTCCTATTGGTCGATTTCCATTGGTCCAAATTATGGTCGTTATAACTGTCCAAGTCAGATACTTCAATGTTGTTTCTTATTGGTTGTCCTGACTATCAATGTCACTTCAAATGTTACTTCCTATTGGTCGTCTTAACTGTCAATGTCACACACTTCGATGCTGTTTCCTATTCGACCAAAATGTATAAATACGCATTATCTGTAACGTTTATTGACCACGACCGGGACCCGGTCTCAGATCCCTAGTCCGGGATCCTGATTCTCTTCTGGATTCGGACCTCATACTTTCTGAGTGCTTGTAGAATACATGTTCTACTTCATATCACGTTTTCTTATTTTTAACTAAATATGGGGGTTGGGATAATCGGATTTGAGTAGCATGTCGTGTCACCGGATCCTCGATCCTCGCTCTCGTTTTCCGACTAGGTAAACTCGTAATAGTTCAAGTATATCAAGTTGACGTGTTTACGTGCAAGCGTAACAGTTACGTTATGTTATGTTATGTAATCATTCATAGTTTTATTTGCCTTATAAACATCAAGTAGACAGACTTTGATATTTCATTTCCATATTGTTTCTTATTATCACCTTTGACTATTATGTAACTTTAAATTCTCAATGACTTTTCTTCTTCTCTCTGATAATAATGACGTAATAGTTCGCTGTACTTATAGTAAAAAAAATCGCTATAATTAATTACAGTTGTACAACTCTTGGCAAATAATATCATCAAAATAAAAAGAAAATTTTATCCGCTAAAATGTTTTCATGTTTGTGATTAAAATAGACTTTGTTGGTTACGGATTGGTCAGTCAATCAATCATTGTTGATAAAGTTTAGGTGAGATTAACAACCACGTAGATTAAAATTAAAACCGATGAATGTAAACTTGTTACAACAGATAATGAAATGAAATGATACACAGACACACACACAGACACATATACACAATTTTATTATTGATAAACACTAACCTTAGATGTACGTGTTACAGTGGAACCAAAGAAATTAGTGATATCATAAAGAAAGCCTTGATCAAGTTTCAGCTGCATTTCTTGTATTAGAACACGGAAATATCTAAAAATGAGACAGGAATAAACAAGTATTAATTAAAATACAAGATTCTATCATTAACACCATGGATAAACAGTCAGTTAGAGAATCTTAAAAATCTAAGGAGTAATATATAGCTGTCTAGTCCATACACAGTCAGTCAGTCAGTTACAACGTAGAACTACGTACGCGCGAACATCAGTTCAGGTTGCTATATCACATTAGCACAGAGACGCAAATGTCAAATCAAATCACATAGTGATAAAAATAGTAGAGTTATTAATGGTAACGAACAAGACTAGGGTTTGAAGATATTATTTAAGAAGTATAATTCAGTGAGATAAGGTTAGAAAGACAAAGGTAGAGGTGCTGAACAATCCAGAAGATTAGGATTTGAGAGAGCTCAAAGAATGGATGCACTGGCGTCATTGCAAACGATTTTGAGACATGTCACCCAAGGTCTCTAACCATTGGTGACTATCGTCTCGCGGACCCCAACCAGGTAGCCTACATCTACCAACATGACTCAGTCCACTTGTCAGTGACTTCATGGATTTCTGCCATGTTTTGGTCTGGCCGCCCCTAGCTTTCTTCCAACTTACTCCTACACCACAAAACATAGCTCGTCGAGGCAGTCGGTGGTTAGGCATACGTAACACATGTCCTAACCACTTATTAGGAGCACAATTTATTTATTTCATTTATTCGAACACAAAGAAAGGCACCTAAATAGTTAGGCACCATACCCACAAATTATTGAATTAGTAAGTAGGAAGAGGATATTGTTAGGCCGTACAAACCAAAGCAGATTTTTTATTAGGAGATCATTTCCTATAACTTTCATCTACTGGTTTAATCCACAAAACAATGGGGCATGGTAACTGAACGTCAACATCAGGTTTATACGCCATTGGTTCCCTCAGGATCCTGGAATTCATGTACACTATTGGTTTGGAGACCACGGTCTGTCTCTTAACTTCCCTCCTAGACTGATCCTTTGTATTCACAAACCAAGTTAAAGACTTCATCAGACATTCGCTTTTCGTCCTCTAAATTTCGTAAACAACACTTGTTCCACGAGAAATTAATGAGTAGGTTTTATCTGACAGAGATTATACACATGTGGTTATATGAGAGCATTCGGAGAGGGAAGATAGACTCTCCTCAGTCTCGACTGTAGCAATGAACTTACGAGTATATTATGCAGTTTATAGGAGTAAATTTTTGAAGGTATGAAACTTCTCCATTCTTCTCCTTGTGTTCAACCTCTTTAACGATCATGCTCACCCTCTCTCTTTTGACCAGAAGCGTAATTTTAGGTGAACAAAGTAATCTCAGTTAGTTTAATAAAGTGAAGACGATTTCAATGTCACCATTCCCTCTTATTTGAACGACAAGAGAGACTCAGTCAACAGTCAAGGAATGCTACTAGTAGTATAGAACTTTGATTATATCATAAAATAAATTTAAACTGATTAACTTGTGCATCATTCCTACTAAATGATTTTATCAAGATTGAGATAACAAATATAATTGATGGAATCTAGATTTGTATATCACTGAATATTCCGATTCAGTGATTTAGAGGTTAAGAATTTATGCATGAAACCAAAAGTATTAGGTTTAAGCTCAGGATGCAGAATGGTGGTGCATGAACACACTACACTACTAAAGAGTCCTGATTCCAAGATTTATAACTCATAAATATTTAGATAAAGAAATTACGAATAACAATAATTATAATATTATTAATAATAAACTTACTTAAATCGAAATGAACCTGGATTCGCTGTACGTCCAATAATTGCTGAACATTCGAATAATGGTTTAATACCTGTAAAATATCAATAGATTATGTTATAAGTAGTAAACAGGATAGAATTATAATGTATGTGATTCACCTGAATGCTCTGATACGGCCAAGAGTGGAGACAGTTCGCTCTCCCTCTCCAAATATGGCAACGCGTGCCTAGTCACTGTCAAATAAGTCCTGCTCCCTAACCTCTTGTAGCGCAAGTGTTGTTTACGAAATCGGGAAGCGAATTTCCGGTGGAGGTTTAAACCTGCTTAACAGATACAGAGGATCTGTTTGGGGCAGTTAAGAAACCCTGATTCCAAACCAATAGTGCACATGTGTTCTTGAGGCATTATTGTATTAATGAGTGAGATAAATTACTCTCTGGGTCATCAAACTGAAGCAAATGATTTTTCTAGGAGCCATTCCCTCGAACCCACAAGGCATTCGAGCAAGGTCAGGAGATTCAATTACATGCTAGCTAGTAATCAACCATTGGTTTAAAACAGGGTTTATAACCCCTCTATCTGAAAATTTTGTATCCCCCAACACGGGTTATATCCCAAAGGATATTCAAATTAAATCCTCTCAGTTTTGTGAACAACACTTCCATCACGAGGAGTCTGTGAGTAAGGCTTTCCTGGTAGTGGCTATACACTCGTGGGCATGTGAGAGCATCTGTTATGCTAGTCAGTCGATATGTTGGAAACTATTACGAGTTCACCTTAGTCGGTAAACGAGAGAGAAGCAGTGATATAGTGACACAATAGGCTACTCTAGCCCAAGCGTCCCTAGATCCCACTAACTAGAGGAAGAAGTCTTGAAAAGAAGTAGAAAGTGTATTCTACACCCATCCAGAAAACATGAGGTTCACAAGCACACAAATCCAGTTTATTTATACATCATAGAAACGTCCTTAGGAGAGCCACAAAAATAGTGTACTGAAATAACACGTCAACCAGTGACAATCAAGGACTTCCCGGGTGGGAAATGTGACCTCAAGGTCAACCGATCGGCCCATGCTCGAAAACATGAAATCCAAAATTAGTACCTTTATCAAGTGAGTTCTGGGGATCTAACGTCCCCAACAGCATCTTAAGAGGGAGAGCAGATACTCTCTACTTTCAGCCATACCAAGGCATTTAGGACTATAATAAGTAGGCTGCTTTTTTCGAGACTCACTATAATATGCGACTTATTCAACTAATCATCATCAGAATAACTTTCTGTTATTTTGTTCAGACCAAAAAAAGTAATTAATGAAACATTGTTAATTACCTGAATCAAGTGCTACAGATTTTGGCTGAGGGAAAGCTGATAATACTACAGGAAAAGTGGAATCAAGTCGTTGACTATCAACCTAAGAAATAAAAAGAAAATTAGATAGAGAAAGAGGAGACAGTTATTAAAAAGATGACTCAATAAATTATAACTATCAAACGAAAAATTCAAGTAATTTGTTAAATTGTAAGCAAGAATTTCAAAACAATGAGAACCAGTGATTAAAATATCGACTATTATTATATAATCCAGTAGTTTAATGGTTCAACTCCACATGGAACCCTTCTGAGGTTACTGTTGGTCCTAAGCCCGGATAACACAGGAGGGTTGGTAATGGGGTTAGCAACCCGACCCCATAGATAGCCAACTCGCTAAAGAAACGCTAACCAGAAATGGTTGGCGGCCTATATTCCACTTGGGGTAACAGGCGTAAGTAGGTTTGTAAGTTCAATGGTTCCATGATTAACGGCTATCAACAATATGAGTCATTGGACCTAGGTTTTAATCAATAAAGAGTCATTAGAATACAAATATATTTAATGCCCCACCACTTGTAGTCACATCAAATAATCAGTGATCTGATACTTACAAAACTCCGCCTGGAGCCTCTCTAGGGCTACTGCTGGCCCCAAGCCCAGATAAAGAAGGAAGGTTGGGCGTGGGTTTGGCGAACCCATCCCATAGAAAACTAACTCGGTAAAATGACGCTAACCAGAAAGAAAATAATTCAAACTATTTTAACTCTGCCGTGGGAGTTAGAAGGTCTTCATTCAGAAGAGTTATGACGTCTGATGATGAAAGCCAAGTTCCTACGAGTGAAAAAGTAAACTTCCTAAATGATTAACGCATCAGTTATTCAGTAGTATAACAGTGTCAGCCTGTTCAGTTTTGAATATATTGATTGGTTTATTTATGGAATTTCTCAACTTGCTTTACTTTTCTATTAATGGATCATTATAGAAACTGAAGACTCCATGCTTCAGTAATCCTGAATAGTTTTGCGATTAAACATAAAACTGTGGGAAATAAATTACTTCTCAAAGTTTAGCTCACAATTCTAACATTTAGGTCATGTGTTATGTAATTTAAATCTTGAATGACAGTTTCTTAAGGACACACTACAACAAAACAAAAACAATAAAAACACCTTTTTTCCTGTATTATAGGTTTACTAGAGTAGGAATAAATCTTTGGATTGATTTAGTTTTTCCTTAATGGTTGCAATTTAGATTTAGGGATATAGTACATACTTTATTCAAGAGTATTTACATTATGTGTTTACTGTTACATTGGTATTTCATGTTGTATAGCTAGAGATACTCCGTAAGAAAAAATAGTTAACTAATTATTTACTTACTTACTCACTCACTGACTTAGGCCTGTTACCCTCAATGGAGCATAGGTCGCCGACCAGCATTCTCCAACCTATTCTATCCTGAGCATTTCTTTCCAGTTCTAAACAATTACTATTCATTCTGTTCACGTCAGATTCCGATTCTCATCATAGTGTATTCTTTAGTCTTTCTCTTTTCCTCTCATCTTTAAGATCTCAAGTTAAGACTGGTCTTGTGATGTAGTTCAGTCATTTTCACAGTATGTTTCCCATTCCACATGAGCACTTTTTCCTAGTTTTTTCCCTCGGCTAAAATCTGGTTTTTTCTCGCCCGATTGTATCTTCCGGGTAAGGGGCTTTTGTGGTTTTTCAAGGTTCCGATCCATACAGTAGAGCGGTCTTGACGTTTGTATGTGAAAATTGAGACTTTCGTGTTTGTTGATAGTTGTTTTTGAGTTCCAAGATGTTCTCGGATTTTAAAAACATTATCCTAGCTTTGCTAATCCATATGGTCACATTTGTGTCCGATCCACCTTGTTTATCAACAGTGATGCCCAGGATAAGTGTGTAAAGGTTTCTATATCTTTCAAAGATCCTCCATCAAGTGTGATGAACTCAAAATTAGTTTTTATCAATGGTTTACCGTCAGTCAGTCAGTCAGATGTAACGTAGAACTTCGTACGTAAGTACACAAGTTCATATTGCCATACCTTATCAGCACAAAGATGTAATTGTCAATTCAAAACCAATAGTAGAAGGGGTAATAAAGGTATTAGAAGTAACCGGAGAGGTTAGGGTTAGAAGATATTATTCAAGAAGTATGATTCAGTGAGATTTGATTGTGACCAATTTGGTCTCGTGTGCTGTTACCGGTATCAGGGCAGTTGTCACTTCCCGGATGCCCACACTGTGGAAGGTTGGTTCTTCAGGGACCTCAAAAGGAAGATAGATTAGTGTTGGTCTTGGAGACCGGGGAGCCTGACTGCAGAGTCCAACGGACAACTGCTTGACGTCGGTCACGCACGGCCCTTTGATGAAAGGCTTTTTGAGTGCTAGCTCCGCTCTTGAAAGCCCTTAGTGGGCACCCTTACCCAAGGAGACGGAAATCCGTGAGGTAGGGTGAGGTGTGACATTTTTATGGTTGACCTTTTCTAACCCTTCCTTCCTTGTGAGAAGGCAGCATCACTGCAGATGGTGGTTGTCCGAGGGAAACAACTTACTGCTGTCACACCCCTCTGCAGTCAGTCAGCAGTACGACTTCGTCCTCAGACTTTGAGTAACTGTTTTTAGTCTCATCGTTCTCCAATCGACCTGCCTGGTATGGCAGAACCTTCAGGAACATATGTTGCAGCCAATGTGGCTCGGTTGGGTCATCACGACAGCCAAGCCCGACCACCACGTCACGGTAGCAGCTACGGTCGGGTTACCATCGGTCAATGTTTATCGGTAAAAATCGAAGTTTTTTAAACAATACAAAAAAATTATACTCACTAACCTGTAATTGAAACAATTTGCCATGTAATTGCATTTGACTAATTGATGATTTATACTGCAGAAATACACCTGGATCAAATGCACGACGTATTTCATATTGATCCGGTTTTAAAATCATCATTCGATTGAAATCCACTTCAATTGGTTGATGTGTTGTATTGGCCAGTTTGACAATACTTAAAGCAGCCTTATCTGTATCATTCGATGCATTCACATAATCTGTATAAGCACGTTCTAAATTTTCATTGAGTACCATTTGTAATGGTTTCAAACGATCACCACGTTTTACCTGACTCCATCGAACACCAGAACTAGTTTATGAGATGATAATGAAGACGAAAAGGAAAGAAAAAAGAATGAGACGAAACATTTGAAATGGAAAAAATAATTGAGGAACAGTAAAGAAACAATATAGGTAATGTGAAATAATTAACCAATCGTAAGTGCATATATTGGGGCAGAGGTTTGGAGGTTTGTGTTCTCACACATTTGAAATCATCAATCAATCATGGTTAGGCCAAGATTAGAAACCTGGAAGCATTGGATGGCCATTTCGTTCTGGGACTCATCAGCAGTGCACATCCACGACTCCTGCTCCTCGCAGGGTTCGAACCTTGGCCGTGGTCTGATGGTTGGGCGTTCGCGCACAATATCGAAGGTGCGCACTGATGATGAGTCCCATACCAAGGCGAAACGGCCGTCGAGTGCTTCTAGGTTTTTAATAGTGATCTAACAATAAATTGATTGATGATTTCAAATGTGCAAATGCATATGTTGAGTAATACAAATATCATGAAGCCTCATTATATAATGAGTTGGAACGGAGAATTTTATTCGATGTTAGATCAGAAGAAAAAACTTAGACCAAGATAAATGACGTTTGACATTGTTTCGAAAGTGTGAGATTATTAACGACAACGTCCGCGAGGTGATAATAATCGATGGTTAGAGACCCTGAATGACATGGCTCAAAATCGTTCGCAATGGCGCCTAATCTTCTGGATTCTTCAACACCTCTAGTTTTGACTTTCTAAAGTTTTCTCACTGAATCATACTTCTTGAATAATAATATCTTCTAATCCTTACCTCTCTGATTACTTCTAATACCTTTACTACCTCTTCTATTATTGGATTCGAATTGACAATTACATCTCTGTTCTGATGCAGTATGGCGACATGAACAGATGTACTTACGTACGAAGTTCTACGTTGAATCTGACTGACTTTATTGTTCTGCATTATTCTTTCCTGGGTATTTGAGAACAAAAGTAATGTATGTAAATGTATATAA
>OX103972.1:8882100-8918546 GCA_944470395.2 Schistosoma turkestanicum
CGTAACAACATCCATTATTATTAATCGTATAGCTAGTAGCTTTCTTAATTTTTGAATGTTTTACTTTATTCACCTTCTTGCTTTCTCTTTGTCACCTATTAATTAGCATTATGGGGTTGTGAAGATTGTTAAGTTACACATTTTTTGAAACTATGAATCGATCAATGTTAGACCATCATTAGAAACCTGGAAGTACTGGACGGCCGTTTCGTGTAACTTAACAAAATCTTCACAACCCCGTAATGCAAATTACCTATGCTCACTAGTGATTAGCTTCGTGAGGAATCTTCTCCTAGTTCTAGTGGGAAGACGTGACCAGTGAAGTTCAATCTGTTCGGGTGTAGACAGTGTCTACCGAAGACTGTGTATAAGGTTGCGCAACTCCGTGAATTGATCAAGTTAGACATTAACACCGTTAGATACCGGCTCAGTGGTTTGGTGGTTAGGCGTTCGACTACAATACCGAAGGTCCTGGGTTGGTTCGAATCCTGCGGGGTGCAGGAGTCGTGGATGCACACTGCTGATGAGTCCCGTACCAGGACGAAACGGCCGTCCAGTGCTTCCAGGTTTCTAATGGTGGTCTAACATTGATCGTTTCATGGTTTCAAAAAATGTTTAACCTATTAATTAGTACATCATATCACAATGATTATTTGTTCGTATCGAATTCATTTTGTTTTGATTTTTTTTTTATAGTCACACACAAAAAAAAGTTGTTTCAATTTTTTTTTAATTTTAATGTTCAATTTTCTAGGCTTTGGCAAAGGTCTTGTTGGTGCTGTAACTCGTCCAGTTTCTGGTGTTGTTGATTTTGCTAGTAGTTCATTTGAAGGAATTCGCAGGTAATTGATTATTATTATTATTTAATTATTTCTAAACAACATTGAATATGATACAGCGTAGATAATGTAGGTATTAGTTTGAGTTATTGCCATTATAACATCTTAAATAATAAATAACTCATTGCTATTCTCATCTCGTCATCATATAAATATATAGTCGATGTTATAACGGCGCTATGCAGCTAGCTATTCGAAAATCCTACCAACGTCCAAATTCAGATATTCCAACACGACCCCAAATACTGTTCCCAAATCTCCAATGCATCAGAACACAACACTGTTTAGATGAAGTTGTTTATGAGGTCGAGTACAGAAGAGATGTAGGAAGGATTAAATGGAGTGTAATAGCTTTACAGATAATATATATATATATATATATATATATATATATTTAGGCCGAATCAGAAACAACATGGAAGTGTGTGACATTGATAGTTAGGATGACCATAATATTGACCAGTAGGAATCGACCAATAGAATTAGACTTCCAAAAATAGTTCTCTTAGGATATTTGATGAATATCCTAACAGACTGAGAATGATTACATAATGAACATAACTTCATTTATAAGATTCATAACAATGTCTGCAACTAGAAAGGTGGAAATGAAAATAATGTGTGCATAGTTGATCACCGGTTACCATTGGGACTGCATATCCTGACATGAGAAGAATGCGCAAAATCTGGACAGTACTAGAAAGGGAGGTCCAGGACAGAGTGTGAGTAGGTTCGAGAAAAACTGGTCGGCGGCCTTATGCTGCATTGGGGCTAACAGACGTAAGTATGTAAGTAAGTAAGCATCTCCTGATGTTACCTTACTGCATTGTAGATCCAACCTCTAGGTCAAAGGATCGGAGAGTGGCCTCGTAAGAGAAACCGTTTGATTCAGTTTAGCTAGCTGGGTTAATATATCATCGTATATACACAAAGTCAATCATCTATTTGACGAATAAATATTTTGATGTGCCCCTTTGTCTAAATAATCAATAAAATCTTCATAGATATTCTTTCTTGATTGTTTCACAATGTGATTGATTTATATTCGATGTGATTTATCTTTCTAATTAAAACATAAAAGTTATCATTAGCTACAAATAGCTAACTTGGCCTGTTAACTGACGAAATCTCAACATGGATACAGAAGGCTCGATTAGCTTTTGCCAACCTGCGTCACTTATGGCGTAGGCTAGAAATCCGTCTGCTAACCAAAGGATGAGTGTACTGCGCAGCAGTCAGAGATATTCGTAGGTTACTGGTTTTCGATCATAGGTGTCTCTGAAACATTGCTTGTTTATCTTGGGACAGCCGAGTAAGCAATGCTATAGTTAGGAAACGAGTACTGGCTAAGGATGAAGTATTGAAACTTCATCAGTTTAGGTGGTTGCGACATGTGTTACAAATGCCCAACCACCGACTGCCTTGTCGAGCTGTGTTTTGTGGTGTAGGAGTAGGTTGGAAGGAAGCTAGGGGCGGCCAAATCAAAACATGGCAGAAATCTATGAAGTCACTGACTAGTGGACTAGCCATGTTGGTAGATGTAGACTACCTGGTTGGGGTCCGCGAGACGATAGTCACCGATGGTTACAGACCTTGAACGACATGGCTAAGAATCGTTTTCAATGGCTCAGGTGCATCCACTCTTTGTGTTCTCTAATTCTAACCTTCTGAATTCCTCATAATCTCTATCATTCTCCTTCTAAATTTGTCTTAATGAATTTTACTTGAATAATATTTTCGAACCCTAATCTCTCCGATTGCTGCTAATACTTCTACTAACTCTACTACTATGGGATTTAAACTGATGAATCCATATCTCTGTGCTATTGTTGTATGGCAGCTTGAACGGATGTACCTACGTACCAAGTTCTACATTGTAACTGACTGAATAACTTACAAATATCTCTAATACAATTTCTATCTATCTATCTATCAGTACTTTTTTTCTTTTATTGTAAAAAACAACAGATTAGCTGATACAACCCAAGAAGTTTCACGTGTTCGTCCGCCTCGATTTATTCGTTCTGATGGAATTATCAGACCATATGATAAACGAGAAGCTGAAGGTTATCTTATTCTTAAAGTAAGTATTTTTTCTTCTTTAAAATAATAACACATGTATGATCAGTATGTTTTATCCAAATGAAAGTGGTGAGCTATTGAAATTTCTGTTTCATTGTGATTATGAGTTAGTCAGTAGTTGGAACATGATTATAAACTAGGAAGCATACTGAACGGTTGTTTCTCCCTAGCATGGGATTCACCAGCTGTACGCATCCACGACACTGTGGTGGGGAGTCAAACGTGGGATCTTGGATCTCACACGCCGACGCTGAACTTCCTGACTACTGGGTCAGAATCCTACAATGTTAATGTCTAACTTCGATCAATCTACGATATTGTGCGACTATCATCGATTGCTGTCGATGGGTCCCACACTAACACGAAGCGGCCGTCTATTGCTACCAGGTTTCTAATGCCGGTCGGCAGAAGACTCTAGACTGGGATTTCCTGCTAGTTGGTATTGTTCGGTACGGGATATCTACAAACGAAATGAAACCTTTACCCCCTGTGGGATTCAAACCCATGTCACCCAACTTCACAGGCTGAAATGTTTAAATCCCACAGGAAGTATCAGTTTTCTCACGTTTACAGGTACTCCTTACTGTGTTAGGTACTATTCAGCACGAAACCTGAGTTGAAAGTTTTCCACCAACCATTTCTAACCACGTAGCATCTCAACATTGTACACTGGATTTTGAATTACTTAGATCAGTGACCACATTGTAGTTTCACTGACAGAGTTCGATCAACACTAAAAGACTAAACAAACCTGACGTAGATCACTATTCTGTGAACAGTTAGTTGCCCGATTCATTTTTATCAGTTATTTGAATTTCCCGATTGATGTTTGGCAACTACGACTGACCAGTCTCTTTTTGGCATGCACACATGATGTGCGGAACGCCTCTAACGCCTCGCCATTAAATCACGAACATCGTTATAAGCAGAAATGGCTAATGGGTGGTAGCAATTAACAGAACATGATACAGGTTCTGAATTCCACTGTCACTCATTAACTGATTAGTTAACTAGTCTAACAGAATGCTTCACACATATATTGTGTAAGTTTTTGTGCGGTACATTATTCACCTGCAAAAATGACATCTCAATCGACTTTTTTAAGAAAATACTGATTCCCAACTACTGTTTCACATTATTCAAAAGTAATCGTGACAAATGTTACATCATACACATTGTTTACGACTTATTTCTTTCTAAATTATATACGCTTATACTTATTATCCAGTACATGCGATGTTCCTTATTATATCAACCTGGTCATTCTTGTAAACTGGTATGCAGTTCTGTGATTACTTTTGAAGTATATATATATGCTCACTAGGGACTAGCTTCATGAGGAAATTCCCGGAGTTCTAGTGAGAAATTGTGACTAGTGCAGTTCAACCCTGTCCGGTGTAAACAGTAACTACCGAAAACATTGGGTGAAGTTGTGTTATACCCTAGATTAATCGAAATTCGATATTAACAATTTTGTGTTCCGGCCTGAGTTCAATACCCACGAACGGGAGTCGTGGATGCGCATTGCTTATAAGTCCTATACTAGGGCGAAACAGCTATGCATTACTTCCAGCTTTCTAATGGCTAGTTAGTTAGTTAGTTGCAACGTAGAACTTCGTACTTGCGTACATAAGTTCATGCTGCCATACCATATGTCAAATCAAATCCCATAGTGATAAAGATAGTAGAGGTATTAATGGTAATGAAGAAGACTAGGGTTTGAAGACATTATTCAAGAAGTATAATTCAGTAAGATAAGGTTAGAAAGACAAAGATAGAGGTGCTGACGAATCCAGAAGATTAGGATTTGAGAGAGCTCAACGAATGGATGCACTTGCGCTATTGCAAACGATTCTGAGCCATGTCGTTTAAGATCTCTAACCATTGGTAATTTTCGTCTCGCGGACCCCAACCAGGTAGCTTACATCTACCAACATGACTCAATTCACTTGTCAACGACTTCATGGATTTGTGCCATGTTTTGATTTGGCCGCCCCTAGCTTCCTTCCAACCTACTCCTACACCACAAAACACAGCTCGACCAGGCAGTCGGTGGTTGGGCATACATAACACATGTCCCAACCACTTCACCTGATGAAGTTTCACCATTTCATCTAATGGCTGGTATAAAAATGATCGATTCATAATTTTTCAATAAAACTCAATAATCTTCATAACTGTATGATGAAATATACATATATACATAAGTACAAAATCTGTTATTGTTTTTATTACAACTATTGTATTGTTTGACATCTTCTTTCTAATCAACAACAAATGAATGACTTCTTCTATTCTCATTCAAATAATGATTTATCTGAAGCACCGATTATTTTTCTCACTTTATTATGTTTGTTCTTTTTTTCTTTCTCGTATTTATTTTAGCAAGTTGATAAAGATGGTATTCTTGGTCAATATCTATTCCATCTTCATTCTATTCGAGGCAATAATACATTGGTTTTAACAACACAGTAAGTGTATTAACGGGGCTGTAGAGATTGTTAAGTTATACGTTTTCAACTCATGAATCAATCAATGTTAGACCACCATTGAGAAACCTGACAGCATTGAATGGCCGTTTCGTCCTGGTATGGGACTCATCACTGGCAGTGTGCATCCACGAGGTGCAGGAGTCATGGATTCGCACTGCCTCTGGTGAGTCCTATACCATGACGAAACGGCCGTCCAGTGCTTTCAGGTTTCTCAATGGTGGTCTAACATTGATCAATTCATGATCTCAAACAAAGTAAGTGTTAATATATGTATATGTAAAGAGCGAGAGAGAGTGATACTCTACTTATCAGTGAAGTGATGTTTTCTTTATTGATAAGTTTCGACTTCAATCTATTCACATTTCTATTTTTTGATCAGATAATTAATAGTTATTGCCTATTCACAAAACATCTTGTTCATTTGTCTGTTAAATTGTCATATGCAACAATAGATTATGGTGGAGAAAAAAGTTTATAGCTCAACTGGATGATTGTGGTCGTGGTGTTTCGTTCTATGAGCTGAATGTTTTAGTTGTGCAGCTTTCATTGTTCTTCCGCTGAACAACATCATCAGCACAAATTTCAGAAGAACAAATGAAAGCTTCACAACCAAAACATCCAACTCAGAGAACGAAACACCACCACAATAACAGATCAATGGTTAAATGCGTTAAACTTTCAATCTTGTGTGTTATGAGTTTCAAACATATGCTTGACTTGTTCTGTAGTGAAGGAGAACACAAGTGAGGGCAACCGAATTGTATTTAATGAAAATTACAGAGTTACTCAGTAAAATAGGAAAACCATATCCTAACCACCTTTTATTTGCAAATCTCCAATCCATCATCATCAATCCATTGTCTGACATTTCACTATTCATGCGTTTCATACAAATTCCGTTGTGTTCCCATTCTTCCTTTCTTGATATTCCCCTACATCTTCTTCTGCCAGACAGTGCGTTTTTACTCACGTCATATACCACTTATTAGTAGCTCGCACCACAGTTACATTTTCGGGAGATAAGGTAGTTATTGTTAGCTGTCCCATACATATATATCTATGCTTAATAAATGAGTTAACAATAAAATGGCCTACAAAAGATAATTGCTTTTTGAATGCAATCTACTTAGCTTGTATATCAATCCATTTAGACTATACAATTAATTGTACCTTTGACTTAGTTGGTTTATTCCACAATGCCGGTGGATCAACGTTAGGGAGATGCAATCTCATAAGTAGCTAGTGATCAACAATATATCCATACGCTAATTGTTCCTTCAGGATCTAAGGGCATATATGTACACGGTGAGACGTTCGTCCTCTTAATTGCATAAGGAACATGCTCACCACGACAAGGCTGTAGGTAGGACTTCTTTGACAATGGCTATACACACTTGGCTATGTGAGAGCATTGTAAGAGGGACAGTGGCTTCTCTTTCTACTCTCAACTGTGCGAGGGGCATTTGAGGATATGTCACCAATTAGATATCAGTAGATATGACGGTTTCGTGTATGGACATTTAACAATGCCGAATCAATTCTCACTGACTACAACATCGTATGTGATTGAATTAACAATCTTGTCAAGTTCAGTTCAACCATAATAACTTTAAATTACCAAACTAAATGATTTGTTGTATGTGTACTACTGTTCAAGGTTATAAACTAGGTTATCGAATTCTACCTACCTACCTTCCATTAGTTCTGTACAATTATATTATCCGTTCACAATGACAATCATCGCGTATAAATCATTAAAAAACTCTCTTCTTAATTAATGATCATTCAGTCAGATAAGGGAATGTGAGTAGAGGTAGTTGTGGAGAGAAGAG
Organism: Schistosoma turkestanicum; assembly: GCA_944470395.2. Classification (NCBI taxonomy): domain Eukaryota; kingdom Metazoa; phylum Platyhelminthes; class Trematoda; order Strigeidida; family Schistosomatidae; genus Schistosoma; species Schistosoma turkestanicum. The sequence continues at coordinate 8,889,346 of OX103972.1, forward strand.
AGGTTTAGGGGGTGTAGGAAGGATTTGATTTCGACCAATTTGGTCTCTTGTGCTGTTATGAGTATGAGGGCGGTTGTCACTTCCCGGCTGCTCACACCATGGAAGGTTGTTTCTTGAGGAACCTGGAAAGGAAGGTAGATTAGTATCAGTCTTAGAGACGTGGGAGCGTGACCGCACAGCCTAAGGGACAACTGCTTGAGGCCGGTCACGCACGGCCTTTTTATGAAAGGATTTTTGAGTATTAGCTCCGTTCTTAAAAGCCCTTAGTGGGCACCCTTACCCAAGGAGACGGAAATCCATGAGTTAGGGGAGGTATGACATTTTTAGGGTCGACCTTTTCTAACCCTTCCTTCCTTGTGAGAAGGCAGCATCGCTGCAGATGCTGGTTGTCCGAGGGAAACACCTTACTGCTGTCACACCCCTCTGCAGTCAGCAGTACGACTTCGCCCTCAGACCTTGGGTTGCTGCTTTTAGTCTTATCGTTCTCCAATCGACCAGCCTGGCATGGTAGGACCTGTAGGACATATGTTCCAGCCAGTGTAGCTTGGTTGAGTCATCGCGATAGGCAAGCTCGACTACCACGTCAATGTAGCAGCTACGGTCGGGAATGATCATTACTAAAGCAAATCAGTAATATGACTTATTTTCCTAGAAATTAAATATTTCAATGTTTATTTCCTATGGTTTAAAAAAGAAGAAAAATGCATATATATATGTATTTAAAGAATTTGTACTTTTTCATGATCCTTCTTAGATAATAAGAAACAAATGTCATGTGATGTTTGTTTGATCACATTATATAGTAATATATTTTTAGTTAGTTAGATAATAATTATCAATAGATAATGAATGCCTCAATCAACACACAATATCACAAATTGACTGACTGATTCAGAAGTATGAACTACTACTACTACACTTTCATCAGAATACCCAAAAGTCCCCTAGATTTGATTCTTGTTGTTGTTGTAATCGTGAATGTTCACACTAATAACAAACATTTGTCCAGTCCCCCTTCTGGTTTGCATTGCTTGTTTAGTTTCAATCGAAAGGTAGTAATTGACGAAAACTATATTTCACAGTGAATGATCTTCGTAGGTTACTAGTATTCGATCATAGATGTTTAAGAAGGATTGCTCGAGTATCCTGGGACAACCGAGTAAGCAGTGCTGTTGTTAGTAAACGGGTACTAGGTAAGGATGGCGTATCAATTAAAGTAGTGGATCTTCATCAGTTGAGGTGGTTGGGACATGTGTTACGTATGGCTAACAACCAACTGCCTCGACGAGCTATGTTTTGTGGTGTAGGAGTAGATTGGAAGGAAGCTAGGGGCGGCCAAACCAAAACATGGTAGAAATCCATCAAGTCACTGACAAGTGAACTGAGTCATGTTGGTAGATGTTGGCTACGTGGTTGTGGTCCGCGAGACGAAAGTTACCGATGTTTAGAGACCTTGAACGACTTGGCTCAAAATCGTTTGCTGTGTCGCAGGTTCATCCACTCTTTGTGTTCTTCTTAATTCTAACCTTCTGATTTCCTCATAGTCTCTATCTTTCTCTTTCTCAATTTATCTCACTGAATTATACTTCTTAAATGATATTTTTCGAACCCTAATCTTCTCCATTACTGCTAATACTTCTGCTATCGCTGCCACTATGTGATTTGAATTCACAGTTGCGTCTCTGTGCTGATGTAGTATGGCAACCTGAACTGATGTACTTATGTACTAATTTCAACGTTGTAACTGACTGTTTGACTGAATGATCTTTGCATCATATTGCGAAATGATTATTAAACTCCAATCTAATGGTTATGCATACTACCTGACTTAAAGAGTCGTAAGTTTAATCTTTGATGGATTTAAGTCGAGTGCACACTAATGAACAATTCCATAGTAGTAGAATGAAATATCAATCCAATGCTTCTTAGTTATCAACAATAGTTCAACTGAAATCAATCTCTGTCACGTAACTTTATCGGTTACAATCATCTCCCCACAGAATCAATTCATCTCAGTTGATATTTAATCTCAATTATTGTGGTGGTTTTTGGTTCTCTGAGCTGAATGTTTTGGTTGTGGAGCTTTCATTGTTCTTCTACTGAACAACATCATCAGCACAAACTTCAGATAGAAGTGAAGCATTCAAATTTCTCCACGTTTAACCTGTAGCTTGTTCTGCTAACCTCAATATCTGACACTTGTTGGCAAAACATGCTGACGAAGACGTTCGTCGAGATGCAAGCTACATGTCAAATGTGGAGAAATTCGAATACTTCACTTCTATCTGAAGTTTTTGCTGATAATGTTGTTGTTCAGTAGAAGAACAATGAAAGCTCCACAACCAAAAAACAACCAGCTCAGAGAACGAAACACCACCACCACAATAATCCACCTGAGCTACAAATTTTCTCCACCATCTCAATCTCAATTATGCACAGCAAACGACGAGAGCGTTCCAAACACGGTTTAGCGTCAAGGTCTTACAACAGTAAACGAATTAATAATACAATTCACCGTGGTTATAATAATATGGCTCATACACATGTCGAACAAATCAAATTACTTTTACGAGTCATTTGACAAAGAAACCTGCCTATTCATTAATTTTATAGTGTAAATTGATAGTCTGTCTTAATTTACAATTTATATCGATGTAGATTATTTGTGTAACCATCCCCACCCTTATGATACTTCTTTATCCTTTATTAGCAATCTACTTATCATAGAATCTATGAATTTATTGGGAACATTTTCAATTGATTGGAAAACTTCATTAGAAAATATAGCTGAAGTGCCAATTATCAATAAAACTGGAATATTGATTACTTTAAAAGAAAAACAAAAAAAAGTTTTTACATCTGGTCATCAAACAAAACAATTCGATTGTGATCTTAATTTAGCTAAAGTAAGTTAATTCCAATGTATATATATATATATATATATATATATATATATATATATATATATATATATATATATATGTTGTGAGTAGTATAGGTTTGTGTGTGTGTGTGTGAAATAATTTAGGGGTTATTGTTCATTGATAGACATTTTCAAGTACTTATTAGGTTGGAAGTAGTAGGTCACAGTTGGTTAGACCAATGCAAGCATGTGCGGGAGGATGCGATTCTCCCCGTCGAAATGCAAAATGTTGCTTCAAGATTAAGTTGCATCGGCACCTGAACTAGTGATAGGGAGTGAAGCAGTTGAGTGCGTTGATGACCCTAATCTTCTCCATTGCTGATAAAATACTGTTACGACCTCTACTGCTATGGGGATTTAAACTGACAGTTGCGTCTCTGTGCTAATGCGATATGGCAACCTGAACTTATTTACTCATGTACAAATTTCTACTTTGTAACTTACTGACTGACCGAGGAGAAAATTTAAATAACTTCAGTTCATCAAGTCAGTGACTTTTTGATATTCTCCTATACAGAGTCCGTGTGATCGTTAAAACCAATGGTTGGAGATCGTAAATGACATAACAAAAAATCGGCTTTGATGATTTACTGCAGAGCCAAAGAAAACATTTGTCAGCTGTTTTTTTTATAAACTGAATAAGATTGGCTTGATTACTGTTAGAGATATGGGAGCTGTGTCACTTTCTGATTGAAAGTTACCCGTGAAGAAAATTGATTTAGAATTGATCCGGATGATCTGAGGACCTGATCTTATTTTTCAAAAGACAACTATCTTCTTAAGTCATTTATGAAAGAATTATTTTGTGATGTGTTAGCTTTTCATACGTTTCACAAATCATCCAGGGTGACAGGGATCTGTAAGGGAGTGTACTTTTTCTAGGACCAACCTATTGTAACTCTCTTCTTCCGTTGTCGAAGAACAGTATCACTATAGATCCTGTTACCATCATATCACCATTCCATTGAAAATACGATCTCTGTGTGTGCCGAATTCTTCACGACCGGTTTTCTTTTTGAATTTATTTCATTGGGTTATATGTTTTGAACCCTAATCTTCTCCATTACTGCTAATACTGCTATGACCTCTACTACTGTAAGATTTAAACTGACAATTCTATCTCTCTGTGCTAGTGTAGTGTGACAACTTGAACTGATGTACGTGCGTACACGTACGAAGTTGCACGTTGTAACTGATTGGCTGACTGACTCTGTGTGACTGATCTGCATGGTATGATAAAACTTCAAAAAACAAGTATTTTAACAATTGTGGCGGTGTTTCGTTCTCTGGGTTGGATGTTTTGGTTGTGGAGTCTTTCATTGTTCTTCTTCTGAACAACATTGTCATTAGCACAAACTTCAGATAGATAGAAGTGAAATATTCGAATGATAATTGCTCTACATTTGACCCATAGGTTGTTGTTTACACATTTGTTTTGATTGTATTCCCCCTCCCCTCCATTTTGATCTGTTTCTTGATGCCTTATGTTTGCCTGTGGATTTTTCTGGTGTTATTATAGTTTGAGTATTTATTTTTCAAAACAGTGGTTCCCTTTGATAAATTTGAATAGAGAAATAAGAAGATAGTACCATTTCGTGCTTTCTCGTCAGTCACATACAAGCAACATGTTATTTGTGTAAATACAGTTTTGAAGATAAGGTCAAAATTTCTTATTTAGCATGACATTCACTCACTAAAACCATGGTAAACAAAGGTCAACATACAGTTGTTTTTGAACACATAAAGTTGGACTTTTCCGACCAATCAAGATAGCTTCGAGTAGTTTCAGTGTGTGTGTGTGGGTTTTGATGACATGCCACAACTCTAAAGGCTGATTTTGGATCAATTTGATGACCACTCATCATTAGATGTTTTGCAATGGACGAGGCTGGGTTTCTTGATCGATTTTGAGATGACGGGCTAGGTTGATGAATCATGGATTTGATTAACCATTTTGGAATATGTTTCCCTATCCTGTCTTCCAATCGGCGATCTGTCCTCCCTAAGTAACTTTCTCCGCAGTTACATGTGAATTGGTAAATACAGTGGGACTGAATCGGTATTTAAACAAATAACATGTTGCTTGTATGTGACTGACGAGAAAGCACGAAATGGTACTATCTCACAAAATATGTCTTCTTATTTCTCTATTGAAATTTATTTTTCAGTTTGAAACCACATTGTTTTTTTTTCCCCTTTAATTTAAATTCTTTTCTTTCTAATTTTGTCTAGTTAATGATTAATGAGATCGAATTGGCCATGAATAAAACACCTGAACAATTGAATTCGAATGTTTAAATGAAATAAAGCACCATAAATATGGCTGACTTATTGACAAAAAGAAATATTTTTGTATTTGTATCCAATACTACTTTATTACAATTTGAGTACTATATATATATACATCTATCTTTTTCTTCTTCCAATAACTATTGTCCGTTTGTTTGTTTTTTGAAAAAAAAAGTGATAAATACTTTTTTTTTAATTTCAGTTGAAGCCTTATTTTCTTTATTTTGTCAACAATTATGTGCGTGTGTGTGCGTGTCTGTGTTTTACTCTTTCATTCTTTTTTTCCGATGATACTTTGATGTGATCGAGACAAATAATTATTTTTCTAAGTTATGTGCAATGCGTTTGGACACACACGCGCACAAATGAGCAACACCAAAAAGTAATCATTGAGAACATGAACATATATTTATGTGCGCAATCATTTTTGATTTACAAAATGACCTCAACACACAGACAGATAGATCGATAGACACACATGCTTATAAAAATGTTTTATTGTCTTAACTCTGATTGATTCCCTGAGTGTGTGTGTGCATGTGTGTGTGATTATTCATTCATTGTTGAATTGTACGATTACATTTTTTCCCTGTCTTCGATTATGATGATGATGGTGGTGAATATTATTTTTTAGAGACAAAATTTTCCTAAGTCTCAATTTATTGTTATTGATGATCATTTGACAAGCATGTTTCATTCTTTTGAAAGATTATTATTATTATTATTATTATTATTATTGTTATTATTACTGTTGGGTGACTCTGTCTTTTTTCTCCCTAAAAAATCATTTGCCAAATAAAAATGTTAATTCATGGATGCATATTACAGTTTATTGATTTCAACAATGATTGTGGCTTAAAGAAAAAGATGAAGAGCTTAGATATTCAATAAATTTGGAATGAAACTATGTTATGTTTATGCACAAGTCTATCAATGTGCCTAATTGTTGAAGTCTTAGCTATTTGTGCACGAATTCAGCTTTGATGATAAACGAAAGTAGGTGACTGATTGTTTTATTGGGAAGAAACAAAATGAGCACAATTCAAGGATGGGGATTTTCTTCCTGACAATTTCATGTACACCTACGAGTTGTAGAATCTTATGTCGTAGTTAGTTTATTTACGTTCGCGTGTGCGAAACCGAAGGCCCTGGGTTCGATTCCTGCGAATGGTGGTCGTGGATGCACACTACTGATGAGTGTCATACTAGGACGAAATGGTCATCCAGTGCTTCGAGCTTTCTAATAGTGGTCTAACGTTGATCGATCCATCATTTCAATAAATGTTGCTTAGAAGCTTGTCTTGTGACGCAGTTGGGCGATTTCCGCTATATGTATCCTATACACTTCCAGCGCTTCTTCCTGATTTCCTCCTCTGCTGGAGGAATCTAGTTTGTTCTCCCCCACAGTAAGTTGTTGCTGATCGTGTCTGGCTAACGGATCCGAAGTATCGTGCGTGGGCAGGTAACTGTTAATAAATACTTGCAACTTCTGGATGATCGCTTTCGTAGTCCTCCAAGTTTCCGCCCCATTTAGTAGAACTGTCTTGACATTTGTATTAAAAATTGTGACACTGGTGTTTTTTGATAGCTGTTTTGAGTTCCAGATGTTGTTCAATTGTAGAAATGCAGCCCTTGCTTTGCCAATCCGTGCCCTCACATCTACATCCGATCCACCTTGCTCATCAATGATGCTGCTCAGATATGTAAAGGTGCTAACGTCCTCCAAGGCATACATGTTGTGTTCTATCGGATAATCTTGCTTTTCCGTTTGTGTATGTTGAGACCGACTGTTACTGAGGTTGCTGCTAAACTGGTCGTCTTCTCTTGCATTTGTTGTTGCATGTACGATAGAAGAGCCAGATCATCTGTATTACTGTGATGTGTGATACTTATACTAACGATATAAGTAGTATAAGAAGGGACGTGAAAGAAGAGCTCTCACGGTCAGAAGAGGAAAACAGAAAGCAAATGGAGCAAAAACAAGAAGTAAATGGAGTACCAACAGAGGAAGGAAAGGAAGCAACAACAGGAATGGAAGAAGAAGGATGGAGTGTTGGAAGTCAGGACTCAAAGATGGTGTGCAAATAGAGTGAGTATTCAATGTAATGTTTTCGTTTTTCATTGACTCAGAGTGTAAATTTGCATAATACAATCTTCCGCGCCTGCCTCAGTCTTCTCATTACTACTATACAGAGATTCATTTTCTGATTAATAAATAAACTAGTCGTCGTTAATCCTTTTAAAAATGACGATAACAGATAGATAAATGCTGTTATGAACAGTTACAGTGTAGCACAAGTGTGTTTTCTAGCTTCACAATCAACAACAAGTTTGTTTTTTTTTCTAGAGAGAGAAAACCCACTTGTTTTTTTTTGTTTAAACTAAATGTTTAATAAATCAAAAGTGAATTACATTTATTTTTTTTCTTGTCCATCAAAATAACTAACTATTTGAGCAATGAATTTACAGATGTATGTACTAACAAACAAAAATGGCTTTGAGTACATTTTGTTTTGTTTTTTTGTCAGATCAATGTGCACTGACACAACAAACATTCACCATCCTGTTTCTGACTGTGATGATTCATTCGTCAGAGTTTGGTTTTCGTAAAAATATTGAACACAACAGTATTCATTCAAAAACAAAATTAGTCAATTGTGTAGTACATACATAAATCTTATGAACAAAAATTTTGCATAAGTCAAGATAAATTTAATGGCATTATTTTTGAATTGATTGATGTGGATTGAATTTGATTTTCTAAAATTTCAATTTTTTTCAATATTAAATTAGATCGACAACGTGCTTGTTTAATGGCAGTTTTGGTAATTTCTAAATTTTTTAAAAAAAAATCCACATCTTCCTAAAAGTGTAAAGGAGGGAAAAAGAAAGAAATAGATGATGAATATTACTTGGTATCGTGAAAAAAAAACTAAACTGTCACAATCATTGTTATGTGAAAAAAAAACTTATAACAAGAAATAAGAAATGTACTTTGTTTTCCATGATCAGTGACCAGAAATTGTACTAACACTAGATTAGATAATACTTGGTCGATGTGTGCTATGCACAAACTGGTTCATGTTATTCGGGATACAAGATTCACAATCACCATAAGCTCTCACCCTACCACTGGTGTTCAAGTAGAGAGCTTGTATAAGGTTAATGTACTTCTTTGGTACACCTTTCAATGACAGACACTGCCACAGAACTTCACGATCCACAGGGTCAAATGCCACGTTAAGGTCCAGGAAGATAACTATTTTCGGACGCCTATATATGTGTGTAACTCCGCCAGTAGAACCTTAGGGGCTACTGCCGGTCCCAAGCCCGGGTAAAGGAGGAGGGTTGGACATGGGGTTGGCGACCCCATTCCGTCGAAATCTAACTCGCCAAAAAAACACTAACCAGAAAAAATAATTCAAACCATTTTAACTCTGCCCTGGCAGTTGGAGGAAGAATTATGACGTCGCGTGATGAAAGCCGAGTTCCCTCGGAAGTCACGGGGCCGATGCCTCTTCTGACAACCAGAGCAACCATTTTTTTAGGTACATGGAACGTTCGTACATTGTGGGAGACTGGAAGACTATTTCAAGTTGCGGCAGAAATGAAAAGATACAACCTCGAGGTGCTCGGCATCAGTGAAACACATTGGACACAGGTAGGACAACTGAGACTAGCTTCAGGGGAACTGCTGTTATACTCTGGTCATGAAGAGGAAAACGCTTCACATACACAAGGAGTTGCACTGATGCTGTCCATACATGCACAAAAGGCACTGATAGGATGGGAATCTCATGGACCGAGGATCATAAAAGCATCCTTCAAAACAAAGAAAGTGCAGATTGGAAAAGCGGGGGCTGCATTTCTACAGTTGAAAAATATCTGGAACTCCAAACAACTTTCAACCAAAACCAAAATCAGGATTTTCAATACAAAAGCGGAAACTTGGAGAACTATGAAAGCCATCATCCAAAAGATACAAGTGTTTGTGAACAGTTGTCTACGCAAAATACTTCGCATTCGTTGGCCAGACACCATCAGCAACAACGAACTGTTGGAGAAAACAAACCAGATTCCAGTGGAGGAGGAAATCAGAAAGAAGCGGTGGAAGTGGATAGGACACATTGCGGGAAGCACCTAACTGAGTCACTAGACAAGCCCTCACATGGAACCCTGAAGGCAAAAGGAAAAGAGGAAGGCCAAAGAACACGCTATGCCGAGAAATAGAGAAAGATATGAGAGGAATGAACAAACATTGGACAGAACTTGAGAAGGTAGCCCAGTACAGAGTTGGTTGGAGAAAACTGGTGAGCGGCCTATGCTCCATTGGGGGTAACAGGCGTAAGTAAGTAAGTAAGATATGTGTGTGTTTCGTGTTCCAGGACCTGTTGTAGTGTGAATATGTGGTCTATACAGCCATGTCCAGCTCTGAAACCAGCCTGGTTTTCTCTAGTTTGCTCTTCACGAGCTCTAGTTAGGCGTCGGAATATTATTGAGGCTAATATTTCAGATACTATATTAGTTAGACTTATTCCCCTGTGATTGTCACAAGAAGACTTCTGTCCTTTCTCATAGATTGGGACAATCAGAGATTGAGATCAGTCGGATGGTAATACATCCAGTTCCCAGATTCTACCTATGATCTTAGTCAATCTAGCTGCTAAAACTAGACCACCATTCTTTAAAATCTCAGGGGTCAATCTATCATCAGGACCCGCTACTCTCCCTCGCTTCAGATTTCCTACCGCTTTCGCAACTTCATAAATATTCGGAGGACTTATATCGATTTGCCATTCAGGAACATACTAGTAGACAATGGCAGTAAATGCTAAAAGCTTAGTTGTCAAATTGGTTTACAAATATAAATTTTTTGGTTCTCAACTCAAGTAAGCTGTGAGTTGGAATTCTGCTCCACTCAGTTCAGGTTGCGTAGTGAAGTAGTTTTGACCAACTTTCTATGCTGGAATATTTATTCGAATCTTGTTATTCTTATCACTACTAGTACATGTTAGTTATTTTCATAACTAATTGTAGTTATGATATAACTAACCAATCAAATTGTAGTTTGAGCGTTCATCACGTGATCTGGTCTGACGTGCCTACGAACTACCTCTGTTGTAAATGACCTACAAACTGAAGGACATTATTATCTTATTATATTGATGTGACTCATAGTTTTATTCATTTCCATAAGACACGCTATATTGGTCGAAACAGATAAAGTCTAAAGCAAAATCGGTCTTGTTCTGACTATAGCTTTCCCATAGACTCTGTGCTAGCCAATATTGCGTTTACAGTTCTAGAAGTAGTACATCTGTAGGACAAATTAAATCCTACAGTACACTTGTCATTCTATTGTCAGTTTTTACTTTTCACGTAAATAATAATCATTTGTGTGAATAGAAATTGGTGGAGTTCAAATTTAGTCCTGAAAGCTGAGTATTTCAACTAATGGGTCATAGTTTTATATTCAAAAAAGATGAAGTAAAGATATGACCACCAAATGTATGAAATCGAAAACTGCCAACAGTAGAAAGTTCTAGTGTGTTATCAATTATTTAACATTGAATAGTAAGTAATGAAATAAAACAAAACCTAAATAGAACGATTTAACTGGAATTTCTTTATAGCAATTGCTTTTGAAAAATGCAACAATCCAAGTCTATTATCCCTGTGTGATTATTACCTTGAAATATGTCAAATCAACATTTTTGTTCATCATATGTTCATACTCAAAATCCCCGCTGAAAATTCACCTACCACAGTCATAACTTTTAAAAATACTCCAATGCCTTTAAACATGAGATATTCATTTCGATACTGACTAATCATCAAGTGTTAGGTTATTCCTGGTTTTTGAATCCGGTGGAACTCTATCGATCACACTGAATCTTGATCATATATCTACGTTATCTAAGATCGTTTGTACTACATTTTGATGTCGGATAGCTGGAAGCAATCGACAATGATCTCAACTTGACGTAGGTTGCATTCTAGTTGGTATTCATCAACTAGTAGTATCTTTAATCTTAAGGCACCATGGAGCTACATTTACAGGTTTAATAGAACCCTACAACTACAAAGAATTAGATAGATTTAACTTATTTCAAAGTATATATTTAGTCAAATATTGCTATCAGTTGTGTCGAATTTCAAAACGGATTATTCGTTAGCTAAAATCAAACTACTAATAAGTAGTGTTTATTTGTTAAGTAAAATAAAAACGTATAAGGATTTTTGTAAAATATTAAAATCCAAAAATTGAACCAATCCGTTAGTTCTAACTCAGTTAATTATAATCAATAAATAGATATGAAATTTCGGACACATGGATTGGTAAATTTAACCAGTCCAACTTCTTTGAAGAAAGCTCTTTATTTATTTGGAATTCTTTTGTACGTGTTTGCATTTTTCCATTGTTTATATCAAGAACTGGATATGTCACATCCTAGGTGAATCACCTCTGTATTACCACTTAATCATAAGTTTTTGTGTATATGTATTGTACCTACTAAATTAGTTAGTGGCGATCTTTAGTCATGAACACAAAGGTGATGAGTTCGAAACTCAATGTGTACAACTACGCGGATGCAGGTACATCCCCGGCTCACGTGTTCCAAATATGGTCAAATGTTCATCATGGATGTCACTTTTAATTACTACAGTCTACCCGTTCAAGTCTATCAATACCAAGGTTGGACTTGACAGTTTAAAATAAATTGAGCAATTAGTAGGAAGTTAATAATAACGAAATAGTTATATTTTAGTGATCTATCCCAATGAGTAGAAATTTGTATTTTTTTTTTGACGTTTCGTGACTCAGTGTAAACAACTTCTTCAGAGAAAATAAACGACTATGATGAATGTAATTATTTTATCATTTAATAATCCAGTTCTACTAGAATTAATTTGATATGTGTAGAGTGTTTGTGTGATACATTTAAAATTGTCTGATTACTAACATACTTGTCAAATATATCTGTATGGAAGATAAAGTAATGTGTATAGATAGCGCCTAGCTACAAGATTAATCCAAAATATTCAAGTGAAAAATTATAACCGATGATAACTAACTGATAATAACTTATCTTTATTAGATGATTATCAAGCCCTTCTATCCTACACACAGCAACAAATGCAGGAGAAGGGGGCTAGTATAGCAGCAACCTCTGCAGTAGTAGGTCACGATATACACAAGAACGAAAGTAAGATCCTCGGATACAGCACAACATGCACCAACCAAATCACACTTAATGTAAAAGCATCATTGATAAACAAGGTGGATCTGACGCAGATGTGAAGGCTCAGATAGGCAAAGTAAAGTCAGTATTTCTGCAATTGAAAAACATCTTCAGCTCAAAACAGCTAACACAGAAGTCACAGTTTTTAATGCAAACTTGAATAAGGCAGAAACTTGGAGAATCACATAAGAAATCATCCAGAAGGGACAGGTGTTAATTAAAAGTTATCTAAGCAAGATACTGAGGATCTGTTGGTCAGAAACTACCAACAGCAACCCACTGTTGGAGATAACAAACTAAATTGAAGCTGAAGATAAAAATGGAAAATCCTCTGGAGGTGGCTCGGACACACATTACGTAAATCACTCAACTGCGTCATAAGGCAAACCCTATCTTGGAATCCTCAAGGCCAAAGGAGAAAAGGAAGACCAAAGAACACAATACACCGACGACTGGAGACAGACATGGAAAGAATGAATAGCAGTTGGGTAGAATTTGAATGGAAGGTCCTGGACGGAGTAGGTTAGAGAATATTGGTCGGCGGCCTATGCCTAAGGGGTAACAGGCATTAATAAGCAATCTGATGAAATAGATTCTAACTGTACAGAATCCCAATAAACTGAAATACTGACTACGTTTGTGAAGAGCTATCACAGTATTAAATAGAAAGAGTTCTTATACTCAAAACCCTACAACAGTTATAAACAGAATGCACATCAATATTCAGTATCAGTGTATAGGTGAAAGTTACTCCTCCCCCACAGACATATATAACCAGGAATTCTTAATTAAAATCCTTCCTAGTTGGAGTATATACAGTGTCGATGAAAGAAGAGTTAGACATTAACACCGTTGGATGACAGCCAGCTCAGTGGTCTAGAGGTTAGGCGTTCGCGCACAAGACTGAAGATACTGGGTTCAGGAATCGCGTTTGCGCACTGCTGATGAGTTCCATACAAGGACGAAAAGGCCGTCTTTCAGTGCTCCCAGGTTTCTAATGGTGATCTAACAATGACTGACTGATGATTTTAATGTGCAACAAACACTCATCTTCATAATTTTAATTGAAGAAAGATAAATTCACTACATAATATAATCAATAAACTGTTTGCATACTACAGACACATCAATAATACATAGCCATTCTCCTAACCTAAAAACAAAAACCTTTCATTTCAACAATAATCCTAACATTTCAGCAAAAGAGTACAAACTGACTGACCAGTTTGAACCCTAACCGTAACCAAATTTATCACAGCAAAATATTATTAATTTCTAGAAAAAAATCAATAAACTCACATGAGTCAACAATGAGGAATCGGTGAGTTTGTCTAAAATTTGATTAATTATTGGACTATATTGAATTGAACTAATATGTGCAGGCGGTGGGGAACATTGAATGAAATCTGTATTATTACTATTATTAATATTATTATTATTAGTAGTATTATTGATTGAATCATTCAACAAATATGAACGATAAAAATCAATGAAGTTAGTTTGTTTCATGATTTCTGCTGATCCTAAGCTGAAATTTCTATCAACTGACAAATTTCTCTGTTCATTTAACTTTGGACTTGTAGAGTGACCATTATTAATATTATTACTATTATTGGCCTGGACCATTTGATCATCCTCAAACAATGTTGTGCGTGATGATGACAATTTATGTCTTGTAGAATATTTTCCTTGTCTATTCGTCGTCAGTTTATCATGTTTCATATCAAAATCAATACTATTATTATTATTACTACTACTATTATTATTATGAGTAGTATTTGTATTCTCACTTATATTATTCCCATTGTCATGATTCAATAATCTAGGTGAATTTGAAAATATTGATGAACCGGAGGAGGAGGAGGACATTGTGAAAGGTGAGGTAGTGGAGGAATAAAAACCAGAAGTAGCAGCAGTAGTAGCAGTAGTAGTACTAATAGTAGTAGTAGTTGACGGATATGTATTATTATCATTACGATTATTATTATTATTATTGTTCAGTTGGATTGCAGCCGGTAATAATTTCAATAGATTCGCTGGATTCACAGCGGCCATCGCGGTTGCAGCAGCTGCTGCCGCCGCAGCTGTAGCTAAATAATTTCCATCTAAATTGGTGTTTTGAACTAATAGCGAATTTGACCAAAATAATGGATCAGTAAATGGAAACGATGAATGATTGATTATATCAGTTAATAAATTATTGGATACATTCCAAAGATTTTTATAATTATTGTTATGATTGTTATTATTACTATTAGTATTATTATTGTTATGAACTTTCATACTATGATCGTTACTGTACAATTCATATTGATCATGTTTTTGATGAGAATAATCTGGCGGCAAATCGAAATTCGATTTACTGTTGATAGTTGATAAATCTTTTTTTGATGAATAATAATGATAATTCGATGGAGATTGTTTATGATTGAGAATAGTGGTAGTGTATGATGACTTTTCATTGGAATTGTCTAATTTTGAAGAAAATAATAAGTCATTCTTAATTTTTTCTGCTTGCATTGTCTGCAGAAATTTAGAAAACAATAATTATTTTTATGAATTAAACAGGTTTACTTTGATTTGGAAGTTTGTAGTTGATTGACATCATGGACTAACTATGTGGTTAGATAAACAACATTGGCAGTACACAACCAGTTAAGTTGATTGATGCTTGGAATGGAGATGGTGGAGGAAATTTGTAGCTCAAGTGGATGCAAGTGGTGAAGTTGCGTTCTCTGAGGAACCTTCTTTGTTCTTCTGAACAACATCATCAGCACTTTAGGTAGACTTCTATCAGAAGTCTGTGCTGATAATGATGTTCAGAAGAACAATTAAAGTTCGACGACTAAAGAATCCAACTCGGAGAATCAAACTCCGTTACGATTTTTGGTATGAAACAGTATTACGCATGAACGTAAACATGTCATTTTGATATGCTTGAATTATTACGAGTTTATCTTCGTCAGAAAACGAGGGTGAGGATCGAGGATCCGGCGACACGACATACCACTCTAATCTGAGTGTCCCAACCCCCATTGAGTGAAAGAAGAAGACTTGAACGTGAAGTAGAACCTGTATTCTACAAGCATCCAGAAAGTACGAGGTCCGAGTCCAGAAAAGAATCAGGATCCCGGACTAGGGATCCGAGTCCGGGTCATAAAACGTTACAGATAATGCGTATTTATACATTTTGGTCGAATAGGAAACAGCATCGAAGTCTGTGACATTGACAGTTAAGACGACCAATAGGAAGCAACATTTGAAGTGACATTGATAGTCAGGACAACCAATAAGAAACAACATTGGAGCACGTGACATTGATATCTAGGACGACCATAAAATTGACCAGTAGGAATTAACCAATAGGAATTGACCAATAATTCTCTTAGGATATTGGATGAATATCCTAACAAACAGTTTGACATGTAAATCACTGGACGGTTGCTCATCAATTAAAAGTTTAAGCTTCCGTCACGTCGTCTAACTAAGGTTCATCAATAATTTTAACTATAAAAATTTACTTCAAGTAAATTTTTGTTATAATTAAACAGCATAACTCTTGATAATTTTCCCCAACTTGTGAAATGAACATTATAGAAATGAACCTGACTAACCCTATAAACCATCGTAATCATGTTCATAGTAATTGTACAACATAATTTTTTCAAGTTAGCCTTGAAAAATTCGAGTACTACATGTAGACATTATTTTCTTGAAGTTAACACTATGAACTTAGAATCTTCACAACAGTGTTGATTAATTCATCCTAACCCAGAGAGTAAAACTTTGTTTGTTAATCTTATCTCATTGGAAATAATTAGTAGAACTCCCTGTATGTTCTAATTTTCACGCTAGTCGAAAATCCTATTACGTAGTGCTACAATAAAAAATACTAGTTGTACTTTTAATGTAGAAAATTACAACAGTACCGATTAAACTTTCATTAAAAACAAAAACAACTACTCACTTGTCTTAAGTAGTCTAAATCATTGGCCACTAAATTTAATGCTTTCGATACAAGTTGTCTGGCTTCAATGGACAATCCATTTGCAGGTGGTTCTTTCATATTTATTTGACCTTTATTCTTTTTTGAATTACGTCTACATGCTTTAAGATAAGCGCGTATTCGATTACGATGACGTTTCACTTCTAACTGGGGCCATGCTCTTGTACAAATATTTTCTAAAGCTGTAATAGCATGTCGTGGTTGTTCACAGAATGTCACTGTACGATCTAACGTATCATCAACTACACGACGTACAAAATTCTGTGTTGTGGAATAAAAAATGATTAACATACAATTTTTTATTTTAGAAATAAATATTTGTCTAGTGTGAGAAACTGAATTGATAAATTGTAGTAGTTACACTCGAAAATAATATATAAATTCTCATTAAATAAAAATAAACTTTGTATAAAATGTCAGTAAAAATGAAATATATATCACTAAACAAACAGAGTTTTTAGCAGACTTTGAAAATTATTTGAGAATGTCAAATTTACTTCCTGTTGGGGATGTTAAATCCCCAAAACTCGCTTGATAAATGTCCTAATTTTGGATTTCACCTTTGCCAGCATGGGCTGATCAGTTGACCTTGAGATTTCAATTCCCACCAGGAAAATCCATGGCTGTGATTGGCTGCTGTGTATTTTAGTGTGCTATTTTTGTGACTGTCTCAAGGACGTTTCTATGATGTATAAATAAACGAGAGTTGTATGCTTGATTGTATTGTGAGTGCTGGGTGTTTGTAGAATATACTTTCTATGCTTACAAAGCCTTTTTTTCTTCAGCTTGGGATTCAAGGTAGACTACCTGGAGGCTGTTAATTGTCTCGTTTGCGTTTATT
Organism: Schistosoma turkestanicum; assembly: GCA_944470395.2. Taxonomy (NCBI): domain Eukaryota; kingdom Metazoa; phylum Platyhelminthes; class Trematoda; order Strigeidida; family Schistosomatidae; genus Schistosoma; species Schistosoma turkestanicum. Next base: position 8,906,649 of record OX103972.1, read on the forward strand.
GACTAAGGTGAACTCGTAATAGCTTCAAGCGTACCTAGTGACGAACTTAACACTTCCATTATTCAACAGTCCTCTTTTCTCAAAAGAGTGTTAACATTTTACAGATGATACCTTGATTGATAAATTCCAATATTCAGTGAAACATTGAACACGGCATCAAGCATTGTCTATCTATTAACTGGTGCTTAAAACAGAGCTTCACGAAAACGATGAAGTTCAACAAGCATACAATGAATACCATTATAGTGTTAGGAAGGTTGTTATTTTCCAATGAAATTATCAATCAATCATTGTTGTAGCACCATTAGAAACCTGGAAGCAATGGACGGCTGTTTCGTCCTTGTATGGGACTGACTGACTGGTGAATAGCTTCGTGAGGAAATTCTCGCAGTTTTAGTGAAAAATCGAAACCCTGTCGGATATGAAACAGTACTCACCGAAGACAGGGGAAGAGGTTGTGTAAGACTGGATTCATCGAAATTAGACACTAACACCGTTGGATGTCGGCTCAATGGTCTAGAGGTTAAGCGTTCGCGAGCGAGACCGAAGGCCCTGGGTTTGATTTTCGTGAGTGGGAGTCGAAGGTGCCCACTGCTGATGAACCCTGTAGTAGGATCGAATGGTCGTTCAGTTCTTCCAGGTTTCTAATGATGGGCTAACAATGATTCACTCATGATTTCAATATGAATCCAGCCTTAATTTAATGCTCAACTCCATTATACTTCTCAGTTGTCTATAGTGAATTTGTCAAATTACAATCTAAAACTGAATTTATCCAGATAAACATTAGTACCCACACACATTCAATTATCAATAGTTGAATGTTGAAATGAATTAGTCAAAACCAGTGAAGAACCACAAGAAAATTTTTTTTTGCAGTTTAAGCATCACAAAGATTTCTATCACAGAGTGACATCAGATGAAGGAAAAAGCCTTTAACATCTGAGATGTACTGAATATGATAGTTGGATATCATGAATCAACTAATATTGAAATGTAAGCTATTAAACTCTGACTTTCATGTTCGAATGTGAAGTTTTATGTACAGTACACAATGATGAATAATGTCTAAATAGAACGAAACAATTTTCTAGTGATCACTAAAGTTCAATGGTTCCTCATACTTATTCTGGATTGTATCAGTTATTTCAGTATATCAACATTTTTCCAAACTGACTTCAGTCAGTTAGTCAGCTATAACGTAGAACCTCGTACAAACATACATCAAGCCAATTTACAATACCACATTAGCACAGAGAGATAGAATTGTCAATTCAAATGCCATAGTAGTAGAGGTAGAAGAAGTATCAGCAATAATGGAGAAGATTAGGGTTCAAAGATATTATTCAAGAAGTATAATTCAGTGAAATAAATTTAGAAAGTGAAAGATAGAGGTGATGAGGAATTCAGAAGATTAGGATTTCAGAGAACACAAAGAGTGGATGCACCTGCGCCATTGCAAATGATTTTGAGCCATATCATTCAGGGTTTCTAACCATTGATTACTATCACCTCGCGGATCCCAACCAGGTAGTCTACACCCACCAACATGACTCAGTCCACTTGTCACTGACTTCATAGATTTCTGCCATGTATTGGTCTGGCCGCCCCTAACTTTCTTCCAGCCTACTCCTACACCACAAAACAAAACTGACTTTATAAAATTATACTTAGTCTAATTATTTAGCATATTATTACAATTTTTGACAATAACAATTAAATTACGCAAATTAATAGAATTACTTGACTATTACATATCGATACACATTTACATATATCTGTTAACTGGGAAAAAAAGTCAGTAATTTCCGTTCCTCTAGGATCTACATGTTTATTTTCGAATCTTAGAATACTAATGTCTAAAGGGAAATGATCAAACCTTGTAATTTGATTTTTGAAAACATATTACTTGAAATAAATTAAAGTTCCTCAACTGGAACCTAGTTTGTCAGTCAGTCAGTCAGTCAGTTGCAACGTAGAACTTCGTACATCAGTACATCAGTTCATGTCGCCATACCACATCAGCAAGAGGTGTAATTGTCAATTCAAATCCAATAGTAGTAGAGGCAGTAGAAGTAATCGGAGAGGTTAAGATGAGAAGATATTATTCAAGAAGTATGATTCAGTGAGAAAAGTTTAGAAAGTCAAAACTAGAGGGGTTGAAGAACCTAGAAGATTAGGATTTGAGAGAACACAAAGAATAAATGCACCGGCGCCATTGCGAACGGTTTTGAGCCATGTCATTCAAGGTCTCTAACCATCGATTATTATCATCTCGCAGACCCTAACCAGGTAGCCGACACTTACCGACATAACTCAGTCCACTTGTCAGTGACTTCATGGATTTCTGCCATGTTTTGATTTGGCCGCCCCTAACTTTCTTCCAACCTATTCGTACACTACAAAACAAAGCTCGAAGAGGCAGTCGGTGGTTGGGCATACGCAACACATGTCCCAACCACCTCAACTGTATTTATGTATGTGACTTATTATTTATATGGTATTTACATACTTTCAACAAATACGAAAATCAAACTCCAAGATATTTTTCAAGGTCTTCACATTAAGCAGAAATACAATGTTAGTTAATGATAAGAAAATCCAAGATGCTCATTTCGCCCTATATGGGATTCATCAGCTGAATTTACCTACATCTCAGAGTTGATGCTTACTTCGTAACTCCAATCCAGTACCGTTTTCTTCAAACATTAAGTGATTAGATAATACGGATATCAACACTAGAACAATCCAAATCATTTCAAATTGAATGACATAATGGAATTATAAATCCCTCCTCATCACCTTTATGTTTCTTTTTTTAAATTCACTTCCCACTGCGTTGTACTTCTCGAATCATATCTTCATACCCAAATCTTCTCCGTTACCGCTAATACTGCTACTGTGATGCGCGCTACTTATAAGTAGTATATGACGCGAGTTAAAAACGTAATGTCTAGCAGCAGAAGATGGGGGAACATCAAGAAAGGAAGAGTGGGAACAGTGAAATGTCAGACAATGGATTGATGATGGATTGAAGATTTGCAAATTAACGGTTACGATATGGTTTTCTTATTTTACTGAATAACTCTGTAATTTTCGTTCAATACAATTCGGTTGTCCTCACATGTGTTCTCCTTCACTACACTACTAGCTCTACTACTATTGCATCTCTCTCTCTCTGTGCTAATGTGTTAATGGCAACTTGAAGTGATGTACATATGTACGTACTAAGTTCTACATTGCTGCTGACTAACTGACTGATATAATGCAATAATTTTCAAAAATAAACTTATTATTAACTAACATTATACGCAGCAGTTGTAAGCTCTGAATCAGATGATAATTCATTGTCTATTTCATATTCATGACAATTCATATTCATTGTACCATTGAACGCGTTATTATTAGTATTATTATGATTATTGTTACTATTATTAGTAACTGTCGTTGATATATTCTCAAATGTAGCTCCTCCTTTTTTATACGCTTGTTTTAATGATACATGATTTGTAAATAATTCATTGGTCAATGGTTTATCACTATTTTCAATTTGTTCGCATGAATTCGATTGATGTGATTGTGATGCTCTAGGCATGTTGATTGGTTGATGAAAAGATTTCACTAGTGAATAATCAGGAATGAATTCTTCATATTCATTTTTTGTATCCGTTGTATAATTATAAACAGATTGTTCAGGAATTATTGAACCAGTTTGAAGAATCTATGAATAATTGATAAAAACAAAAAATTGAAAAAGAAAACAGAAAAATAATTTACCAGTAATTCTAAAATTTCCATTAAACACTTGTAAAGATTGTCAAGTTTTGTGGAAATGGTGAATCGATCATTGTTAGACTATCATTAGGAACCTGGAAGCAATGGACGGCCGTTTTGTCCTGGTATAGGACTCATCAGCAGTGCACATCTACGACCTTCACTCGTGAGAACCGAACCTAGGGCCTTCGGTCTCACGCGCAAACGCTAAACCTCTAGACCACTGATCAGGCCGGAATCCAGCGATGTTACTGTTTAACTTTGATCAGTCTAAAGGTATTGCGCTACCCCACCAAATGATGAAACGGCAGTCCAGTGCTTCTAGGTTTCTACTAATGGTTTAACAATGATCGGTTCATCATCTCAATAAAATAATTTCGATGATAGAATATGTTGAGGATGTTAGATCCCCAGAACTCTCTTGATAAATGTCTTAATTTTGGATTTTATTCATGGGCTGATCAGTTGACCATGAGATCACATTTCCCACCAGAAAAATCCTTGGCAATGATTGGTTGATGTGTTATTTTAGTATGGTATTTTCGTGACTCTTCCAAGGATGTTTCTATGATGCGTAAATAAACGCGATTTGTGTGCTTGAGATCATTGTATTTTCTGGGTGTTTGTAGAATACACTTTCTACACCATATCAAAACTTTTTCTTCAGGTAGTTGGGGCAACGGATCAGAGTAGCCTATTGTGTCACTGGTTCATTGTCTTGTTCTCGTTTATCGACTAAGGTGAACTCGTAATAGTTTCAAGCATATCAACTGACGAGCATAACAGATTATTAAAAAGAACAACTTTCCCCAAGGATTCTTGTTTGAAATTACAATAGTAGTGTAGGTTTAAAATTGTATCGACAATGGATTTTATGCCTATATCCCCCCCCCCCCAATGATAAGATCATTAAATCAAATCCCAATTATCACGTTGTTAGATGACCATTAGACTAAACGATCAGCTTATTACTGAGCTGTTCGGTTATCCGATCGGTAGAATTCAATCAACATCCAGTGGTAGAGAATGTGACATCGTTTATTATTGGTGAGCGCATATTTTACAAATGATTTTCAGTGGCTTTTAAGATAAACTTAAGAAAGTGATGTCAAGCTTTAGTCAATCAGAATTCAGGTGATGTGTGTCAGTCATTTATAATATAAACTGTCCCCTCAAAAAAAAATGGGTAACGTTAGCGTTTCTGAATTTTGATTCTGTATTAATTCTTATCCAACCAAATCACTCTTGATGGAGATGCCTTGGAGGACATTAACACCTTTACATATCTAGGCAGTATCATCGACAATCAAGGTTGATCCGATGCAGATATAAAGGCGTGAATCAGGAAAGCAAGGGCTGAATTTCTACAGTTGAAAAATATCTGCAACTCCAAACAAATTTCGACCAAAACCAAAGTCAGGATTTTCAATACAAATGTCAAGAGAGTTATACTGTATGGAGCGGAAACATGGAGAGCTACGAAAGGCATCATCTAGAAGATACAAGTATTTATTAACAGTTTTCTACGCAAAATACTTCGGATTCGTTGGCCAGACACCATCAGCAACAACGTACTGTGGGAGAAAACAAACCAGATTCCAGTGGAGTTGGAAATCAGGAAGAAGCGGTGGAAGTGGATAGGACACACACTACGAAAAGCACCTAACTGCATCACGAGACAAGCCCTCACATGGAACCCTCAAGGCAAAAGGAAAAGAGGAAGGCCAAGGAATACACTACAGAAATAGAGAAAGATATGAGAGGAATGAACAAACATTGGACAGAATTGGATAGGGAAGCCCAGGACAGAGTTGGTTGGAGAAAACTGGTGGGCAGCCTATGCTCCATTGGGAGTAACAGGCGTAAGTAAGTAAGTAAGTAATTAATTCTTATAGTTAGATTTGGGTTGAAACCTTCCTTACAGTGAGATGTTTTCAGCCAGCATTACAGTTTAGAATTAGAAGTATTGATTGAAATGTATGCTCAAAAACAAATAATATTCGGTAACTTCATTGTCAGGTTCTATCATTATAAGTCCATAATTATTGTGTTATTTTACAAAGACCCAAATAAGACATTCACTAATGAATTCGCCAGATGTTATTACGTTAAAAATGATGAACTCCTGCCAATAATCTCTGACAAAATATCAACTCATATAAAATTGTATTATGAATGGTCAGAGTAAAAATTCGGGTAAACGTAACAACATATTCCACAGAGATACATAAAACTGAAAGAAAGATATAATGATGTAGCTTTCCGCTTCTTGTGAATAGCTCTCTGAAGTTATTAAAATAGTCATTCTTTTTCCTCCATACAAATGATATCCATACTCAAAGTTGAACTGTTAATATATAAATTTTTTTTATGGGAATCTTTTCCACATTCAAACTTCTACTTTTTAAAATAGTGTATTAATAATTAGAAATTAGAGTACAATCCTCGTGATTCACCACATAAATGAGTCGATTCATTTAGGTGAGCAATTTGGGGTAAACAGAAGTTTACGGGATAATTACGCTAGTTTACTAGTTATACAGCTGTCTGTTATGATTATATATATATATATATATATATAAACATATATAGCTAGAAAAGTCAATACAGAGTCATGGAGATTGTTGAGCATGAATGAAATAATGAATTGATCAGTGTTAAACCATCATTAAAAACTTGGAAGTTCCGGATAACCATTCCATCCTAGTATGGCACTCATCTGCAGTGCGTATCCACAACCATGCACTCGGGAATCGAACCAAGGACCTTCAGTCACACGCGTGAACGTATCGTTGGATACCGATTTTTGGGAATAGATAATAGTGCCTATTAATTTTTTCAATTAGAGTTGTAGAGATAAGTGTTTTTACTCAATCAATCATTGTTAGACCATCATTAGATTCTTTCAATCTGTAAAATTGCTGATCTCCATAACTCTAATCGAAAAAAAATTGCACAATATGCTCACTAGTGACTAGCTTCATGAAGCGATTCTCGGAATTCTAGTGAGAATAGGTAATCAGTGGAGTTCAGCCCTGTCGAGTGTAGCCAGTAACTACCGAAGACAAATAGGTGAGTTGGCGCAAAATCCCTAGATTGATCAGTGTAAGACATTAACACTGCTGGTTGACGGCCAGCTCAATGGTCCAGATATTAGGCGTCCGCGCACAAGACCGAAGATACTGGATTCATATCTTGCGAGGTTCAGGAATCGCGGATGCGCACTTCTGATGAGTCCCATACCAGGACGAAACGGCCGTCCAGTGCTTCTAGGTTTCTAATGGTGGTCTAACGATGAGTGATTGATGATTATCTGTTCAGTTTGAAAATTTTAAAATATCAATTCAGATTTCAATTTTACTTTGTTTAAACATCATAATACAAATACAAACTACTCAACTACATATTACATTAGTCTCCCTCAGTTAAATCTTCTTTGATCAATTTAAAATGTAATCAAATTATGTATGGAATGAACAGGCAAAAACCAAAAAGTGATTTATGAATTAGTTGAAATTTAAAGGCATTCAATTTCCCATTCAACTTTAAACACATCACTTATTTTTAAAATTAAAACTGTCTATCAGACAGACACTCTTAATAATTGAAAATGTAAATGTCACAATTAAAATATTTTTTTTCGGCTACTGCCTAATATAAACAAATCTCACTAATTGTATCGCTCGCTATTGGCATGTTACAACAATAGTATCATGTCTGTTCCAAATTAGAAAACTAATTTACTCCATCTATCTTGTTACTGATTACAATTAGCCCTGTACATAATAATAATAATAATAATAATAATAATAATAATAACGTCAATCAGTTAATAACTGCTTACATTATTTTCCCCAGTTCTTCGTTTCTTTACATCCAGATTACATTCTCCATTGGGCGTCAAACATAAATTATTTTTCACATGATGATGATGATGAGGAGGATATTTTAAATTTGACATAGTATTCATTGGATTCAAACGACTCCATTGATTGTCCACAGTACTTCGATGACGTTTCTTTGAAGTTGAATTCAATAGAGATTTTTCTGTGGATTTTATTTCTAATGATTTACATCGTACAGGTAGTAGTAGTGGCGGTAAATTGTTGTTTTCATGAATTCTACCATTGTCTACATCATTTAAAATTGTATCAGTATTGATCGGATCGATAATACTACTACTGGTGGCTGATGTGAGTGTACTGGCAGCACTAGCAATAGGAGTAGTAGTAGTAGTCGTCGTTGAATCGATCGATGTCAATTCGGAGGAGTATGGAATCTCGGGATTGAATGATTCACAAATTATCGAAGAGGAAGTCTACAAAAAAATGGAATGTTTTTTTTGGCAACAATAAAAAACTGGAATGCGTAGATCACTTGTTACATGTTAAATAACATGAAACTTACCGTTGATGATAATCGATACAATGATAAATTATTGTTATTACGACAGTTCATAAAATGAAACATTTCCACTTTAGATGAATGTGCCACTGTACATGTTCTAGTTTATTGGTTTAAGTAAGTAGTATACGACAAAAGTTGTTTAAATTTGATTCAAATTTCATTTATTATTATCATTATCCTTATTCAGTAGGCTAACTAACTGTTGATCATTATTAACTAACATACAATGAATTATTAAACACTCATCAAAACTTTGGACAAAATCATCTTCTTATGACCTAGAACATTAGTACTAATCGATAAAATCAACCATTCTGTGTTTGGTATATATGTATAAATCAAAAAACAGAAAAAAAAATAAAGTGGAGTTTCACTCAAGAGGAACATAGTTTATCATGTGTGTGTGCAATGAATGTACTGTGATCATTTCATATGTTTAACACAATGATCATTCATGTACATTGGTCAATTAATCTATCCATTCTTGCTTACTATATATAAATTAATGGTTTGTTTGACTGATTTCATCAAGTATTCGTGAAATGATCAAGCTGATCGATTTTTATTTTTTGCATGTGCCTTCAGTTGAGAACTGCTTCAAACTAATTAATTAATGAATGAATGAATGAACAGATAGATCATAGGGCTTTTATCAAATGTAATCTTAGTGAAAAAGTGTAGAAAAAAAATAGTACTGAATTGAATGTAGGTATAGTAGTACTATGATATGCTTGTCGTTTTTTTCTGCAATAAAACTGATAACATCAATGTTCCGTCTAACCTAATTAATTGACAATACATATGAAAATGCTTCTCATATCTTTTGTAGGTAGGTGTAAAGGTTATGAATGGGTTGATATTTGGTAGCAAAATAGTCCACTAATATGACATGTGTACATATAGTATGAGAATAAAATTTAAGCGGTATTATACAGATTGATTATTGACTACTTATTAATAATGTCGTTTTGTGTCTGATAAAGTTTGACGATATGCTTAATCATTGAAAAGTATTATTGGTTAACACTTCCGATTGTATTACGGGGTTGTGAAGATTTTTAAGTTACACATTTTTTGAAACCATGATCAAGTTAGACATTAACAGCGTTAGATACCGGCTCAGTGGTCTAATGGTTAGGGCGTTCGCGCACAATACCGAAGGTCCTGGGCTTCCAGGTTTCTAATGGTGGTCCAACATTGATCAATTCATGGTTTCAAAAAATGTGTAACTTTCAATTGTATTCAACATTTTTCAACTCTGTGAATTTTCAATTCTATTTTATGTTGAAACTCTTGATAATGTACTTTTTACGAGGTTTGAAGGTCATAGAGTTTAACTTTGCTTTGAATTAAATTGATCTAATTTCAGAACTGTTCATTTTTCAATAGACCATCTATCTGATGAAAAAATGTATTTTTACACATTTGAAATCATTAATCAATCATTGTTAGACCAACATTAGAAACCTGGAAGCACTGGATAGCCGTTTCATCCTGATATGGCATTCATCATCAGTGCGCATCCACAACTCCTGCACCTCTCAGGATTCGAACCCGTGACCTTTGGTATTGTGCGCGAACGCCTAACCATCGGACCACTGGGCCGGCATCCAATCAATCAGAGTTAGACATTAACACCTTTGGATGATAGCCAGCTCAATGGTCCAGAGGTTAGGCGTCCGTGCGAAAGGGCGAAGGTACTGGGTTTGAGTCCTGCGAGGTGCAGGAGTCGTGGATGCGCACTGCTGATAAACCCCATACCAGGACCAAACGGCCATCCAGTGCTTCCAGGTTTCTAATGTTGGTCTAACAATGATTGATTGATGATTTCAAATGTGTAAAAACAAAAAACCTCGAAAACTCTGCCCGAAAATAGAACAGTCTTCTTCCTCCTTGCTGATTATTTAGTAAACATGTAGAATTCATTCTTGGCGCCGTCCATCAACAATGAATTAACAAATTATTTCGGTCATAGTGACTTGTGTATCGACTACGAAATGTTTAAATTGTATTTAAAACAATTTATCCCTTTTCTAAATTTTGATAGAACGATGCGATGACGTAATCTGACCTGAAAAATGTTGTGATGCATTTGTGCCATGTACCTTTCAAACAATCTGGTCACACATATATTTGTAAAGACATTTTTACGTGAAGGTTAATAAAAGGTCAATTAAATAAAAGTTCAAATAGACATCAGGTGATTATTGTAAATGAAGACTAGAGAAAATTAACGTTATATATGTAACGTAATGTGTAAAAATACAAACATCCAAAACTCTGCCCCAAAATATCGTAACAGTGCTCACTAGTGACTAGCTTCGTGAAGAAATTCTCGGAGTTCTAGTTGAGAAGACGTGATCAATGGAGTTCAGCCCTGTCGGGTGTAGGCAGTAACTACCGAAGACAAGTGGGTGAGGTCGCGGCGTCCGCGCACAATACCGAAGGTCCTGGGTTCATATCATGTGAGGTGCAGAAGTCGTGGATGCACACTGCTGATGAGTCCCATACCAGGACGAAACGGCCGTCTAGTGCTTCCAGGTTTCTAATGGTGGTCTAACAATCATTGATTGATGATTTCAAATGTGTAATATAGAACGAATAAGAAACGTTGAAGGACGAATTCTGAGGTTTATGGAAGCCTTGGATATTCACAAATCAAAACCTCCTTCCTTATGTGTACAGAAACAATTTGTTATAACCTAGAATTTACCCTGGTAATTTTTAAGCCGTTTTATGACCAAGGGAAATGTGACAATTTCCTATCCTTTCTTATTCTTTCAATATTACTTTAATTTTATCTCTCCTTCATTTACAATTATCACCTCATGTCTATTTGAACTTTTATTTAATTGACCTTTTACTAACCTTCATATATGAATACCTTGACAAGTGTGTCTATGTGTGATCAGATTGTTCGAAATGTCTATAGCACAAAAAGACCACATTTTTCAGATAGAATCTTACTGAAATTTAAAAAAAAATTAAAATCTTCATTGATTTACCATAAATTGAATAGTTAGTTCAAGTGATCTGCATTATTTTCTTTGAAAAATATTATTGATGCTAAAATGAATACTACGAAATTTGTAAATGATCTTGATGTGACCTAGTAAAATAAAACAAACAAACAAAAAAAAATTAAAACATTCAATAAACAAAACATAGTACTTATTACGAAAATAGTAGTCAATATTAGAAAGAATAATAAATAAACAGATGAAAATTGCAATCATCTGTTTTGAATATTAATGAAAAGTTGTTTGGTGGAGTCGGCTATTTTGAGAGGTATAAACACAACTTGATAGGCAGCCTCGAGCTAATAATAATCTGAAGAATATGGCTCATAATAAGTGACAATCCCATAAATGTATTCATTCTGTTTGTTTCGATAAACAGTTCTCGTAGATCATACTTAGACGAACCGCCATTTGTGAGACGCCAGAAATCAGAAGCCAAATACGAATTCGATCGGATGAATTTATTTCAAGCAGTCATTCATACAGACAGACATGAGAATGAAAGGTGTACAAGCAAAGCGAAGCAAAGTGCAGAAGACGAGTGAGTGATATGTTTTGTCACTTAGTATGCTTGATGCTATTACGAGTTTACCTTAGTCGATAAACGCGAACGATGCTTTTACCAGCTTCCAGGGAGGCTACCTTGAATCCAACGGTAAAACAGAAGTCTTGGTAAGCGTAGAAAGTATATTCTACA
>OX103972.1:8919046-8934268 GCA_944470395.2 Schistosoma turkestanicum
TGGAAGACAACATGTGAAAGAAGATAGCCAAGAATCAGTTTGTTTTTCAAATGGAACTTTTTAAAGATAGGGTATATACATTTTTCTAGTAAACTATGTCTTCCTTTAAGAATACATCACTTATTCCATTCGGTCTTGACGTCTTGACGTTCATCACACCAATAGGCTTGGATTATTGGTGAACTCTAAGCATGAATCTTTTTGATTCTATATGGTACTGGTCAACTGGGTCTAGTTCAATATTTGTATTGAAATTCCACGAGGAAGCAAAAATACCTGCATTCATTGCTTAAATCGATAAAGTTATGTTTGAGAAACATTAGAGACTAGAAGAAAGTATAGACAACTGTGAGACATCCATTTGAAGAGACTACGTATTCACACATATAAATCTAATCAGACTGATAGTATTGACAACAAGAAAAAACATACAGTTAAATTAAAAATAACCATCCCAGAAAATTTTTTCACCGATCGATAAGCTTAGTTTTGATTCTGTACAGAAACTTTGATTGTGTATATTTGATATAGAAGATAACCATACGCAATATACAATTGGTCGATCAATAGATAGTGATCAACGTCATGTTTGTCAGGTCCTTCTGTAGTAGCTGATACACATAGATTGGTCACTATCCAGTGATCAATCAATTTCAAGTACATCTCAGTCTAGAACGAGGTCAATGGTTGAGTATCTGAATGGGTTGGGTGGTATGAGTATCAGTTTCCTTAAGATTTCAGGTACACGTTTATGATACTTGCCGAATGACACGAATCCTAGGTCTAGGATTTCCTGTCGTCTACCTCTATCCACCAACTTACATTCATAAGTAGTAAAAATCAGTTTATCTGTCACAGTGAATCATTAATCCTGACCGATAGTTACGATTTGAATTGATTTTTCTGATTTACAACTTTTTAGAGAGTTAGTTTTTTACAGAGTGGGATCGCCAACCCCACGCCTAACCCTCCTCTTTTATCTGGGCTTGAGACTGGCAGTAGTCTCTTAGGATCTCCAGGCGGAACTCAAAACAACTATCAAGAAACACGAAAGTCACAATTTTCAATACAGATGTCGAGTTCTATTGTATGGGGCACAAACTTGGAGAACTACAAAAGCTATCATCTACAAGACATAGGTATTTACTAACAGTTGTCTACGCAGAATCCTGAGAATCCATTGGCCAGACATCATCAGCAACAGCCTACTGTGAGAGAGAACATACCAGATTGCAGTGAAGGAGGAAAACAAGAAGGAGCGGTGGATGTATATAGGATACACATTTTGGAAATCATCTAACTGCGTCACAGGACAAGCCCTCACTTGGGACCCTCAAGGTCAAAGGAAAAGAGGGAGGCAAGCAATGCATTATGACCAAGAAATGTAGACAGATATGAGGAGAATGAACAAAAACTAGAAAGAACTGAAAGGGGAAGCCCAAGACAGAGTAGGTTCGAGTATACTTGTCAGCGGCCTATGCTTCATTGGGGGGAACAGGTGTAAGTAAGTAATAGTTACGATTATTATTAGTCACACTTTTAGTATGTGTACCGCCGAAGCGAGTCACACTGTAGTCATGGTTCACCAACAAGCCTGCTGCACATGCACATCGCTGATTTTTAGGCAACGCAAGGATTCTTACTGTAGCCAACAGTAATCACCCATGCTCCAATCGGGAACATACATATTGTCCAGTTTGGTCTGCAGACAGTTGGACGTCCAAAAAGCACTCACACGAACAGTGGCCCCCGCTCAGCCACTTATGAATCAACAAGATCCCTCCAACCAGACCAGTACCCACAAACCCCGATCGGCGAGGGCGACAAGGCGGGCTTAGCCAGCTGGACCTGGCACCCCGAAGCGGGTTACCGAGCCACCCAAGCAGTGCACTAGCCAGCAGCCATCCCAACCGTCTGGCCTCCAACTGCCTTGCGCTGATACAACCGATTGAAGTCCGCAAGGCCCCACACAAAGCTAAAGATCTAGTTTGTCCCACAAGGTCAGCCGGAACGTACACTTTTCCATGAAGAAGATGTCATGAGCTCGACCAAGCGCAAGCGCCCAGCCAAACAGGGTTCATCCCACAGAAGTGGGCAGACATGATTGGTGTCCAGTACCAGTTCAGCACTGGAACCCCGGAAACCTACCGGAGACCCTTATTTAAGGGGCCTCGACGCCAGTTCACACACTACATCGGGTGCAGAGTGTAAGGGACAACCACTAAGGGTCGGCGCCAATAGTCCAGGATCTTTACGGCTGCTTCCCCAAACAAACAAATCGTCTAGGGCCGCCTTCAAGCACCTTGGAAAGCTATATCCCTTGAAAGTAATTCAATTTACCTACGCTCGATGGACGGGATTCAGACTTAGAGAAGTTCAGTCCTAATCATCAAGAGTGGTCAACCGCATCCACAGTCTTGCGACCATGGACACGTACCATCATTCTGGACCATGCTAGGCATGGTATCCTAACTTCCAGAACGGCTTTTAGCCTCAGCGCTGTAAACAACGACACATTGCCTGGCGGGAGCACGAAGAGGTAACCGTCACCACAACCCCCCAGAAGGCTCCATTTATGCGCGCCTTCTGATATACTCATTCAATTAGATGACGAGGCATTTGGCTAATCATGGTCAACCAACAGGCCTGCTGCACATGCACATTGCTGCTTTTTACGGCAACGCAGAGATTTTTCACTGTACTAAAACAGTAGTCATCCCTGCCCCACGAAGGAACGTACATGTATATCCAGATTGGTCCGCAAGCAAGTTGGACATCTAAAAAGTACGCACACGAGCAATGGCCCCCGCCCGGGCACTCATGAATCAAGAGATCCCTCCAACCAATCTACTACCCATAATCCCCAATCGGCAAGGGCGGCAAGGCGAGCTTACCCAGCTGAACCTGGCAACCCGAAGAGGATTACCAAGCCACCCAAGCAGTGCACTAGCAAGCAGCCGTTTCAACCGTCTGGCCTCCAACTGCCTTGCGCTGATACAATCGATCGCAGCCCTCAAGCTTCACATGAAGCTAAAGATCGAGTTTGTCCCACAAGGTCAGCTAGAACGTACACCTTTCCATGAGGAAGATGTCATGGACTCGACCAAACGCAAGCGCTCAGCCAAACAGGGTTCATCCCACAGAAGTGGGCAGACATCATTGGCGTTCAGTACCCTTCTCAGCACTAAAGCACCCGAACCCAACTTGAGACCCTTGTTTAAGGGGCCTCGACGTCAGTAGTGCTTCCCCAAACATAGAGTCCAGGGCCGCCCTCGATCATCCTACTACATCCCTTTCGAGAATTTACCTACGCTTAAGGACGGGATACCTACCTACAGACGTTCAGTCTTAATCCACCAGACTGGTCAAACGCATCCACAGCCTTGCGACCATGAGCGTGCCATTCACCCGGACCATGCAAAGCACGGTGTCCTAAGCGTCCGGAACGACATTTGGCCGCAGCGGTGTATCCACCGCCACGTTGCCTAGCGGGACCACGAAGAAGTATCCGTCACCACAACCCTCTCAAAGGCTCCAATATTTCTCAACCCTAGGCCACCTCAGGATTTCTGGAGCTACATTAAGAGAGTCATAGTTACTCCCGCCAAATATTGCAAATGATAACCAGTTTGATTTCCTAATAAGATATTATTTTAAACCAGTTTTTCTTTTTTTCTCGGTGATAAATGTGGAAATGAGAATTCATTGTCTACCAATTCATTCTCCCTTTGTTTTGTTTGAATTTCATGCCATACATAAACATTATTACCATTTTCTTAACAATTTACAATTCACATCTGTTTATTAGGTATTTCTTCTTCAAGTACTGAGAGTTATTTTGACTACTTATTGTTATGAATATTAATATTACTATGGTCATTAGTATAATCAGTGATAAATAGACTACTTCAAATTACGTTGTTCAGTGAATCCATTAGAACAAACCCAATTATAAACACTAAAAACATACATATATATATATATATATATATATATATACGTGTTTAAGTTATATTCCTGATATCTACATGTACGCAAGAGTTACAGTTAAAAACTTGAGCAAGCTTAATTGAAATATTCCATCTAATTTTTGTTTAACCTTGGGTAACATTACAGATGTGACCTATCTGGAAGATAACAAATTCAGCTTCATTTATTATGATGCACAGACAAAAAAGATAAGTAAAGCTTGAATAAGTATACTTCACACTGTCTTATCATTCCATTAATCATGGTGTAATGAATGAGGACTTTAAGACCAGATGGAAATAGATAGATAGATATTTTAGAGAGAAGATACAGTTTATTAATAAAATAGATATATTTAATCTTTATTTGTAAAAACAAACCGGTCACTGAATGTCTTCTCTCAAATATGTTTTGGTCTTCAATACAGTCTGATCGCTCCATACATTTTAGCCTCCAGGTAGTTAACTTTAAGTGGTGCTCCTCCGTATACTGTTGATGTGTCATGTCGAGAGTAGCACTCGCCCTAATGAGATCAATTTATTCATTTTATTTCATCGGGTTATACTTTTCAAATCATATCTTTGAACCTTTATCTTCTTGATTACCTCTAATATTTCTACTTTCTCTACCTCTAAGGGATTTGAATTGAAAAATCTATCTCTGAGTGCTAATGTGCTATGACTACTTGAACTGATGTAGGTACGTTCGAAGTTCTACCTTGTAGTCAGTTATAACGTAGAACTTCGTACATAGGTGCATCAGTTCAGGCTGCCATACCACATTAGCACAGAGATGCAATCGTCAATTCAAATCTCATAGTAATAGAGGTAGAGTAAATGTATTAGTAGCAGTAATCGGAGAGATTAGGGTTCGAAAATATTATTCAAGAAGTATAATTCAATGAAATAAATTTATAAAGAGGAAGATGGTGATGAAGAATTCAGAAGATTAGGATTTGAGAGAGCATAAAGAATGAATGAATGAGCCAGGTCATTCAAGGTCTCCTACCATCGATTACTATCATATCACGAACCCCAACCAGGTAGTGTACACTTACCAACATGACTCAGTCCAGTTGTCAGTGACTTCATGGATTTGTAACATGTTTTGCTTTGGCCGCCCCTAACTTTCTTCCAACTTACTCCTACACCGCGAAACATAGCTCAGAGAGGTAGCTGACTGACTGACTGAACTTAGTTAATTAAGGAGTCTTTGACAAACTAAAAGTTTTATAATCCCATATATGGTCATACACATGAATTGCATATTTTAGGTGGAATATATCAAAAATTGGATCTTTAATTTACTAACCTACTTTTTTACAATTTTAATGTTTAAAGATCAGTATTCTTGTTTAGTATTCCATATTCTAAGATATTTTGTTCTGGCTTATTAATGGAAAAGAGATTATTTCAACCAAGAGCCAACAAGTTAAGCCGTTCACTAATAATGTTGATATGGTTTTAAATTCATTCAAAGTGATTGACTTTTTGCAGATATATTTTATCCTTTATTCTGTATTTATCATGGTAACAATCTGTATCAGTGACAAAACTTTCAACTTTACATTATTTATGGTATGAGAAACCATTTAAGTAAAGGCGTTTTAGTACATTTAATGCTGTAATGTGTGTTTTTTTAATTTGAGTTCAGATTAGTTCACAGTAAACTATTCTTGTATCAGTCTTCAGTCATTTTGAGAAAGAACTTTTCTCAAAATTATCATTCGATTGATTTCATTACGTCAGTCAGTCAGTCAGTTACAACGTAGAACTTCGTACGTACGTACATCAGTTCAGGTTGCCATACCGCATTAGCACAGAGAAGTCACTGTCAGTTCAAATCCCATAGTGGTGGAGATAGTAGAAGTATTACTGGTAATGGAGAAGATTAGGGATCGAAGATATTATTCAAGAAGTATAGTTCAGTTTTTAATACAGTTAGAAAGTTATTGATAATATAATAGAATTTCACCACTGACAAGCTATTCAGTCTATGCTAATGAGAACCGAAATAATTTAAGACTTATACTTAACTGCACTTATTGGGTATTATGTAGTGGTGTGTACTAATACGTCAAGTTGTTCACACATCTTCTGACCTTGTCAATTGGTCGCTTATGACCTTGTTTGTCTTTACTTGAGTGAGTGTGTGTATTACTCACTCCATTTACCACATGTCTAACTTGTTTCTGTCTATCTATAAATACTTAGTCATACCTCATCACATCGAGTTGCCCCACTTGGCTTCCTCACTTCACTTCGCATCCTATTGTCTGTCTGCTTACGCGTATTTATCGCCGTCGCATAAACGGTGTTCGCCTAACATCTGTTTCGTAGAATATTCACTTGTTCGTTCAAATGGAGGTCAGACCCCGGGCCAATAAACGGTTATCAAATCTTTATTTAGTTAGACTTTATTCGCTATGAAGCTCAGTTTTACTAGACGTTATCACTCAATAGACAGACAGACAGATACAACGCAGAACTTCGTAAATCAGTACATCAGTTCAGGTTGCCAGCCCCATCAGCACAGAGACGTAGCTGTCAGTTCGAATCCAGCAGTGATAGCGATAATAGAAGTATTAGCAGTAACGGAGAAGATTAGGGAGCGAAGTTATGATTCGAGAAGTATAATTCAGTGAGATAAATTTAGAAGGAGAAGGGTAGAGATTATGTGGAATTCAGAAGGTTAGAATTAGAGAGAACACAAACAGTGGATGCACCTGCACCATTGCAAACGATTCTGAGCCATGTCGTTCAAGGTCTTTAACCATTGGTGACTATCGTCTCGCGGACCCCAACCAGGTAGCCTACATCTACCAACATGACTCAGTCCACTTGTCAGTGACTTCATGGATTTGTGCCATGTTTTGGTCTGGCCGCCCCTAACTTTCTTCCAACCTATTCCTACACCATAAAATATAGCTTGTCAAGGCAGTCGGTGGTTAGGCATTCGTAACACATATCACAACCACCTCAACTGATGAAGTTTCACTACTTCATCTATTGATTTGATGTCCTTACCTAGAACTTGTTTCCTAACGATAGCATTGCTTACTCGGTTGTCCCAGGATACACGAGCAATGCTTCGGAGACATCGATGATCGAAGACTAGTAACCTACGGAAGTCCTCTACCCTACTGAACACTAATGACGAAACTATACAAACATTATTCAAAAGTAATTCCTCTTAGAGTTGCCTTATCTATTAAAAATAATCATGGTGCTCAATCAAAATTCTCATAAATCTAACCTGTAATCCACACTATCTTATCCATGAAAATTAAATTACTCTTTATCGATCTACTGAATAAATTATGTTAACTTTTTTCTTTTTTAAAGACAGCAGAACCAAGTCAAGGCAAAAGAACATTTTATTCCTGATTTCCTTTATCTCTTAAAAAAAAATAGAGATCCTTATATAATTGTGATGGAGTTTTGTTCTCTGAACTGCGGATGTTTTGGTTGTGGAGTTTTTTATTGTTCTCCTACTGAACAACATTGTCATCAGTACAAACTTTAGGTAGATAGAAGTGAAGTATTCGAATTTCTGTACACATGGTTCGTAGGTTGTTCAACAGAAAATGTTGTTCATAAGAACAACAGCCAAAACATTCAGCTCAGAGAACGAAACTCCTTCACAATCATCCAGCTGGGCTACTAGATCCTCATGTAACTTCGTAAATATTTGTTGAATAATTCACGTTAGCGCTAACGGAATCCGTTGAATAAGAAAGTGCTTTATTTGGAAGCGTAAATTTCATGCTTACATTAAAGCAAATAGAAGATTAAAGATAAACACAGGTCGGAGAAGCCTACTTTTTTAGTCAAATGACTGAAGTAAAAATTAACGTTTCATCATTTTGGTAGGTCATTTAGACAGAAGCAGTTTTATAGACAAGTACACATGGAACATGAAAAAAAAAACCCAGGTCATGGTGAATTATTTATGAATGTAAAAAATATAATCGATACTGTTACGACTACCTATCCAAAGGTCAAATAAGTTCGTACAGTAGTTTGTATCAATGTGATATAACCATTTATTATATGTTTGTAAAGTTAACTAAGTGTTTAGCGTGTATATGTGTGTGTATAACGCATTGTTAAATTCTAAGTAATTAAAATTTATCTGTTTACATGGTAATTTAATCATTAACTGAGGTTTTTCTAAAAACAGAATCTTGTAAACAAAAATTGAAATTTAACCCACAACAGTTTACTTCCCATAACGTTATTATGTCAAAGAGAAAACTTAAAGTTTAAATTAAGTGTGGAATTGCTTAAATGTAGCCAGTAGTGGGATCGAGGACGCGAGTTTTGTCCTATTTAGGACTCGTCAGTTGGTTGTACCCACTTCATGATTAAAGCCCATCACATTCCACTTCAGACACTGAATATGTTAACTAAATTGTAACATCGTCAGCCGAGTAACCTAAACTAATGCAAGTTAACTTAAAATTCATACCTGCAAATGGTTCTTCGTGTTGAGAGTTTGAAGCGAAAAGTGCTGTGTTCGAATCCCAGAGTAAACAGTAACTCTGGAATACAGATATCTTATGAGGCTGACGCGAAGTTCAGTCAAACTATTAACAACGTTACAATCCGAACTATTATAAATTAATTCATCTGTATTACTTGTTCGAATCTTCGCGTAGATTTTCAGGACTGCAATAATTGATCAGTCTCTTTTGCATACGTGCATCTTGTGCAGATTGCCTTGATATTGACTTTAGGTTACATGAATTATTAGTAGAAGTGGAAAGTGGCTAGTAGTTGAATCAAGGACTTCTATTCGCGACTAATGGTAATGGATTTGAGTCCACTGGATGCAAGTAAATCCAGCTCACGAGTTCCAAATAGAACGAAACGCGCATCCTGAATTCCACTGCTTTCCAACCATCCATCTATTATTAATTAACGTAAATACTTAACATTGCCTTATTTCACAATCATTAAACAAAGTTAGCTAGAGAGAACGATTGGAAGAATATTCTGCAAATGTTGCAATACAGAGATTTCAGATCTCCTGGTTCGAAACAGACTGGGTCAGTGTGAAAAATCACTATTTACTGATTCCAAATTAAGCAGTCTATTGAACGATTAGAACTACATTTACTGACTGATTCAAGTGTAAGGGATTGAATTGACAAAGTGAAATATAATCGCCTAGACAAATCATTTAGGATATTTTAATCAATAATTTTGATCCATTTTCAGTGATTAATTAAGTAATTCATTTCATGGAATGAACATATATTGATGAATTAATTTTTGTGATAAATTAAATCGTTCCAAGTAATCAACTACACTACTGTTTTTGGTGAATACTATCAACAAATTTTGTTAAATATATTACTTCAACTATGAAATTTGCTTTGAAACAATATTGAATCGTAATCTTCGCCTGATTTTACTTCTTCTCATGTCTTATAAACTATGTTCATAGATTAAAAATATACAGATGTAAAGACAAAGAATCGACAAAGCAAGTGGGAAGTATTGCTACACTGGAAGAACATCTGGAACTTAAAACAACTGTCGAACAACACTATAGTCAGAATTTTTAATATAAACGTCAGGATAATTATACTATATGGTGGGGAAAATTTGAGAATCAAAAAAAAACCATTACCCAAAAGATATAGTTGTCTACGCAAGATACTTCAGATCCGTTGGCCAGACACAATGAACAACAACCTACTGTGGGAGAGAACAAACCCGATTCCGGCTGAGGAAGAAATTAATGAAAAGCGCTGGAGGTGGATGAGATACTGTAGTGAACGAGAACCGCGTTGTATTTACCTAAAATTACAGAGTTACTCAGTAAAATTGGAAAACCATATCGTAAATCGTTCATTTGCAAAATATCAGACCATCATATCGAACTGGACTGTTCCTGTTGCAAAACATCAATCCATTGTCACTATTCATGCGTTTCATACAAATTCCATTGTGGTCCCACCATTCCTTTCTCGATCTTCCTTCATCTTCTGCTGCCAGACATTACGTTGACACTCACATCATATACTACTTATAAGTAGCTCGCACCACAATACATTACGGGAAGCACCCAACTGCTTCAAAAGGCAAACCATAACTTGGAATCCTCCATGAGAGAGGAGAAGTGGTAGGCCGAGGAACATATTGTGCCAAGAACTGGAGGCAGACATTAAAAGAATGATTAGCAATTTGGAACAATTGAAAAGCAGATTGCAAGACACGCAATTATAGATATATAAAGGGCTTCTACATATTTCTGGGCCACAAAAACCATTAGATTTGTTAGTGGGATAGGATATTATCTGGAAACCTCAGCTAAACAAAGTGGTTTTCTTAGAGGGCTATCCCCGAGCCATTTATTAGCACTTTCAATCGGCAAGGTTGTGGAGCAACATTGAGAGATGCAGTCCGATGGTAGCTGGTGACCAGTATTAGGTTTTTCCTCCGTACTCACCAACCTGGTTAAAACTTGCACCGAACATTCACTTTTCGTCCTTTCAATTTCGTAAATAAAACCTTCACGGTGAGCAGGCAGTGAGTAAGACTTCCTTGACAGTGGCTGTATAGGCATGGTTAGATGACAGTATTCAGAGAGGAAGAGAGGACGCTCCTCACTCTCGGCCGTATCATGGCATTTTAAGGATAGTGTAGTGAATGAGAACACAGGTGGGGCAACCGGATTGTTACTCAGTAAAATAGGAAAACCATATCGTAAATCGTTCATTTGCAAAATATCAGTTCATCATATCGAACTGGACTGTTCCTGTTGCAAAACATCAATCCACTGTCACTATTCATGCGTTTCATACAAATTCCATTGTGTTCTAACTCTTCCTTTCTTGATCTTCCCCCGTCTTCTGCTGCCAGACATTACGTTGACACACGTCATATACTACTTATAAGTAGCTCGCACCACAATAGTATACTTGAAAGTAATCAAGTATCTTATCAACCAAACATATGAGAAAAAAAGATTAAAACACGTCTAGTTCAGTTGTTCAGTGTTCAAGAACAAACTATTTTCAGAACAAAATGGAAAAAAATATATACATCTTAATAGACATGATAATTAGAATTCTATTTTCAAAAAGAAAAAATTCCTATCAATGATCGATTTCATAGTTTCATATATTTATTTATTCAATAAAACAACCAACCGACTGATAAGCAACATATGTGTGTGATTAATGCTTATCATTTGAAAAATAATCTTTCTCTGTTGGATTGAATTATTCAGTTGAAAATTATAAGAATAAATATGTGTATTGATTTTACGTTGTTAAAGAAACTATTTAATTTGGAACTAATCAAAATGAATTAAGCATCACTCCAATCATTGAACAATGAATGAATTAGCATATTATCCAAAGTGGAATTTATCCAAATTTCAGAAATGTTATGCATTCAAGTGGAATTTCTCGCATTCAAATGAATTTATCATCTTTTTTGGCATAATCTTAACAGTCGGCAAAATTGCTCTAATCCGCGCTCCTACTTCATATTATTATTATTATTATTATTATTATTATTATTATTATTATTTTGAACATGTTTTATGCATTTTGTTTCCAGATCTTTTAGTTCATTTGAATAAATCACACTTAATGTTGACAGTTTCTGACTTTATTAAGTATATGTTGTCTACACAGAAAATACTACGTATTCTCTGGCCAGACACAATCAACAACTACCTACTCTGTGGGACAGAACAAACTAGATTCCAGTGGATGAGGTTATCAGGAAGAAGCGCTGGAAGTGGATAGGACAGATATTGAGGAAAGCACACGAATGCGTCACAAAACGAATAGAACACAAGGTATTCAGTCTCGCTCATGGACACTTAACCTCCATCTAGATCACTGAACCAGTATTCAACGATGTCTTACGATGTCTAACTTCAGTCAATCCAAAATATTGCGTAACCTCATCAGTTGTCTTTGGTGGGTAACTGCGTTGCAATAGACATCTTTGAATTCCACTTTCTACCGCTTCTTATTAGAACTCCGAGAATTTCCTCACAAAAGCAGTCACTAGAGTGAGCACTTGATAATTTTCATTATAAGGTTAAAGTTAGGGATTAACACTATCAGGTACCGGTCATCTCAGTGATCGAAAAATCAAGCATTCTTGTGCGAGACGAAAATCTTGGGTCTGGTTCTCGCATTCACAGGTCGTGGATGTGCACTGCCGATGAGTCCCACACTGGGACGAAATGGCCGCCTAGTGCCTCCAGGTTTCTAATGATGCTCTAAAAATGACCGATTCAATATCTCTATTTGACTAATGAAGTTTAGTTGTAACAACAGATGTCAGTATTGATCTCTTTCGAAAAAGAAGCATGTGAAACAGATCATAAGATTGATCTTCAAACATTTCTTAAGATTTTGCATTGGAAATCGTAAACTATACACATTCGCAAATTCAGAGAAGTTTAAGTTAGTAGAAAACTCAAATGTTTGTATACGCAAAAGTAGTTAGTGTTAACCTTGTAATTTTTCCATGATATCTCATTTCAAGACCTAGGGTTGAGAGTAATAACTTCTCGTTCTTTTCACAAATATATTACATCTTTTATCTTTTATTTTCAATTGCCATTTTATTCTTATCGAATTTTAATATACATTTATTAGTTCGGCATATAAAAAAACACAACCCTTGTATAACCAAACTATTCCAAATGTATGGCGCGAATATGTCACATTTTTATGCATAAACTCGATCTTTTCACTTACACCATCGAAATTTATACGCGATAATAAGTATTTTGAATCTTTTTAACGAAAGGTTAGCTAGTGCCGCTTATTCAAATAATCATTCATAAAAAAAGAAAATTAAAAAATACAAAACTGACACATTACTTTAAATATCAAGACCATTCAATGGGTTCAATTTTATGGTGTTAGTGTGGTGCGAGCTACTTATAAGTAGTAAATGACGTGAGTGTCAACGTAATGTCTGGCAGCAGAAGATGGGAGAAGATCAAGAAAGGAAGAGTTAGAACACAATGGAATTTGTATGAAACGCATGAATAGTGACAATGAATTGATGTTTTGCAACAGGAACAGTCCAGTTCGATATGATGAACTGATATTTTGCAAATAAACGATTTACGATATGGTTTTCCTATTTTACTGAGTAACTCTGTAATTTTGGTTACGTACATTTCGGTTGCCCCAGCGGTGTTCTCCATCACTAAATTAGTTTAATCTTGAATAAGTGTTGTGAAATTTTCAAGCAGTTACTGATCAATCAAGTCAAGGATGTGGAATTGTAGTGTGTTTACGATTTTCTAGGAAGGTGTACTCGGATTTTTGAACTTGAACTTAGCAGTGATTGATTGATTTAAACAATTGTATAAGACCCACTACTACTAAGCTACGGGGTCACAAAATCAACAACAAGTATGCTATGATATATGAAATCACGATGATCACTGTTAGACCATTAATAGAAACCTGAAAGCAATGGATGGCCATTTCGTCCTACTAAAGGACTCATAAGCAGTGCACGTCCACGACTCCTTCTATTCGCAGGATTCTAACCTAGGACCTTCATTCTTGCTCTGGAGAACGTTTAACCTCTGGACCACTGAGCTGTTATTCAGTGGTGTTTATGTCTAACTCTGATCAGTCTAGAAATTTTGCGCTACCTCACCCATTCGTCTTTGGTAGTTACCGCCTACACCCGACAGGATTCAACTCCACTGATCACGTCTCCTCGCTGGAACTCCGAGAATTTCCTCATGAAGCTAGTCACTACTGATTGAGCACATTT
Source organism: Schistosoma turkestanicum (assembly GCA_944470395.2). Lineage (NCBI taxonomy): Eukaryota > Metazoa > Platyhelminthes > Trematoda > Strigeidida > Schistosomatidae > Schistosoma > Schistosoma turkestanicum. The sequence continues at coordinate 8,932,795 of OX103972.1, forward strand.
TTTCGATTGTTGTTTTATCTTGAAATCATGAATGATTATTATTTTTATGGTTATTGTTATTTGAAACAGTGTAGGTTCTCAAGTTGTTGACATTCAATCTGTTTAATACTTCCATGCTGAATTATTATTTTCCCTTTTTAATCTTATCCCATCCTATCTTATCCTATCCTATCATATTTCCTTAAATATGAATGTCAATATTGTGGAGTAGAAGAATAAGAAGAAGCAGAAAAAAATATTTAGTTGTAATTTATCTTATCCACAACGAACTTTTAAAACCAGATTATCTTTGCTAGTGAGAGAAAAAATAATCATTTTAAACATATACTAAGTATATTGGTTACAAAAAAATGAGTTTATTAGTGTTGTCTTACAAAAAAAACAGTTCCCTACTTCATTAAATATGCACAAAAGAGAGTGTTGTTTTTGTTTAATGCCTGCATTGCAACATTAATAATAATAATTTATAATTGTAGACTGTAAAAATACGAATAATGACAATAATAGTAGTATGTTAATGGTTAGAGAAGTAGATCACAAGTTATGTCTGCAACTTAGCTTATTGATTAATGGGGTTGTTTCCATAATAATTCAATAAATTTCCTATTTATCTCATCAAAAGAGTGAATGAATGATGAGCTAAGCAGTGTATGTATACTCAGAGATATTGATCCAAATCAGAGTGATACAAGTTGATTTTGAAAAAAATAGTCTATGGACTAGTCAGTGATGAATTGGTTTGGAAAAAATAAATGAAGTTCGCGAAAATTCTGTCATATTGTTTAAAAGTTGTGACTTGTTTGAAGCTGAAAGTTGTTCTGCCAGTTAATTCACTAGTAATATCTTCAGATAAAACTGAAACGCCAACAGAATCAACTCAGCATGGAACCGCTCAGGGGCTACTTCTGGTCCTAAGCTCGGATAAAGGAGGAGGGTTGGTCATGAGACTGGCAACCGCGTCCGGTAAAAAACTGACCCGCTAAAAAATTTTAAGCAGAAAAAATGATTCATACCATTTAAAACTCTGCTCCCGGAGTTAGAAAGTCTTCATTTAGAAGAGTTATGAGGCCTCATGAGGAAAGCCGAGTCCCTTCGGAAGTCACGAGGCTGATGCCTCATCTGAAAACCAGACCAACCATTGATTTAGGTACGTGGAATATTCGGATAGTGTGGGAGACCAGGAGAGTCATCCAAGTGGCTGTAGAAAGAGAACCACCAAGGCTATCATCCTTAAGATACTAGTATTTATTAATAGTTTTTTACGCAGAATATTTCGAATCCGCTGATCAGCAGTAGCTACTGACACAGGGGCTCCAGGCTAAACTCAAAACAACTATCAACCAACACCAAATTAACAATTTTCAATGCAAATGTCAAAACAGATCTGCTGTATGGGGCAAAAACTTAGAGAGCTATCAAAGCCATCATTTCCCTAGATCTGAGCGTATTATATGGTAGTCCTCCAAACTGACCA
>OX103972.1:8934763-8973171 GCA_944470395.2 Schistosoma turkestanicum
TATATCACCAATCTAAGGGGGTGACATAACAGTATAAATCGATCAGAAGTTCACCCAGATGAGACACGTTTCGGTTTCCTAACATAAAATAAAACGGTAACCACTCTTAGCGTAATGGTAGAGATATTGAGCACACACATGTTCTGACATAGACATCCACTTATAAACTTAGCACACATATATCACTGCCTCCTAAGTTCACACATCTCATCAGAGAAGAACCGGTACTTCACTAGTGTACTTTTAAACCTCATGGCTAAGTATGTAATCCATGAATATTATCATAATTTTATAATACCGCACTTTTTAATGTAAGTATTAAAACAAACCTATTGATGATTGTACCAATAGTTTTAACTTATTACCGAAACTATTTGTAAATAATCTTGACTAGAAATACAAAAGGTCAGTACGTTTCTCAACTGATACATAAAACGTTTTCCTTTTATAACAATAAACAATCAAAAATATACTACTGATTACAGAATCATACATTACTTGCGTTACATACACATTGAATATTGAATTTCGGACAATTTAAACACAGTATTGTTTTTTTATCTAAAAAATTTATTAACTGCAATATAAAAAAATACACAAACCCAGCAAATGTTAAACTACTATTCATTCGAATGATACCAAATGATATTATATCAGTCGTAAAAAGCCTGTCAAGTTTATTTTATCCAAATAAACCAAAAAATACTTCAACTGTTGTTGATGTGAAAATATTCTTTTTGCATGATGAAATCTGTCATTCTGACAATTTGTTAAGTGTAACAAACTAATATCATTTTTACATGTATGTCACACTGAAATATTGTCAACAGTAGTATATTACATAACAACATTTCACAATCAAGCAGGAATACACTTCTTTTTTTTATTTTCTTAAAAAACTAACTGTTCATTAGTAAGTAGGGAAGGAGGTAAACAATTGTCACTTGGTAATTGATATACATTTATACAACATCATTTAGACGATAGTTTTCATCAACTTACTAATTTAATGGTTTCACTCATTTATTCAACATTCAAATGAACAGAGTATGGGGAAAAGACAATCGTTCGTGATATTCATATACTGTATGTAACATTGCCTGATAATTTAATAACACTGTAGGTATTATAACTATTCACACATATACATAACCAACAGAGAAAAATCTTATCATTCGAACGAGCGATATATATATATATATATATATATATATATATATCTTTTTATTTTCTTAGTTTGTTCCATTGAATTAAATTTCTAGTGAAACAGTTGATCAAAAGATTGAACATTGAAAAAAAAGGGAGAAGAGGAAGAAGAGGAAATGCATCAAAATGAAGGCATGTTTAACCCCCATGGGGTGTTTCTTTTTTTTTGTTTTATTGAAATTGTCTTTATATTTCAAATTGCTTTGTCTAGCTTTATGAATATATATATATATATACTACTTAAAAATTTCTTTTCAGTAAGCTTTGAAACATGTTCTCGTGTACCTAATTCATTTTCTTCTTTTTTTCTCGTAAAACTATTTCACTTATTCATCAAAGCACTTTTCCATATACCACAACATTAAAGGGTGTGTGTGTATATATACGTGTTCTGACAATCTGTCATGCATAAACTCTTCAATCAGAAAAATTTATATAAAGGAACAACATTACCAACACCAATCATCATTCTAATATGAAAAAAATTCCCTGAAATTCCATAATTCTTTCCACCCATAAGTCATTTAGTTGCTTGCTTTGTCGACTGACTAGTTTGTTTCTACCCTAATAGGTCATGGCGATGCTGGTGATGATGATGAAATCAACGTACAACCAGAAAACTTCGAGTAGTAATAGTAGTCTAATTCAAACAAAACCCCACCTTTAAACAACCAACATTTTCGGTGGAGCCTTGTTTCATTTCTTTGCTTTACGTGATTTTTTTAATTTCTTCTGTTCTCCAGTGTCGTTTAGTTTTATTTTTTAGTTTGAAACGATAGAAAAAACACACACAGAGAGAGAGAGAGAGAGACTAGTGAAGCTACAAATGGATCATTTAAAAATAATCATGTTTTAAACAACATTGACATATATGCATATGCATATAGGTGTGTCTTCTCCAAAAAGCCCACTACTATTCAATCATTCATTCATATTCAGTGAACACCGTGTGCATGAAAGTAGAAAAATCCATTTGGAGTAATTTCTTTTGCTTCAATCTCTCCACGAAAAGAATCACACATTTGTGTGTGTGTGATGGGAGTATTTCCTTGAAAAACATGCCAAATAGAAGAAAAAATGTTTAACAAAATAGACAGCTGACATTATTCTAAGTAAATAGTTTAACAGATTTTGACATGTTCTTTTTTACTGAATAGATTCACTGTTTTGAAATGTTATTTACTTGATAGCTAGCTAGCTAGCTAGCTAGCCACCTATCTTCCCCCAGTTAGTTAGGTTACCTAATAGGAATTAGGAGAGAATAAGTTCGTTCATTCTCGCCCTTCTTTTTTACAATTTTCTTGTTCATCTAATTTATGACGTGTGTATGTATTTTCGCCTATGATTATTCTTTTTTTAAGTGTAAATACACATCAGTAAATTCTATGTTGTTTCGAGGACAAATACAGCAATTTTCTAATGTAGACACACATTCACACTGGTAGTTAGTTAATGCTGATAAATAATAGAATAACAGAAATCTACCGACATACTGTTTTCTCATACTAACACTAACGAGTAATATATATTATGCCTAATAACTAATTATTTGCAATACAATACAACTGGACTAGATGAACTGATGAATGGATAGAAGGAATAGATGAAGAGAAATTGATAAGTAGAAGTATACTAGCGAAAATTTTTAGACTGAACCCAACTGAATGAAAGAAAAGATCATTAATTATCAATTAACCAACCAACCAATCAGTCAATCAATCAATCAATCAAATGTAGTAGTTCTGGTAAATCGTTTGATTTAAAAATGAACTACTAATCCAAACAGATTGACTAGTTTTCTTTCTCAAAAGGGAAAATGGCTTTTGTTTTCTTGTCATTTTCAGTCATTTCTCATGTAAATAATTGAACAGTAGGGAAGAAAAATTAAACAATGAACAGTTCCCTGAATTTGAAGTTGTCGATTGTGCATAACATTTTAAATGATTGTCTGACTCATTTAGTTAGATACTGGGAACTTTTGTTGGTCAACATATAATTTTCATTAAAGAGTTATGGAGATTGGTGAGTTTCACTGAATTTCATAATTTCAACAATCTCTATAAATCATTAATGAAAATCATAAAAAATCAACTCACTAGTGACCAGTTTCGTGAGGAAATTCTCAGAGTTTTAGTGTGTGAAGCTGTAACTAGTGGAGTTTATCAGTGTTGAGTGTGAGGCAGTTACTTAGCGAGTGGAGTGATTGAAGTTAAACATCAACATCTTTGGACGCTGGCTATCTCATTGATCTAGAGTTTCATCATTCTCGCATAAAACCAACGGTCTTGGGTTCGATTCCCGTAAATGGGGAGTTGTGGATGCGCACTACTGCTGAGTTCCTGTTGAGGACGTAAGAGCATCAGAACTCACTTGGCAAAGGTCCTAATTTTGTCATTTATTTTGGAAATGTTGAATTTTATGTTTTATCGCCAAAAACGCTCATTTCGACCTTCAGCTTGCATTTCCTACTTGCGAAATCTTTGACTGTCGTTGGTTGATGGATTATTTTAGTACGCTATTTTGTGGCCCTCCCAAGGGCGTTGCTATCATTGCATAAATAAGCTTGATTTGTGCGCTTAGCAACCTCGTATTTTATTGGTGCTTGTAGAATGCGTTCTTCACCTCTGATCAAAATTTCTTGATCTAGTTAGCCGGGGCTGGGAAAAACGGATTAGAGTAGCCTATCGCGTTGTTGAATCATTGATCGTCGTTCCGTTTACCCAGTACGGTGAACTCGTAATAGCTTCAAGCAAATAAGTTCCATACTAGGATGTTCACAACGTCCTATGCATCCAGGTTTCTAATGATGATCTTACCAATGATCGATTCATAATTTCACTGTGGCATACAATTACTAGAACTTTTCTTCTATGGTTAACCAATTCTCATGATTAGATGTTGCGAGTTAAACTAGTATCAATGACCTTGAACATGAGTCAACATTGATGAGATCATGATTGTTATTATGATTATTATTGGTAGACAAGTTAAATGAACAGAAATTATCTGACTGACAGGAATGAAAGGCACCATTATGCAGGTGTTCAAGATGATGGATGACTCATCAGTACATTAAGTCGACAAACAGGTGTGAATTAAAATATATCAGATTGTTGGTTGATTATTTTATGCTTACTAGTTAGAAGCTTTCGAATGTTTGCACTCTGAGAAAAAAAAGATTTAGAAAATGACTAACAACCTTGAAGTTTTTTGAGATTGGTCAATACGTTTGAATCTATGGTACTGTGGTTCAATTTTGTTTTTTACGAATAATATTTTTTGACATGTTAAAAAAATTTATATTGGAAGTTATCTTTCTTTTAATATGAAGAAGGAGTTGTGGAAGTTTTGGACTGTTGTAGTTTTATATCACAAACTAAAATTATCTGGTCAGTCATTAAAAATCAGAAAGTACTAAATAGCCCTTTCATCCTAATGGTGTTAAGTGATCAGTACAAAACCTGGTCAGCGTTAGTTTGATTCTTGATAGGGCAATGGATGTCTCCAGTGCTAAGGAATTCCATATTAGGGCGAAATAGCTGGTTATCATCAGTAATTGTCAAACTAAGGTCAAGAAGACATGTTAAAACTAAAGTTTTGTATGAGATGGACTTTAAAACCAAAAACTTCTTCAAACCATTTCTCTAACGCATCGTTTTGAAACCTTTTCTTCAGTATTAACTTTCAATCTTGATTTTAATGACTGAAAAGAACACACAAAAACTTTTTTTGTATCGAATTTTATACACTAAAAAGATACTCATCTCAAGTTTCTTCTTTCTGATTATCGACTTGAAATTGGTTCGTGATAAAAAAAATATATTAAGAAACTTAATTCAGACCAATTTCTGCTTCGGAATTCAATAGAGTATTTTTTTTTGGTATAGGGAAATTCGAAACTTAACTTTAAAATTTCTCTGTGTCTTATCCACTTTTTATTTGTTCATACGTTATGGAAACATTTTGTTTTCATGATTCGATGACAGTTCTCGCTTGCTCTATATACTTGTCTGGTGTTAGTTACCTGGTTTCTCAAAAAAAAAACTATTATTCGGTTGTTCAATAATCATTTTGAAAAAATTCATCATGTCTACCTAATAAAAAGAACGTCTAGAAATTTCACTATTGAACGTCCCTATTATTTTTGAGAAAAAAAATCAAAACTAGATCCTTCTTCCTTTTCCTGTAAATACAAATGATTTGGCAACTACATGTAAAATTTTTATACAGGTTTTGGAGGTGGTCGTATGAGAGTTAGATGTGTTCAATTTTGATTTAGTTATTTTTATTAACCTAGCCGCCTTAAATTCTCAAGGATTAAAGTTTAAAAATCTTTTGCAGTATTAAAGTCTGTTATTAATTTGTTCACAGCTATGATTAAAAATAACCAATATAGGGAGGGTTAGATAGATTATCGGGTTTTATTGAAATCATGAACTGATCATTGTTAGACCACCATTAGAGACCTGGAACCACTAGATGGCCGTTTTGTTCTAGTATGGAACTCATCATCAGTGCATCGCTCGCGGGAATCGAACCTAGGGTCTCTGGTTTCATACGGGAACTCTTCACCTCTTGTTGAGATGGTGTTAATTTCTAACTTAGATCACTGTTCGATTTCAATGAAACTCAAGATTCTTCACAGTGGTCACTTGTGATTAGCTCTGAGCGGGGTCGTGGATACGCACTATTGACGAGTCCCATACTCGAACTAAATAGCCACCCAGTGTTTAAAGGTTTCCAATGGTGGTCTAGCGTCGATCGATTTTTAGTTAAAATATTGATAATAGTAGCTTTATTCAGTGCTATAAATTTTATGACAGCTGAGCAAAATTCTGATCACTAATTATACCATATTTCTTTAAAATGTATTTAAGAGTCACGAATTCCTATCTGAATTTAACAATTCAAGTTTTCTGTCAGTTTAATCGCTTTAATTGTTTTGCAAAAATTCATCTTATATACAATGTCTGCTAATAGAATTCATCTATCCTCTAGAACAAATTTAGACAAGCACAAAAACTCACCAACTACTTGAGTGTTTTGCAGTTGCCTTTTCCGTTATATGAGTATCGCAGTAATTTTTGTAAGCCTTTTTGTAATAATTCAAGAACATGTATAATTTGTATTTAGAATGATTCAGTTTAAACAAATTTAAAATCGATAGGTCAACTGGGATGTTCGCTGAGTAGGGAAAATAAGGTGACCTAAACAACCGTTGAGAATGACGGATAGATTTTCTTGAAAATGACTGATTTATTGGCTTACTGTTTCTTTTTTCACAAAAAATATCAGTTACATTGTTGAAAACATCAAGGTTGTAAACAGTTAAGATATTTTTTTTAGAGTTTTAACCCTAAGAAGAATCAAGTTATCATTGAAATGTTCTCACTAGTGACTAACTTCATGAGGGAATTTTCTTAGTAGGCGAGGTTGCACAATATAGTGGATTGATTGAAGCTGGGCATTTACACTGTTGGATGCCTGTTCAAAAATTAGGCGTTCGCGCGCGAGATCATAGGTATTGGGTTCGATTCCCGTGGGTGAGGGGTCGTGGATGCGCACTGCTGATGAGTTCTATACTGGGACGAGATGGCCATACAGTGCTTATAGGTTTCTAATGGCGGTCTAACAATGATCGATTCATAGTTTCACTGTTACTAAAATGTTTATTTTAATTATTTTTAATCGAAATGAGTGGAAATAATACATTTTTGTTAACAATAGATCTGAGTGATAATAGAATAAACAAACCCAAAACAAAATATTAGATCATGTTGAAATTAAGTCAGAATAGACTAGAACTCTTTTTTATAGTCTGTGTGATGATCATGACTATAGTGATTCACTTAGTCACCTACAACATACAACTTTGTACTTATGTACATCAGTTCAAGTTGCCACACCACATTAGCATAAACCGATAGAATTGTCAATTCAAATATCATAGTAGTAGAGACAGAAGTATTCGCAATAACGGAGAAGATCAGGGTTCGAAGAAATTATTCAAGAAGTATGATTCAGTGAGATAAATTTAGAAAGAGAAAGATAGGGGTGAGGAGGAATTCAGAAGATTAGGATTTGAGAGAGCACAAAGAGTGGATGCACATGCTCCATTGCAAATGATTTTGAGACATGTCATGCAAAGTCTCTAACCATCGGTGAATTTCATCTCGTAAACCCTAACCAGGCAGTCTACACTTGTCAGTGACTTCATGGATTTGTGCCATGTTTTGGTTTGGCCACCCCTAGCTTTCGTCCAACCTATTCCTATACCACAAAACATTGCTCGTCGAGGTAGTCGATGGTTGGGCATTCGTAACACATGTCCCAACCACCTCAACTGATGAAGTTTCAATACTTCATCTATTGATTTGCCATCCCTACCTAGTAATTGTTTCCTAACATTAGCATTGCTTACTCGATTGTCTCAGGATATATGGGAAACGCTTCGAAAACACATGTGATCGAATACCAGTAACCCACGATAATAAACCGTAATTATAAGTTGATATGGACAGGTATCGACTGGTATATCGTAACCTTCATTTACTATTGATCTCCTACACGAACTCGAGGTATAATATTATTCAGGAATTTATCTATACTAATACTATAAGAACAACCATTGAAAAGTAATTATTATTGGGGTAATAATACACATGACCTTAAGGCAATATCGAGCAGCAGGTCTCAACATACACACTGAGAAAAACAAGATTCTCCAATACAGCGCAACATACCCCAAGAAAATACATTGGAAGACGTTAACACCTTTACATATTTGGGCAGAATCATTGACGAGTAAGGTGGATCTGATGCAGATATAAAGGCGCGAATCGGCAAAGCAAGGACAACATTTCTACAAATGAACAACATCTGTAACTCCAAACAACTGTCAACAAACACCAAGGTCACAATTTTCAATATAAATGTCAAGACAGTTCTACTGTATGGCGAGGGAACTTGGTAAATTACGAAAGCCATCATTCAGAAGATGAAAGTATTTAGTAACAGTTGTCTACATGAAATACTTCGGATTCGTTGGCCAGACAACATCAGCAACAATCTACCAAGTGATAGAACAAACCAGATTTCAGTGGAGGAGGAAATGAGGAAGGAGCGCTGGAAGTGGATAGGACACACATTTAGGAAAGCACCTAACTGCGTTACAAGACAAGCCCTCACTTGGAACCTCAAGTCCAAATGAAAAGAAGAAGGCCACGTTATGCATTACACCAAGAAAAGGAGACAGACATGAGAAGAATGAACAAAAATGGGACAGAATTGGAAAGGGAAGTCCAGGACAGTGTAGGTTGGAGAATACTGAAGGGAGGCCTATGCTCCATTGGAGGTAACAGGTGAAATTAACTAAGTAATATATATCATAAATTAAACAGTAAAAGTAAAAATGTGGAATTATCAGTTAAGCCAGAATAGTAGAACAGCCTTTTAAAAGTAATTATTATTTGGGTAATAATACATATGACCTTAAGGCAATATCAAAGCAATCCACACAGGATGCACATGTGTCAAAATGACTGATCAATTGCAATGGGGAAATTCAAACAACCAATATATAAAGTTGAAAAATCTAGGAATTTACAAATGAATTGTGAATATTTACTGGACTCTTGATAACTGCCTTTGATTGTCAGTAGTAAGCCCAAACGAAAAAGTTTAATACTATGAAGGACTCAGTGTTCCCTGGTTTTCTAGCAATTTTCAACTTATGAAATCAAATTTGTCATCAAACAACACACAATACACAAAGTTATATACTTCAAGAATGATTAAAATCAATGTGATGGACTGTCATATCGATCTGATATAATTAGTTTGATTCCCAGATAAAAATTCCCAATAAAAATTTTTATATTCAGTATTGGGAAAATTTCATGAGATTCAGTTATCTTTAAATTGATGTAAGCAACAGTTTAACTCATATTAAAGGCCTTACAATTTCAGCCTTAATTAAGTTTTTGAAAAAATACTTTTCAATCATTTGCTCTAACCGCATTTGTTGTAATTTTTCCAGTTTCGTGGTAATTATCATGATGAATGGATATCGGAGGGTAGAAATGTTGGAAAAATCAAATAACTCCGTGTTCTCTTAGTCCTCTCAACTTCATAGATAGTCTCTCTGTTCAGGAAGATGAATGAGATTGAATCTAACTGGTAGTTACCTGTTACTAAAAAAAATCACCCTCAGTTTTTAAAAAAAACTTCCAAAATTCATCGATAAAGTCAAGAACAAGACAGTTGTCCATTTACAGAATCTGACCTTTTCAATGGTTGAATAGCATTGTGTCTGTCACATAATTTCAAGGTTATGATTTTAACTCAATGTATGGTTCGTAAATATTAACTAACTGTCCAACATCTCATAGTTATTACTAGTTATTTAGTTTTAATATCAGTTCAAATGAAAAATTATCTTTAAACCAAACACTTTATTCTGAATTAATTAAGTAAACGAACCCACCCATAGATTGATACTAAATAAACTCATTTTTGACACTTAAAATGTTCACAGGAGTGTTTTATGGTCAGCAGTTTCATAGTGAGCATAAGTTGCAGGTTCGAGACCGGCAGTAACCCCAGAAGGGTTACAAAAGGATTTCAATCTTTCTGGTTAGCGTTGGTTTTAGTGAGCTGTGTGCACAGGAGCTCGACCTGTATTGTGACGACTTTGGAGCATGACTTCTTGAAATCAAAAAAGAAATCATCTACATGTTACCATTGTTTAGCAGTCTTCAAAGTTTTAATCATGTACGGTGCAGTTGTTGAGTTGATAATACTGAAATTAAATACACAGTGTTTAACGTAGATTTCAAATGACCTGACTCAGGATATGGACCTTTTTATCAATTCAAATAATTTGTGACACATGACCAGTCATCACACTGCTGACTGACAAACAACTAGCATGGAAAAAGACTAAAAGTGGAGATAGTCGAAAAATGCGGAGTGAATTCATCATATGATGAATAATTAAATTGAGTCGTGTCGATCGATAGATGTAAAAAATTCCCAATTGGATTTTATTTAGCTTAATTAATAGTTGAAGATTTAATGCGAACCGGCTGTGATGGTAAGTAAGTTTTTCATTTCATTTTCTGTTTATCTAAGCACTAACCTCAGTGTTATTCTATACTTTCTGCATGTCAAATTTGATTAGCTCTTTGAAAATGATTACTTTTGGTTATAGAGGTTAGTGGAATTTTTCTGTTTTCAATTTCATGGTTAACATGATAAGTGAACACTGTCATGTGATTCCCGTATTAGGATGTAACAACTATCCGGTACTAACTGGCTTTTAGAAGTCGTCTAATCAAGATCATTCTTTGATGCTAAACATACTATATATAAGTTTCGTGTTTATTTTCTCCTAAGATTCATTTATAGTTCTCAGACTTTAGTGTGTTTCATTACAATGATCTCAACTCTCTTGTTATGAAGATGCGAATTACAGTGGTTTGCTTCGTGACAAATTAATCTGTTTTGTGAATGAGAGTTTTATCTCTTATTATATTAGGTGGCATTGACTGAACACTAGGAATTACTGGACTTGATCTACGGCAGAGATCATGGATATCCACCACTGTCGAGTTTAAATACCAAGTCTCACAGAGACCTACTATCATTTCTCTGACTAACTTGACATTGAATAGTCCCCATTTCAAACTTCAAGCAGTTTAAGATATATAGAGTAATTAATGTCCAACCAACTTTATTTGGGAAGATGACCAACCATCTCATTTTACCAGTCATGACATTCCATTAAAATCATAGTAATAAATCTTTATTAAGCACGTGTCTACATTTTTGTTGAGATAACTTGTCAAGAATATTTTAATTCATAAATAGTCATCATCATGTCTATTCTATTATAAAGCATAAAATATTTCTATGAATAATTAATTGCATAAGAGAAATGAAAAAAAAACAATTCATCATTCAATTAAGTCAATAAATCATTCATCATTGAATGTTCAGTAGTGAGTGAACAAGTAAGTTTACACTAACTGTTTTATACAATAACTGATCTCTTATTTGGCTTCTTGCTATCTAATGAATACTACCAATAAGATAATAATAATAATAATAATCTTGATGAAACAGCAGAAAAACATTTATTTTCCTAGTGAATAGATAGATACTACTCACGATGTTTGATTCTAGTTTGTAACATTAAAACAAATAAAAAGTGGAATTATTCAATATTTCAAATCTAAGCACCAGTTAGTAAACAGAATTGAGAAGAAAATCTTTTTGAAGATGTGAGTTAATACTGTACATACTAATTAAAGGAATTTATATGAAGTTGTTCTACTGTATGGAGCGGAAACATGGAGAACTACCAAAACCATCATCCAGAAGATACAAATGTTTATTAACAGCTGTCTACGCAAAATAATTCGGATTTGTTGGCCAGACACTATCAGTAACAACGTACTGTGGGAGAGAACAAACCAAATTCCTTCATTGTAGGAGGAAATCAGGAAGAAGCGGTGGAAGTGGATAGGACACACACTACGAAAAGCACCTAACTGTGTCACAAGACAAGCCTTCACACGGAACCCTCAAGGCGAAAGGAAAAGAGGAAGGTCAAGGAACACAGTACGTCGAGAAATAGAGAAGGATATGAGAAGAATAAACAGACATTGGACAGAACTGGAGAAGGAAGCCCATGACAGAGTTGGTTGGAGAAAACTGGTGAGCGACCTATTCTCCATTGAGGGTAACAGGCGTAAGTAAGTAAGTAATATGAAGTTAGTTGTTTACATATGTCGAACAAATTCGATGTATGAAAAACTACCGACTCATTTTGTCAGTCAGTCATAAGTAACATAGAACATTTAAACATCTACGAATAGTGGTAGAGTTTCGTTCTCTGAGCAGGATGTCTTCGTTGTGGAGCTTTCATTGTTCTTCTGCTGAATAACTTAATTCAGCTCAGAGAACGAAATTCCTCCACAATCATCCGCCTGAGCTATAAATTTTCTCCAACATCTCAAATCCTATTCATTGTGCCAAGTTACCACACTATATCAGCATAGTAAGATGAAATTATCAAGACAAATGTTAAATTGTTAGAAATAGTAATAGCATTAGTGATAGTCGAAAACGCCAGACGTAAACAACATGATTTATGAAAAACAAAAGTATAAGGTAACTTTTGAAAACTTGAGACTCATGTGAAGGTAAACAAGTGAACACATTTTCATCATTGTGACTGATTTTAACCGATGACATTCAATGTCTTCAGTACATTTGGTTAAACATTGTTTGAATAATACAAGCCTCAATAATATATATATATATATATAGTTGAGAAATATGAAGTCTGTAGTGAATGCAGTTTAATTGTACCGAATGTCGAACAATAACTTAGCAATGACAATGGGAAACGGCTGCTCAGTAGTACAGACCGACTAAATTTCAACAATCTAAACTAATGGATGCTGTCGACTGAATTGTATAAATGTGAGACTTGCCTAAAAAACCTTAAGGTCCAAGGTTCGATCTCAAAGAAGACTGCTGATTCGTACTATTGAAGAGTTAGTTCCTAACTAAAATGAAACGGCTTTTTAACGGTTGTCTGTCCTCAGGTCAGTTTATGATCTCAGCAATAATCACTAGTCTCCACAAATCTTTATACTTATAATCAACTGAAAAACAATCCACTTAATAACAATGGTATAACAATTAAGTAAAATTCTTGTTTTACATCAGAAAAAAAGTAAAATTAAATTAAAACTATTCTAACTTACCAAAAATTCATTAAATAAATCCAATCGTGTGTTTGTGTAATTTTTTGTTAAAGCCAAATATTGAAACGTTTATTAAGCACAATACTACTCATTAGTTGTTAGTAGTGAAAACATGTTCATTGTGTGTTGAATAATACAAATTAATACAATACAAATACATGTCAAAAAATATTTTTGTCAAAATAATTATCCAACAATTAAATGAACACAATCTGCATAATAATAATAATAATAATAGTGATATATATTGTTTTCACAAGTTTACTTATTCATCCATCATCATCAGTTGTGTGTGTACGTAATTAGTTGTTGGTCCTATATATATATTGTATTATATTATATATGAAAAACACAAAGGACAGTGAGACATTGTGACTGACTATGAACCATACATTGTTTTATGTGGTATAGATACATATATCTTTCTGCTCATTTCATCATCTTGATCATCATTTTTTGCTTGAAATGTTTCTTTCTGCATTGTTGCATTTGTCTGTTTGTTTCGTTTCGTTTTGTTTTGTTTGTGTTCTCTTTTCACTGGATGGATCTTTTGCCTTTCGGGTACAATTTGGGTGAAACACATTAGAAACACATTAGATATAGGGCGGTGTGTAAAACTAGTTTTTATGTCTCTCTCTGGCTCTCCCACTCTGTCTCTCACTATCACTCTCTGTCAGACATACACACAAACACACACACACACATAATCCAAGCTTCATTATTATTATTATTATTATTGTTATTATTACTATTACTATCATTTATTGGCTCTTGGTAGTAAGTATATAATGGCTGTTAATAATTGGTAACAGTAGTAGTATTAGTGATGATGATGTAGTGGTGGTAGTGGTTAGGGTTAGGGTTAGTGAATCTTGGTGACTTCATCTGGTAACTTCATCTGTCTTACCTATGTTTTGGTGCTTGTTCCTCTCTCAATTTATTAGGCACGTACAAACTCTTTTCAGTCTAATATATGTCTAATCTTAAAGCCTAGGTCATAAATGTCTAGGTGTTTTTTTTGCATATGGCTCTCTCTCTCTCTTTCTGTATCTTGGACACATGTCATGCCACCCCCTTTGTGTTATGTTACACTAACACCTTAACCACATTCATTACAAAACACTGGTCATCCCATTTTTTTTTTCAAACTCGTTTTGTCATGTCTTCAATCCACCCGTACAGTTTTTTATTTTTGTTGAACTGATTTTCAAGCATTATCCTTTTGGTTGTAAACACCAACATTACTCACTTCTAATACTATTATTATTATTATTATTACAACAACTAATGTTACTTTCATCACATATGCAACCATTAACAACATTACAAACAGGTCATCATCATATAATCGTAACGAGATAGATAACCTGATGGTCAGTTTGAAAACTTGAAGATAGTGAGTGTCAGTGTACACTTCATCTTATATCACATCAATTAGTTCAAATTGAAAACAACATATGAACATGGACATAGCCGATGAAGGCTAGAGGCAACATCACGCACACATACACAGACACACACACACACGCATTGTTAGTCTGATGTGTTCTGAAGAAATTCAAGTCTGGTGAAACATAGACAGACATAAGGTAAGATAAGATAAGATAAGGTAAGATAAGATAAGATGAGATGAAAATTTCAAGATACTAGTAGTTTCATTGTCAGTGGATTAATTTTCTTTAGTACTTTTGATGCGAGTCGAGTAAAGACGAAAAAGTATTATTAAACGAGAGAGTGAGAGAGGGAGAAATAATGCAGAGCCAAAACTTGAGATAAAAATTTGTCGCCTACATTGTGACCAGGTGAGGCCAGATTGTTGTTATTATTGTTGTTGTTACAAAGACGTGAATAAAAAAATAAGAGTAGACAACTCCAACAAACATGTGTGGTAATAGTATACATATACATATATAAAGTAATTTAATTTTTTGTCACTACTACTACTACTACTTCTACTGATTATTGTCGCCTTTTTCAGTTTGTCCCTAATTTTCCCGGCAACATCAATAAAATGTAACGAGCAAGAGAGAGAGAGAGAGAGAGAGAAAGACTGAGACATATGAACAATTTCTCTCCTTTGTGAAAAACAATAATACTCTCAGACATAAACACGCAAACACACCACTAGTTCAGTAGGATTAAACACAATCTTGAAGGTGACAAGACAAAAGAAGGAATAGTATCAATCATTAATCCTATGTAAAACAAAAAAAACATGTCCTGTTTGGGTAAAATGCACGTTTTGTTGTTGTTATTTGTACAAACTTGATATTAATAATAAGACCAATAAGAAACCAAAACACTCAATGACCATCATTTTTTAATTGGGGCGTCGACATGGTTCGATTATTGCATTGAGAGTAAAAAGATTCCTTTCAAAATAAATTCTCCAATATATATAAAACGAAAAAATAAAATAAAAACTAGGTGAGAGAAAAGCAGCAAGAGAAGATGAATTGTTATTTGTAAATATGTATAATAAATATATTGAACATGTGAATGAGGTCATTTTCACACTTTACTGAATTTGTTTGTTTTATTAATAAAACAACCAAAAAAAAGAGGGAAAAATAAGCGAAGGAGATGAAGAATGAAGAATAAGAATTTTCAGTGCATCTCAGATTAAACAGATAGAGAGATATTGAGAGAGTACAAGAGAAAGCGAAATGAAAGTAAAACATACATGTATTCATTGATAGTTTGGTTATTTGGGGTTAAATGATTAAGGTCGAGCTTGTTTCATTATATATATATTGTTACATTTTATTGTTTGAGAACAATTAAATAAAACAACTTTTTAGAGTGAATCATAAAAGTTGGTAAGAGAGAGAGATGGATCACGAAACTATTGAGTCAAAAAACACATTGGTCACAATATTAGTAGATCTATTGATAAGTAGAACAGAAATCGGATTTCAGCGAAGGAAGAAATCAGAAAGAAGCGCTGAAAGTGGATAAGACATACATTGAGAAAAGCACCAAACTGTGCCGCAAGTTAAGTCCTCTACTGAAATCCTAAAGACCACAGGAAAATGGAACGGTCAAGGAACACATTATACCGAGAAACTAAGACATGAGAAGAATGAACAACAATTGGACAGAACTGAAACGGAGGTTCAGGACTGAGTAGGTTGGAAAATGCTGGTAGTTAGCCGATGCTCTATTGCGGGTCACAGTAGTTAGTAAGTAGGTAAGTAAGTGTGCATAAGTAAGTAAGTAAGTAAGTAAGTAAGTGCGTAATTAAGTAAATAAGTAAGTAAGTAAGCAAGTAAGTGCATAATTAAGTAAGTAAGTAAGCAAGTAAGTGCATAATTAAGTAAGTAAGTAGGTAAGTAAGTAAGTCAGTAATAATCGATAAGTTTTAATAAGGGATAAAATGAATATTCTACATTCTGCTGATAGTGATGCATGAAGATTTTCACTGCAAACTACTTCTTCGAAACAATGATTTTAGAACAGCACATATAAGCGAACAATAGTGTTGTTTTCGGTTAGATTGTCATCCGGCTTTACTCTAATATACATGAATATTGATATGAAAATGTTAAACCAACTAACTACTCAATGATTTTAGTTGAATCTCGTAATGACTCAACCCAGTTAATTTCGCGCAGATTGATTGTTCGTTAAGGTTGTGTCACTTTTGATGGATCATTTTACAGAGAGATGAATTTCAAACCTCACACTAAATTAAAGTATGGCATTCATAAGGTGATTTCTGCAGTTAATCAATAAATCCGACAACTTTATCAACCCACAAATAAATGAATTGATTACAAGAGGTTGATAGTAAAATGAAGCTCAGCAAATTCTCTTTGGACTTCATAGGATTTATGTGAGAGTACGAAACAGACCCAGCCTTCATGGGAATAATTCCATCCTATAGGCTATATCAGTTCCTTCATGGCCCCACGTACGCTTACACAAGGCCTGGATCTATGCTTTCGTGTCTGTTACCCCCAACATTTTGTAGGATTACATAAGTAATTTGGAAAACCTCAAAACAAGAAATATAATATTATCAATAGTACGGATGGAGTCATTTTTTTCACCGGCATTATATATACATTATGTATATGAATAGTGAATCTGAGTTACATTTGAAATACCAGAGTTTGAAATATCAGAGTTCTGGTGGGAAGACGTGACGAGTTCAACCCTGTCGAGTATAGGTAGTAACTACCGAAGACAATGGGTGAGGTTGAGAAAAAAAATCGTTAGACTGATCAGAGTTAGACGTTAACATAGTTGGATGCGGGCCAGCTCAGTGGTTAGAAGTCAAGCGTTGGCGCTCAAGATCGAAGACACTGGGTTCGAATCATGCGAGTAATGGAAGCTGTGGATGCGCACTGCTGATTAGTCCCACATCAGGACGAAATGGTCGTCAAATGCATCCGGGTTTCTGATGGAGACCTAAAGATGATTGATTCATGATTCGAATCTGTAGAAACAACTATCAACAAACGATTATAATGTAAAATCAGAGAAAACAGTACTGGTTTGTATTTCTAAACACGTTCCACAGAATTTCAGACCGAGTGGTGCAGTAACTTTTCACAGTGCAATAGCTCAAACTTTAATTGATGCCGTGTCTATCATTGACATCCTTGAATCCTTCAAAATTATCAACATACAAAAAAATGCAGCATCTCTTCGATTTGCCGAAGCTGATTTCTGTATCAACAAAAAGATTGTAGTAGTAGTAGTAGAAGTAGTGTAGTGAAGGAGAACACAAGTGAGGGCAACCGAATTGTATTTATCGCAAATTACAGAGTTACTCAGTAAAATAGGAAAACCATATCGTAAACGGTTAATTTGCAAATCTTCAATCCATCATCAATCCATTGTCTGACATTTCACATATTCATGCGTTTCATACAAATTCCATTGTTTTCTAACTCTTCCTTTCTTGATCTTCTCCTATCTTCTGCTGCCAGACATTACGTTTACACTCGCGTCATATACTACTTATAAGTAGCGCACACCACAGTAGTAGTAGTAGTGCTCATTTTTTTGATGCAATCTTCGTTAAACTAAATCTTATTCAATGCATTTTAAGGTCATCCTTTCATTCGATTTTTCTAAACTAATGTTAACTTCTTCAAATCTCGTTTTACGTAACCTTTCATTTATTTATTGAAAATCTAGACAACTGATCTAACAGTTATGTAAACTCTTCATAACATTTCTGATTATCACATGATCACTTTGATCTGTTTCTACATATTTCATTTAATTACTGTCTCACCCCAACCCTCCTCCTTATGTTTATTTGAGAACTCTATCTTGAAATGACCTCATTCCTGTTCACACACACACTCAAAAATATATTCACAGTTTTCTAATGGTGGTCTTAGATTGATCGATTCATGGTTCCAAAAATGTGTAACTTAACATCTTCACACCGCGTAATACAGTTATAATAATCATTATTAATGCTTGTCATATCAATTCTCTTCGTCATCAATGTCAACTGTTTTATTTGTAAGCAGCTAATGTGAAATCACGGAGTATAATGAATTCATAATATTTTTTCTCTCAATGATTCATTGTTCTGGCTTTAGTTCAATTCATAGAGGGAACAGATAAGAAATATGATATTCAGTATGAATTGTTTAGCTTTATGATGAGTCTCATACTAGGACGAAACAGCCGTCTAGGTGATCTAAATATTGATCGATTCATGATTTCAATGCAGCGCCACAACCATTTAATGAAAATTATCATGTACTTATCAATGGCCAGATTCATAAAAGAATTGTCGGAGTCCCAATGAGAAGCCCTGATCAGTGGAGTTCGAATATGAGGCAGTTATCCACTGAAGACACTGGATGAGGTTGTGTAAGTTAGACATTAAAACCGTTTGATGCCGACAAGCTCAATAGTCTAGAGGGAATAGCATTCGCGCGTGGGACCGAAGGTCATGAGTTCGATTCCCATGTATGAGGGTCATGAGTGTGCACTGCTGATGAGTTTCATACAAGGGCGAGATAGCCATCCAGTGCTGCCAGGTTTCTAATGATGGTCTAAGATTGACCAATTCATGATTTCAATGAAACTCAACAATCTCTACAAGCCTGTGATGAAAATATTTAAATTATTAGTTATCGTGGCTGCTATTTCCTTGTAATTGTTATAAATATCTTCCCAGTTCTATAGACTACTGTCCTGAATTCAGTCCAATATATATGTATAGCAGAATAAACAAATAACCTCGTAAATGCAGAAACTGTTGAAATTCTAGTGCAATATCAACTTATTATAAAATTAGATTATGTGAATTCATGACAATCACTGTACATCAACTTCATCGACTACGAGAAAGCATTCGATAGCGTGGACAGGAAAACACTGTGGAGGCTTCTTCGACATTACGGTGTGCCTGAGAAGATAGTTAACATCATACGGAATTCTTATGATGGATTCAACTGCAAAATCGTACATGAAGGACAGCTAACAGACTCTTTCGAGGTGAAGACCGGTGTCAGACAAGGTTGCTTACTCTCACCCTTTCTCTTTCTCCTGGTGATCGACTAGATTATGAAGCCGTCGACATCTGGAGGGAAGCACGGTATCGACTGGAAAGCTAGGACGCAACTGGACGATCTGGACTTCGCAGATGATCTGGCTCTTCTATCGCACACGCAACAACAAATGCAAGAGAAGACGACCAGTGTAGAAGCAGCCTCTGCAGCAGTAGGTCTCAACATACATAAAGGAAAAAGTAAGATTCTCCGATGCAACACAACATGCACCAACCAAATCACACACGATGGAGATGCCTTGGAGGATGTTAACACATTTACAAAACTGGGCAGCATCATCGACGAGAAAGGTGGATCCGATGCAGATGTGAGGGCGCGGGTCGGCAAAGGAAGGGCTGCATTTCTACAGTTGAAAAATATCTGGAACTCCAAACAACTTTCAACCAAAATCAAAATCAGAATTTTCAATACAAATGTGAAGACAGTTCTACTGTATGGAGCGGAAACATGGAGAACTATTATTTATTAACAGTTTTCTACGCAAAATACTTCGGATTCGTTGGCCAGACACCATCAGCAACAACGTACTGTGGGAGAGAACAAACCAGATTCCAATGGAGGAGGAAATCAGGAAGAAGCGCTGGAAGTGGATAGGACACACATTACGAAAAGCACCTAACTGCGTCACGAGACAAGCCCTCATATGGAACCCTCAAGGCAAAAGGAAAAGAGGAAGGCCAAGGAACACACTACGCCGAGAAATAGGGAAAGATATGAGAGGAATGAACAAACATTGGACAGAACTGGAGAGGGAAGCTCAGGACAGAGTTTGTGCGGCCTATGCTCCATCGTGGTAACAGGCGTAAGTAAGTAAGTAAGAATTCATGACAATAGTATTTCTAACAGGTAGGACAACTGAGACTTGCTTCAGGGGAACTGCTGTTATACTCTGGTCATGAAGAGGAAAACGCTTCACATACACAAGGAGTTGCACTGATGCTGTCCAAACATGCACAAAAGGCACTGATAGGATGGGAATCTCATGGGCCGAGGATCATTAAAGCATCCTTCAAAACAAAGAAAGAGGACATTACAATGAACGTCATCCAATGTTATGCACCTACCAATGACTACAATGACGACGTTAAAGATCAATTCTACGAAAGGCTGCAGTCAATCGTCGAAAAATGTTCACCAAAGGATTTGACGATTCTTATGGGAGACCTGAATGCCAAGGTTGGAATGGACAACACTGGATATGAAGACATCATGGGACGACATGGACTGTGAGAAGGGAACGAAAACGGTGAGAGATTTGCAAACCTATGTGCCTTCAACAAACTGGTCATCGGTGGCACAATATTCCCGCACAAACGCATTTACAAAGCCACATGGATTTCACCGGATCACACTACTCAAAACCAGATTGATCATATCTGTATCAACAAAAAGTTCAGAAGGACCATGGAGGATGTGAGAACCAAGAGAGGAGCTGATATAGCTTCAGATCACCACTTGCTGATCGCCAAAATGAGATTGAAGCTAAAGAAGCACTGGACAACGGGGCAGACAACATCACACAAGTTTAATACGGCCTTTCTTCGGGATACCGTAAAACTCAACGAATTCAAGATAGCCCTCACCAATAGGTTCCAGGCCTTTCAGGATCTACTCAATGGAGAGGAAGCAACATTGGAGAACAATTGGAAAGGGATTAAGGAGGCAATCACTTCAACATGTCAGGAGGTCCTTGGTCGCAAGAAGCACCATCACAAGGAATGGATCTCTGTTGGTACTCTTGAAAAAATTCAAGAAAGGAGGAACAAGAAGGCAGCAGTGAATGTCAGCCGAACAAGAGCAGTGAAAGTTAAGGCACAAGCTGAATACACAGAAGCAAACAGGGAAGTGAAGAAGAGCATCAGAGCTGACAAACGAAAATATGTGGAAGATCTAGCAATGACGGCGGAAAAGGCTGCAAGAGAAGGAAACTTGAGATAATTGTACGAAACTACAAAGAAGCTCGCCGGAAACTATCGTAAACCAGAACGACCAGTGAAAAGCAAGGAAGGGAAAATAATCAGCAACACTGACGAACAGCGAAATAGGTGGGTGGAGCACTTTAAGGAACTATTGAATCGACCAGCTCCACTGAACCCACCCAACATCGAAGCAGCATCCACGGACCTCCCAATTAATATTGGCGCACCCACGATTGAGAAGATCAGTATAGCCATCAGACAAATCAAGAGCGGCAAAGCAGCAGGACCAGACAACATTCCAGCAGAGGCAATGAAAGCAGATGTGGAAGCAACTGCGAAAATATTTCACATTCTCTTCAAGAAGATTTGGGATGAGGAACAAGTACCATCAGATTGGAAAGAAGGATACCTCATCAAAATACCAAAGAAAGGCGATCTCAGCAAGTGTGAAAACTACAGAGGCATCACTCTTCTTTCAATACCAGGCAAAGTCTTCAACAGAGTATTGTTAAACAGAATGAAGGACTTCGTAGACGCCCAACTTCGAGATCAACAGGCTGGATTTCGTAAGGATCGATCATGTACCGACCAAATCGCTACATTACGGATCATTGTGGAACAATCAATTGAATGGAACTCACCACTCTACATCAACTTCATCGACTATGAGAAAGCATTTGACAGCGTGGATAGGAAAACACTGTGGAGGCTTCTTCGACACTACGGTGTGCCTGAGAAAATAGTCAACATCATACGGAATTCTTATGATGGATTCAACTGCAAAATCGTACACGGAGGTCAGCTGACAGACTCTTTTGAGGTGAAGACCGGTGTCAGGCAAGGTTGCTTACTCTCACCCTTTCTCTTTCTCCTGGTCATCGACTGGATTATGAAGACGTCAACATCTGGAGGGAAGCACGGTATCAACTGGACAGTTAGGACGCAGCTGGACGATCTGGACTTCGCAGATGATCTGGCTCTTCTATCGCACACTCAACAACAAATGCAAGAGAAGACGACCAGTGTAGCAGCAGCCTCTGCAGCAGTAGGTCTCAAAATACATAAAGGAAAAAGTAAGATTCTCCGATGCAACACAACATGCACCAACCGAATCACGCTTGATGGAGATACCTTGGAGGACGTTAACACCTTCACATATCTTGGCAGCATCATCGACGAGAAAGGTGGATCGGACGCAGATGTGAGGGCGCGGATTGGCAAAGCGAGGGCTGCATTTCTACAGTTGAAAAATATCTGGAACTCCAAACAACTTTCAAACAAAACCAAAATCAGGATCTTCAATACAAATGTCAAGACAGTTCTACTGTATGGAGCGGAAACATGGAGAACTACCAAAGCCATCATCCAGAAGATACAAGTGTTTATTAACAGTTGTCTACGCAAAATACTTCGTATTCGTTGGCCAGACACCATCAGCAACAACGAACTGTGGGAGAGAACAAGTCAAATTCCAATGGAGGAGGAAATCAGGAAGAAGCGCTGGAAGTGGATAGGACATACACTACGAAAAGCACCCAACTGCGTCACTAGACAAGCCCTCATATGGAACCCTCAAGGCAAAAGGAAAAGAGGAAGGCCAAGGAACACACTACGCCGAGAAATAGGGAAAGATATGAGAGGAATGAACAAGCATTGGACAGAACTGGAGAGGGAAGCCCAGGACAGAGTTGGTTGGAGAAAACTGGTGGGCGGCCTATGCTCCATTGGGGGTAACAGGCGAAAGTAAGTAAGTAAGTAAGTATTTCTAACTCGTTTATTGATTATGCTTGTAACAGTGAGTACAAAAAATGATCTTGCATTATTTGAAGATCAGTTCGTGATTCCAACTAGGAAGCAATGATAACACAACAGCTTATCCAAATATGAATAAAGATAGTACATTAGTTAATCAGGTATCGAGCAAACAACAATATTAATGTCACAGTCTATATGTAGGTTTATTTCTCACAAATTTCGTAATGAAACCAAATGTGTATGCATTAGATAATTTTTTTCCTTTAATTTAAACAGTCCTACATTTTTGAACAATATTTTTCATAAAATAACAAAACATCTGTTGTGATGAAATTAGTTAAGTGGTATTGTTGTGCGAGCTACTTATAAGTAGTATATGACGTGAGTGTCAACGTAATGTTTGGCAGCAGAAGACGGGGAAGATCAAGAAAGGAAGAGTTAGAACACAATGGAATTTGTATGAAACGCATGAATAGTGACAATGGATTGATGTTTTGCAACAGGAACAGTCCAGTTCGATATGATGAACTGATATTTTGCAAATTAATAGTTTACGTTATGGTTTTCCGATTTTAGTGAGTAACTCTGTAGTTTTCATTTGCAGTATGATTAAACATTGACCATTGAAAGATGTTACACTGACGCTGAAAATAATCTTGAACATTGAACACACTTGAATGATAAATCATATTGTTTCCGAATAGAATTTAAATTTTTATTTAATATTCAAAGTTTTCAACTAAAATTTCTCTCATCTAAGTAATAAACATAGTTAGTTACATTGAAAATGCATTAAAATAATAACTGCTTACAAATCGATAAATTGTTCTGACTTTGTTTCCATTTCAAACGCAATGCAGTACTTGAAACCGTTCTGGGTGCGAGGCAGTTACACACCGAATACAGTCGATGACGATTGATGCAATATCATAGATTAATTGAAGTTAGACATTAACACTGTTGGATGCCGTTTGTCTCATTGGTCAATAGACTAAGCGTTCAAGCAGAACACCAAAGATTCCGAGTTGGATTTCCATTTGTGGAGCGCCATACCAAATTAGTGGTTGCTCTGGTCGTCAGGAGGAGCATCGGCCTCGTGACTCCCAAAGAAACCCGGCTATGGTTGGGGTCGTTAGATCCCCATAAGTCACTTGAAAAAGTCCTAATTTCGGAATTTTGCGTTTTTGCACATGGGCTGCCCAGTTGACCTTGAGATCGCATTTCCCACTCGGAAAATCCTTGGCTGTCATTGGTTGATGTATTATTTTAGTACGCTATTTTGTGGCTCTCCCAAGGATGTTGCTTTCATCGTATAAATAAGCTTGATTTGTGCGCTTAGCAACCTCATATTTCTACTCCATATCAAAACTTCTTCCTATAGAAAACAGGGTCGGGGACAATCGAATCAGAATAGTCTATTGCGTCACTGTATTGTTGCTTCGCTCTTTTTTACTGAGTAAGGTGAACTCGTAGTAGCTTGAAGCATATCCATCGACGAGCATATCAGCTCTCATCATGAGATGTCATAACTTTTCTAAATGAAGATTATACGAACATTCCATGAACCAAATTAATGGTTGCTCTGGTTGTCAGAAGGGGCATCGGCCTTGTACCTTCCGAAGAAACTCGGCTTTCACCATGAGACGTTATGACCCTTCTTAAAGAAGACCTCCTAACTCCCAGAGCAGAGTTTATACGGTCTGAATTGATTTTTCTGGTTAGCCTATTTTAACGAGTTAGTTTTCTACGGGCTGGGTTGGCCAATCCCATATCCAGCCCTCCTCCTTTATCCGGGCTTTGGATCGGCAGTAGCCTCAAAAGGGGCTCCAGGTGGAGTTAATTAAATCACATACTGTACATAAAATGATAATTCGTACTTGACCAGCGATCGCAAAACTTTAATATGTATTTTTAAAAACCCGTTCAAATTGTTATTTGAAATCAATATCACTGACACTTAATAATCTCCTGCATTTATTTTAGACTGATATATTGATCATTTAACCATCGAATTCTTGACCACTTTCATTTTTTTTTTCAGTCTTGTTTTCTTTCCTCAATGGCGAAAAAAGATGGAAATTGCCAAACTTGTATTTTTAACTTAATCATCATCAATTCACTCGATAACAACAACAACAACAAAAATACGAATTAAAGAGTAATGTGTGTTTATTTTATTTTTTTGTTTGTTTGTTTGTTCAACAACTAACCGCTTCATTCAAATTTAATTTCTTTATATTATCAAAATAACACACTGAGAGTTAGAACACACACACATGAACAAGAAGTACATATATATATATATACTACTTAAATGAAAGAGAAAAACTGTCGACAAAATCCATCCATCCATCTTGATGATACAATTTCTCATTGCTTCATTCATTCATTATCAGCTGTACACTCTTGAAAATGTCCTCCTACATTCATCATCATCATCATCATGATAAATAAATGCTTTAGGGGGTTTGTTCTTTTCAATTATCACTTGAAGAAATGATGATGATTATCATCATTATTTTGGGTTGTAAGAATGAAATACAAAAATTAGATTTTTACTCTCTCTCTCTCTGGCTCGCTCGCTCGCTTGCTCTCTGTGTCTCTTTATAGTGTACAATTTTCTGTTTTGGAAAAATCGGTTATTAGACACATCATGGTAACTTAAATATCAAAAAAAAAAACAACGTAAAAACAGGTTAGTTGTTGTTGTTGTTGATAATGTTGATACTACTTACTACTACTACTACTAGTAGTAGTAGTAGTGCCATTCTCATTGAAACTGTTATTACTATGATGATTACTTATTTATTTGACGATAATGATAGTGATGAATTTCTCCTTAGGGCATGTGTATAATGAAATGAAATGATAACAGGCGAAGAAGAGGAGGAGAGAACAAGGAAGAGGACACAGAAAGAGATCGACTTTATGTTATCCGTGTACTTGTGTGTGTGTGTGTGAGAGAGAGAACGTGTATGAAGCAAGTTAAGCATCAAAAACAAACATGATATAGAATCTATTCATAGATGAATGATTCAATTGTCTAGTTTAATGTATATATGTATGTATGTAGTAGTAACAATGGGCAAATTTGTGGTTGATTGGTTTAATAACTATAACTAAAGACTTGGCTAGAAAGAGAACGAGCGAGCGAGAGAGAGAGAGAGTAACCGTAATCACTTACTAACTAGCTAACTAACCATTGACCTAATTGCTTTTCAGTTATCTTTCATATATTATAATCACGTAGTCAATTACACCACAGTCTTGTTTTCTTTCCACTTAACTGGAGACAACAACACAGTCCATCTATTCACCATGTAATACACATTTGCACACACACACACACACCTAAATAGGGCTAAGTTGTAATCGAAACAGAAAATACGCAACTATAATTAAATTCTTTATCAAAATGAAGGGCAAAAAAAATTTTTAAATGGGGCATTAGCAGTAGTAGTGCGAGTAGTAGTAGTAGTAGTAACTATTAGCAGAAATAAAACACACTCAAAAGAATATTATGATGAGTAGCTGTTTTTTTTTATAAAAAAAAATTTATTTTTCTGTTTTATCTCAAAGCAGATGCTGATAAATTTTTAAGTTAAGGCTAACAGTAGAAGACAACAAAAATGGGAACAGAAAGCCATTAAAAAAAAAAGAAAACAGAGAATTTTCTGGGTTTCTTCTTTCTGATTGCCTTAAATTTCTTTCTTTCCATTCATTATTCATCACAAACACACACACACAGAGAGAACAATCTGGATCAGTCAACTTACTGAAGCATTAAAAGAATGAATGCGTGAATGAACGGAGTGGAGTGGGTGAGTATGGATAAATGAATTCCGGTGATTGAAAGAATAAAGAGAGATTTTTATTAGAACCTAAATATATTGAACAAAGTGTCTCAGTGTTACCTTTAAAAAAGTTAGTCAGACAACCAAGAGTAATATAAGGAAGAATGAACACCTGAACAACAATGAAAATAATTTCAAATTGGGAACAAAGATAATGATTATCAGTTATTATAGTTGAGAATAAAGAAGATGAATTCAATGTTGGTTTCGTTATTTTGGCTTTGTTTCAAATATAGGTAGATAGATAGATAGATGTGTGGATAGATAGATAGATAGATGTGTGGATAGATAGACAGATAGATACCTTCGTGTAGGATCCAAACTGGGGTTTGGACTAAGGAATAATTGTCTAGGTAGTTTAAGTATGCGCCTTGCCCAGTTGAAACCAAAACAAAGTGATTGTGTAAATGACGGTTCTAATATTCATTATAAATATAAATGTACATCATTATGTAAACAAATAATAACACTCAGTTATTCCACCAACAATTGTTCAATGAATCAAATCAACAGCAACAGATAACAGGTATTCTATCTCTTCTGGATAGATCAGATTCGTTCGATGGGTAATATTTAGTTGCTTTATAACACAGAGGGTTTCTTATTCTGGAAGAGTGCTTCAATTCACAATCAAAATGCACAATTCTAGTCAATGCAAACAATGCAATCAAAAGAGGAACTAATCAATAAGGCTGTCGCCATGACTACGTATCAGCTTAAACAACATAAACGCAGTTCAGAAAGAAACATAGAAACTCAATGATGGCAAAAGAATCAGAAACTATAATAAAATACAAATATTATCATCTCAAAATGGAATCGAATCGACTAACAGAATGTACAACTGAAGGAATCTCAATGAGAACAAATTACAAATGTATACATGGATGGATTTTCACAAACAAAGCCTTCAAAAATGGATCTTACATACAGTACTGCTTTTTTGTCAGTTATGAAGGTTTCCTCGTCATTAGAATACATGTAAACACAGTAGTTAGGTGTTCTCATGCAAGAACGAAGGCCATTGGTTCGAATACTGTGAATGTAGGAGACGTGTATGCGCACTGCTGATGAGTCCCGTACCGGGATGAAACGGCAATCCAGTGATTCCAGCCTTCTAATGGTGATCTAAAAGTGCTGGATTCATGATTTCAATAAAGAAAAAATCTAATTTATACAAAGAAAATTCTCCCTAAATACTTAATTCTTCTTTAAGATTGTAAACTAATTTATGGTTTTATTTTCGCTTTGAAATCATTTCTAACAAAATTCATTGTGTCAGACCGATTTCACAATGTATCTCAATATTGTCCCGAAGTTAATGACTCATCAGATGAGAATCGCAAATTAAGACTATAGTGGAATTACAGAGTCGGTTAATTATTACAACTATTCAAGTAGAAATAGGAACTGAATATATTTGAAATTCAGCAACTGAATAGGAAAAAAATTTGTTGTTACTTGTATAAATCAATGGAACAGGTTATGTAGGAATAAAGTCAGTAGTTAAAATTGAATACAGCTGCATATATTATGTAACAAAGGTATTGATTGGTGAACAAAAGCCTTTGTTTTGGATTCTGTTTGTTCTCGCTTAGCTCTTGATTGAATTGACAAGAAGTGTTTTTATTCTGCTTAGTCTAGTGTCTGACATTGTTCCAACACACAATAATAAATTACAAATAACCAATTAACCGTCAATATGACTTATTGGTTTGGAGGTTAAGCAATCGCGCGCGAGACCGAGGTCCTGAGTTCGATTCCCACTTGCGGAAGTTGCGGATGCGTACTATTGAGGGATCTCACAGGAGGATGAAATGATCATCCAGTGTTAAGATTAGTTCGTGATTTCAGCTAAGAAAATATATTACATTTCTTCTGTTTCATTTATATTTTATTTACATCAGGATAGAATAAAAGTATGAATACGGAACACATTTCCATTCCATAAATACATTTTAATTTGCATAAATACCCCAAGTAAAACTCATGTAATCGGTAGATAAACTATTAAATTGAGAAAAATATCATTGAGATTAGTTTTTTGCAAATTATATCTTTAGTCATTACACTGATTTTATTATTTACCTGTTTAATTCAAAATAATCCATCTTGGGATATAATCAAGTATTGAACTCGATTTCTTTCTTGGTGACTCATTATAAAAATAGTTTTATATTAACCTACTGAGATAATTAATCAGTTCATCAATTCCGCTACCAAATATATCCCAGACTTTCTGATAATATTTCCATTTACCTACTAATACCATTGTTAGTAATATAATTAGTTGAGCTGAATTTCTTGTCGCTGGCATGGATAAATGTTTGTATATGCTGTCTTAGATGAATGGTTAAAGTATATTATATATTATTAATGTTATTATGAGTGACAACAATATAATTCAACATTACTATAATAAATTGATACTTTGAATCCACTAGAAAACTATCAAGTAGCTTTACTGTCCATAAAATGTATGCTAGAACAACATGTATTGGTGAACAATATTATTTTCAAAACGTAACTACACACAATAGGTAAAAGTATAAGTTGATAATAGGAAGACAGGAGTACTGATAGTAATAAGAATAATAAACTACGATAGCAGAATTTTTTGTCAATAGTTCAACAATGGAAACAGTATGTTAAACGTGGATAAATAGACTTGAAATAATTGTCACAAAACATCATAACAATTACGTGATAATAAGTGTATAAATAATTCCATCGTGAAGAATATAAATGGAAAGAGGCGGAAAATTACGAATAAATACAGGATGTGAAAATAATACTAATGATAACAAAAACTAAAAAAATTTAAAATCGTTTATTAAGTTATATCTGGTCAAGGATGGGACAGGGGTGTCTCGGATTTCTTCTGAGCACATAAATTGGGGGTTTAATGTTCTGATTCCTATGGCTTCTGCTATATGTAAGAGACGGGATAGAACTCCGTATGGAAAATACGGAGGTACTCGATAGGTCATTCAAAATTATTTAGATTTATTTAGATTATGACCGCTGTCAGTCAGGTATGCCAAGATAGAGCTGAGTATTGTTTTTATCTGGCCTTGTCTAAACCATGATGGGAGGTATTCACTCATTCGTCGGTTAAGTTGTCTGATAGTACGCCCGACAAAGCTATCTCCACAGGAGCAGCTGAATTTGTAAATACACACTGACGAAGCTAACTCAGGTAACTTATCTTTCGTTTGGGTAGACATCACTGGCTGACTCGAGAAAGTTAACGCTACGTAGAATATCCCACTAATGACTTTCGTCAATCTATCATGCAGGACATTGCTAGCCACATCCCCGATAAATTTTAGTACAATGAATATAGGTTTCTTTTGAACAGTCTCCAAGTCTCTGTTAGGATATTCATCAAATATCCTAAGAGAATTGTTTTGTAAGTCTAATTCTATTGGCCTATTCCTATTGGTTAATTCCTACTGGTCGTCCTAACTGTCAATGCCACAGACTTCAAAAGTTATCTCCTATTCGACCTAACTGTATAAATATGCATTGCTTGTGACGTTTTATGACCCGGATCCTTAGTCCGGAATCCTTATCTTCTTCCGGATTCGGACCCAGTGCTTTCTGGATGCTTGTAGAATACGTGTTCTACTTCATATCAAGTCTACTTCTTCTATTCAATGGGGGTTTGGGAAGCTCGTATCGTGTCACTGGATCATCGATCCTCGCTCTCGTCTGCTGACCAATGTGAACTCATAATAGTTCAAGCATATCAACTGACGTGGTAACTTGCACTCATAACAGACTTCGACTTCTTTTTTTGCAGTATACATATACTCCTTTAAGAACGCGCTAGGGTAGCCGATCTCGGTCAGTGAGTTATTGATAAATTCCAACTCTTGACTTAAAGTATCTACTGAACAGATCATTTTTTTATTTGTGTTTCTAAAATGAATTGAATGAATAGTTCCAGAATCGTTTGATTATTGACACATGGCTCTAGTTGGATTTTTGATAATGATAATATTTGAATGATAAAAAGTGTCACTAGATAAAAGCGTAAACTTTGAATCAAATGTTTCCTTCTTTCATGTTCAGAACTAAAACAAAGAATTCATTTATTTAAGAGGAATTAAACTAAGTAAGGTTTTATGTATTTACGCCAATGACAGTTTCCAACATTATATAGGTCTTACGCTCGTCAATTGATATGCTTGAAACTATTACGAGTTCACCTTAGTCGGTAAACGAGAGTGAAAACAAATGATCCAGTCACGCGATAGGCTACTCTATCTAATCCGGGCGTCCCAAGGCCCCACTAAGTAGAGGAAGAAGTATTTACAAGACGTAGGAAGTGTATTGTACAACCATCCAGAAAACATGAGGTTCACAAACACGCAAATCGAGTTTATTTATACATCATAGAAACGTCCTTAGGAGAGCCACAAAAATAGCACACTAAAATAACACATCAACCAATGACAATCAAGGACTTTCCGGGTGAGAAATGTGACCTCAATGTCAAATGATCAGCTCATGCTCGAAAACATAAAATCCAAAATTAGGACCTTTATAAAGTGAGTTCTGGGGATCTAACGTCCCCATCAATAGGTCAGTCTACTTACTGTTTGGTTAGAAGCATATATCATGACTAGCTTCAAATGACCAATGGAAATAAACATCCATTGTTGCTTACAAAGTAGTAACTGATTCCATTATTATAAGACTGAAACCAATAACAAACTCTGTCCTATCATCCTAGCTGATCGTATCGTATCAGTTGGTTGAAATGAGATTAACTACTAAATACTAAAAAGTAGTATGAAAATAGTACACAAAATAGGTAAGCAAAAATAAATTTCACACGGCTTCTATCTCTTATTACAAAAGCAGATTACATTCTGTGATATCAAGACCAAATAGTATAAGAACAAAACGATGCAGATCATTAGTAATATTCATTAATTTCGATTGTGTAAGTTTGATACGAGGGAATTAATTATTTGTAATAATCTGATGATCAAGTTTTTTCTACATTAGAATCTTAATATTTTCTAACAGTTTCATAGTCTTCAGAAGTCTTTCGCTATTGAATCCTGATTGGAAAATCGAAGGCGTAAATTATAGAAGAAGTATTATTTCGAAGGTTAGTTCATGTAAAGTAAGTAAGGGTTGTTATGTTCGTCACTAGGTTTGCTTGAAGCTATTACGAGTTCACCTTAGTCGATAAACTCGAACGAGACAATTACCAGCGTCCAGATAGGCTACCTAGAATCCCAAACTGCAAAACAGAAGTCTTTCTAAGCGTAGAAAGTATATTCTACAAACACCCAGCAATCATAATATAATCAAGCACACAATTCTCGTTTATTTATACATCATTGAAACGTCCTTGGGACAGTTACGAAAATAGCACACTAAAATACACAGCAGCCAATCACAGCCATGGATTTTCTTGGTGGGAAATGGAATCTCAAGGTCAACTAATCATCCCATGCTCGCAAACGTGAAATCCAAAATAAGGCATTTATCAAGCGAGTTCTGGGCATATAACATCCCCAACAAGGGTATGACTATGAGTTTCTAGAAACTTGTTGAAAAAAATTCGATAATGCCAGCAACGCCGCCGTTCGTCACTTTTTGCAATTTTCCGGTAAGTTTCTAATTAACGTTGAATAGCCAAAATAGTTTGGAAATTTTCATAGCTTCTCAAGATTCGTCGAAGTTCCCTAACAGATTATAACAACTGTCATTCAATAAACATATCTGTCATATATTGTAGATCGATCATTTCGACATAATTCAATTTCATTGGTCATAAGTGACCGAAATCTCTTCACTTATATGCATTTATCTGCACTAAAAAAGAAGTAAAATTATATAGTTTTAATCTTCTGAAAATAAAAATGAATATCATATTGATGATGGTTAGATTCTTTAACATTTTAAACTTAAAATCTAGACAGACTATTGTGGAATAACAATAGTTAGTGATAATAACTAATTAGGCAAATAATCGATATTAAAATAGTCAATCCGTTCCATAAATTTTGATAGAACATTGAGAAGACGGAGCTAGTCTAAAACAAACGTGGTATATTTCTACCACACATTCCTAATAGTCTGGTCACACGACTACTTGTCCAGACATGTATATAAAAAAACAATGAAGGCCAAATGAATAGAGCATGAAATGATCACTGTCAGTATAGAGTTGTGGAGACTGTTCACTTTCATTGAAATCATGAGCTGATCAATGTTAAGCCACAAATGGAAAACTGAAGGTACTGGATGGCTGTTTCTTCCTAGTATGGGATTCATCAGCAGTACGTATCGACGACCCAGTAAACGAAAGTCCGAACCAGGACCTCCGGTCCCTCACGACAACCCGTAACCTCTTGGCTAACGAGATGGAAGGCATCTGACAATGTTAATGTCTAACTTCGATCAATCCACATTTTCAATGAAACTCAATAATCTCCACAAATCTTTACTTGTAACTTGTAACTAGTTTTGAGAGAACCGTGACGAGTTGGGTTCAACAGGGTTAGGTGTGAGGCAGTTACACGCTGAAGACAATGGATAAAGGCCGTATATTATCGTGGACTGACTGATGTTAGACATTAATATCTCAGGTGTCAACATGTTAAGCGTTCTCGTGTGACATCAAAGAATCTGGGTCGGATTCCTGGTTGTGGATACGTACTGCTGATGAGTCTCATACTAGGACGAAACGGCCAACCAGTACTTTCAGGTTTGCATTAGTGACCCCACATTGATCAGCTTATAATTTCAGTAAAATGATAATTTTTAATTAAAGAAGAGAGAAAAAAACTAATGTCGCCTGGAAAAGTATGTAAAACTGTCACATCTTTGTTATTTTTGTATACAGATAGAATATTTTGATTGAGAATATTTATATTGAGATGGTGGAGAAATACTTGTAGCTCAGGTGATGATTGTGGTGGTGTTTCGTTCTCAGAGAACGAACGTGTCTGTAAACCTTCTTTGTTGTAAATGACCTACTAATTGAAGGACATTATTATCTTATCATATTGATGTGACTCATAACTTTACTCATTTCCATAAGACACGCTATATTGGCCGGTATGTTTACTCGTTTCACTTGTGATAACTGTAATTCCCTTATTTATTGTACTAATCTAATTGTTTTTATGTTTAGAAACAGATAAAGTTTAAAGCAAAAGTTCATCTTATTCTGACTTAAGCTTTCACATAGACTCTATGCTCACCAATATCGCGTTTACAATTCTAGAAGTACATCTGTAGGACAAATTAAATCCTACAGGGAACATATTACGCTGAGAATTGAAGACATACATGGAAAAAATGAATCACAATTGGATAGAACTAGGAAAAAAGACCCAAGTCAAAGTTGTTTGGAGAATATTAGTAGTTGGCCTATATATAGTCTATTAAAGGTAACAAGTGTAGAGTAAGCAAGTAATTTCTACTCTATGCTGGCAGAAAACAATTTTTCATTACTGTAAAAGAACTTGTATCATTTTTCAGACTTTGATCATAGTGGATTGTCACGATTGTTGAATTAGAAGTTTTAAGCTGTGGATCGACTACAGTCAAACAACCAATTGAAATAAGGAATATGTTACTCTTCACGACTAATTTCAAGGGGTAGTTGTTTTAGTCCAAGTGAGAAGTCATGAACAGTGAACTGCACCCATGTTGTGCTTAAGACAAGTCACATAAATGACAATGAATAATGCTTGCGTGATATCACGAATAATTAAAGTTAGAAATGTAAATCACGGGATGAGAACTCAATGGTCTAAAAGCTGTAACGCTAGACATGAAGTTTGAAATCTTCAGCTAGATCTCTGGTTGGGTCATAGATACTTGTTACGCTCATCTCTAAGTATGCTTAAAGTATTACGAGTTCACCTTGGTTGAATAACGAGAAAAAAACAATGAACCAGCGTCCAGGTAGGCTACTGTGATCCCTTGACCAAAATGAATCAGCAAGAAGTCTTGATGTAGTGTAGAAATTGTATTCAACAACACCTAGCCAGCACACAATGAATCCAAACACTCAAATTGTGTTTATTTATACACCATAGAGACGTCCTTGGGACAGTCACAAAAATAGCACACTAAAATGACACAGTAACCAACCACAGCCAAGGATTTTCCTGGTGGGGAATGTGATCTCAAGGTCAACTGATCGGTCCATGAAATAAATCCGAAATAAAGATATTTATCAAGTGAGTTCTAGGGATCTAACATCCCCAACAATACTCACTATTGAGGAGGATAGAGCGACTGCTCAATGTTTCAAAGTTTTCATTCAATGTCTAATAAAAATCAGTCTTTGTAGTGAAACCGCAATGCCAGATTGTTTTGTTTTCTTGCTAGTTAGTTTATTCTTCTATGCGTTTGTATGAAATAATTCAGCTATGAAAAAGTTTCTCGAAATGTGTCGGAATTTTGAAGGCAGTTTTACTACTTTAAAAGTGAGTTTTCTGATCACAAACTAAAATTTCTTTGGTTATAGATATTTCTTGATAGTTTATTTGACACTGAACATTTGCACTTGAAGTTCTCGTAATTCATGTTACGTAAGTAAGATTAAAATCTATAGTTTTAAAACCATGTTTAACTTCAGGCAATCATTAGCATCCGTTTGAACTGATACTCTCAAATGAAATATGATCAGTCTTTGTTGTTGGACGTGAGACTCACCTCGATATTCCCACTTTGTCACAAGATTTTTAAAAAAATATATAAATTGTTGCTAATCATGGAATTCAGAACGTATGCTGCATACGATTTGGGACTTATCGAATGGAAGTAACTGCACCTCAATGTTGACATTCACACAGTGACTCGAACCTAGAACCTTTCACTCCAAACATCCAACGTCTAGTTCATAGTGAGATAACTTTTAAATTTGTAAATGAAATCAATGCATAGGTTCCTACAGATTGATAAAAATCATAGTTTAAGAAATACTTACTTACTTATGCCTGTTACCCCCAATGGAGCATAGGCCGCCCACCAGTTTTCGCCAACCAAATCTGTCCTGGGCTTCCCTTTCCAGTTCTGTCCAATGTTTGTTCATTCCCCTCATGTCTTTCTCTATTTCTCGGCGTAGTGGTAGTGTGTGTCCCATCCACTTCCATCGCTTCTTCCTGATTTCCTCCTCCACTGGAATCTGGTTTGTTCTCTCCCACAGTAAGTTGTTGCTGGTGGTGTCTGGTCAACGAATACGAAGTATTTTGCATAGACAACTGTTCATAAATACTTGTATCTTGTGGATGATGTCTTTCGTAGTTCTCCAAGTTTCCGATCCATACAGTAGAACTGTCTTCACATTTGTATTGAAAATCCTGATTTCGGTTTTGGTTAAAAGTTGTTTGGAGTTCCAGATATTTTTCAACTGTAGAAATGCAGACCACGCTTTGTCAATGCGCGCCCTCACATCTGCATCGGATCCACCTTTCTCGTCGATGATGCTGCCCAGATACGTAAAGGTGTGAACGTCCTCCCAGGCATCTCCATCAAGAGTGATTTGGTTGGTGCATGTTGTGTTGCATCAGAGAATTTTGCTTTTACCTTTATGTATGTTGAGACCTACTGCTGCAGAGGCTGGTGCTACACTGGTCGTCTTCTCTTGCATTTGTTGTTGAGTGTGTGATAGAAGAGCCAGGTCATCCGCGAAGTCCAGATCGTCCAGCTGCGTCCTAACTGTCCAGTTGATACCGTGCTTCCCTCCAGATGTTGACGTCTTCATAATCCTGTCGATCACCAGGAGAAAGAGTGAGAGTAATCAACCTTGCTTGACACCGGTCTTCACCTCGAAAGAGTCTGTTAGCTGTCCTTCGTGTACAATTTTGCAGTTGAATCCATCATAAGAGTTCCGTATGATGTTAACTATTTTCTCAGGCACCCCGTAGTGTCGAAGAAGCCTCCACAGTGTTTTCCTATCCACGTTATCGAATGCTTTCTTGTAGTCAATGAAGTTGATATAGAGTGGTGAGTTCCATTCAACTGATTGTTCCATAATGATCCGTAATGTAGCAATTTGGTCAGTACACGACCGATCCTTACGAAATCCAGCCTGTTGATCTCGAAGTTGGGCGTCTACGAAGTCCTTCATTCTGTTTAACAATACTAAGCAGTATATTTCTCTATATCACATAGTATCTTTCTTTGTGAAGGCTTAACTCCTCTTAACTACTACTAATTCAAATCATGAAATCCTAGTTCACGAATGAATTGTCATGGCCATTTTCCACTGCTATTGTTTCTATCAGTCAGAATTTAATTTGATATACTACTTATGAAGAAGAATCTTCAAATATTATTCATACGAGATAAGATGAAAGTATTTTTTTACACATTTTTAGAGTATTGATTGAAAGAAACATTTTTTTCTTTTCTAAATGGATGCTGTTTTTTTATTATTTTGATAACTCAATGAATATGCGATGTCTCAAATTTTTTTTCAAGTATGCATAGACAGATAGGGGTAGATGTGATTAGCTAGTGTGTAGTTCAATAAAAATTAATCGATATAATGGTAATTATTAATATTACTAATTTGTGCCTCATGAAATTGAGTTTGTTCGGTGTTGTTAGTAAAGAATTGCACTAAAAAAATATTTATATATACACGAGAAATAAAACAGATTGAATATGAATGCCTGTTGCCCCTATTGATTCCTAAACCAACTGCTAGCATTCTCTAAGCAACTCTGACTTTAGTCTTCCTTTCCAGTTCTATCCGATTGGGATTTATTCTTTTCATGTATGTCTTCAATTCTCGGGGTATTGTGTTCCTTGATCTATTGCTTTCCTTTTGGCCTTGAGGATTTCAAGTGAGGGCGAGCCTTATAATGCATTTGGGTGATTTCTTCAAGGTGTGTCCAACCCACTTTCAGCGCTTCTTCCTGATCTCTTCCTCAGCTGGAATCTGGTTTATTCTCACCCACAGCAGGCTTTTGCTGAAGATCTCCAGCCAACGGATGAGGAGTATTTCGTGTAGACAACTATTAATCAACACATGTATCTTCTGGATGATGGCTTTTGCAGTTCTCGAAGTTTCCACTCCATACAATGGAACTGTCCTGACGTTCGTATTGAAAATCGTGACTTTGGTGTGTTTTGCTAGTTGTTTTGAGTCCCGGATGTTGTTTAATTGTAAAAATGCTGCCCTTGCTTTGCTAATCCGTGTATTCACATCCACACTAGGTCCACCTTGTTTGTCAATGATGCTGACCAGGTTTGGTATGTTGAGGCAGCTGCTACACTGTCCGTCCTAAACTGCATTTGTTGTGTATGTGATAGAAGGGCTAGATCACTTACGCAGTTCAGATCATCCAGCTGCATCCGACG
>OX103972.1:8973500-9012794 GCA_944470395.2 Schistosoma turkestanicum
TGATTACAGACGTTATATAGTTATAGTTCAAAACTACTGCGATAGTGTAGGGTGGTATCTTTTCATATCATGACAATATTAATATCGTTTCGGTCCTATGTTTATGACTTTCTCTGTTTGATTCTTAAGCTTCTTTTCCTGTACTCACTGAGAAATATTAACCAAGACAGCTTAATTTAAGTAGGATCCTGGAGTAGAGGGTCTTCTGAAGTAACCTTGAAATTTGTCAATCACTTTCAGATAATCAGGAAACAAAGATTTCCAATGAACTGTTTGTAGGATTTAATTTGTCCTACAGATGTAATTCTAGAACAGTAAACGCAATACTGGCGAGCACAGAGTCTATGAGAAAGCTATAGTCAGAATAAGGTCAACTTGGTTTTAAACTTTATCTGTTTCTAAACATAAAAACAATTACATTAGTACAATAGGTAAGGAAATTACAATTATCAAGTTAGACGATCAAACGTACCGACCAGTATAGCGTGTCTTATGGAAATAACTAAAGTTATGAGTCATATCAATATAATAAGATATTAATGTCCTTCAATTATTAGGTCATTTACAACGAAGGTTTACAGACCGGTCAGACTTGATAACGTGGTGAGCGCTTAAACCACAATCTGATTGGTTAGTTATCATCACATAACTACAATTAGTTATGGAAATAACTAAAACTGTTTACGATACGAAATGAAGTTTTTTCACTTCAAAGGAATCTTTTACTATTACTTGTCATCCATTCAGTTTTGAATTCAAATTCATTGAAAAAAATTCATGATTATCACAGTGAATCAAACATCTTTCTTTGAAGTAATTTTATATGATTTTAGGAACAGTTGAATAAATGAATTATCTAGCCATCTAGCTGTTTTTCCTTCCCATGTTTCACTTATTAGTGTTACAAATTTTCAAACAACTTTTCCGGCATTAACAAAGGATAATTATGGTTTTAGTGGACTATTTTGAGATATTTATCAATACAGCTGCAGTTATAACATGCATCTCCACTATCCAATGCATGACCAACAAATAACATTGACTTAGTCAATGTTACATTAGAACGACAGAACAAAAAGGGAACATTTCGGACTGACTCACTACTCCAATAATTGCAATCTTTTGATTATTTAAATTTTATTCACATTCACAAATGAATGCTTTCTTTGACAATCCAACATTCGATGAATAATTATCTTCTCCATTTAAATTAAGCGCGATTGATCAATAGTCAAAAATCCTAGATTAATGATGTGACTTTGAATTCACCTTCCCCCAGTATTGATTAGTACAGCATCATACTTAAACTTTCAATACTAGGATCTCATTACATTGTAGTGATTGTACTTTTACAAAGCAAAACACGATTGGTTAAATTAGCAACATTGATTATGATAACCAATTGTGCCGATGAACGTTTTGCCGAACATTTGTTTATGCATACTTTTGTAACGCACCCCACTCCTCTTTGGAGGCTACCATCTTGCTCTGGCTGCTCTGTAACTTTGCCCAATTTCTCTGGCACGATTTCGATATTCTTTCGATACAACGAAATCGCCAGTAAATATACCTATTTCATCTAATCAACACCGTCCTCTTTTTTTCCTGATAAACGATTTCAGATAACATTTGGGACCCAAACTTTATTGGTTTATAGACGTGTTCACGGTCTTTCGACTCGAACATCTACAACATATGAATAAGAATCATTAACACGCTGACTAAGAAGCAAAGCTAAGGTGATTATGATGAAGATGCATTCTCTAAGCTGGATGGTTTGGTTCTGAAGCCATTCATTGTTCTTTTGAACAACATCATCAGCATAAACTCCGGGCAGATAGAAAGTGAAGTATTCGAATTTCTACACATATGGCTCATAGCTTGTCCTGTTGGCCTAGAGCGACTTTTAACCTGCCAATGTCTGCCTCTTTATTTCGACTATATCCCCTCATTGATATGGTTATTGATCCTATACTTATCTACAATTTTTCTGATTGGTTGATAAATCAGATCAATGTCGATGTGTTTGTTGAGTGCCGTGTAGTGGAACTACTTTGTGAAGAAAACATGATTACTGACGTATAAATACTTATTATTGAACATATGTAACAATAACTGTTTTATTGTACACCTTTTGTTTATCTGTACTTGAAGTCATTATTCGAGCGCCACCCACGCCAACCTTGTGGACCTATTGATCGTTTCGTGCCAACGTTAATTGTACTGGCTGAACACGTGATATTATTTCGATATCACGCGACCTCCTATCAATAAATATCAATATCCTATAAACTATCTTCTGTTCTGGAATACGTTTTGGCGTTTAAACTTCGCAACCCCCACAGCCGATTGATCTAAGCTACAAATATTTTCTCCATCATCTCACAAGCTAAAATACAATTAGAACTAGTTTTCTGAAACGACTTCCATTATTACCGTCATAGTTTCAAAACAATTGTCAGCATAATTCAATTTCAGTAAGGAAACGTGTTGGGTATGTTAGATTCCCAGAACTCACTTGATAAATGCCCTGATTTTGGATTACACGTTTGCGAGCAAGGGCCGATCAGTTGACCTTGAGATTTCATTTCCCACTAGGAAAATCCATGGCTGTGATTGGCTGCTGTTTATTTTAGTGTGATATTTTTGTGACTGTCCAAAGGACGTTTCTATGATGTATAAATAAACGAGATTTGTGTGCTTGATTTCATTGTGTGCTGGCTGGGTGTTTGTAGAATATACTTTCTACGCTATATCATGACTTTTCATTAGTCAACGGATCAGGGTAGCCTACCTGGACGCTGGTTCATAGTCTCGTTCGCGTT
This sequence comes from Schistosoma turkestanicum, assembly GCA_944470395.2. NCBI lineage: Eukaryota > Metazoa > Platyhelminthes > Trematoda > Strigeidida > Schistosomatidae > Schistosoma > Schistosoma turkestanicum. Next base: position 8,976,326 of record OX103972.1, read on the forward strand.
TATCGACTAAGGTGAATCCGCCTAATAGCTTCAAGCGTACCTAGTGACGAACCTAACAAGTGGCGACGAGGATGGGATAACACTAAGATACTCGACAGTTCTCCTTTCCTACTGATATATCAATATTTTTACCTTATATACAAACTAAATCCCCAGTCCCATCAAATAATTTCAACCGGGGGACAGAATAAAAATTTCAGAAATAAAAGAATCATGAATTTATGCAAGTAATAATCTTTTATTTTTGTTTGAAAAATATATATATAATCAACACAATGTGTTCCTTTTTTTGTTCAAATTTTCGACAGGGAAAAAAAAGACGAGGAGAGACACAGACAAAACAAACACCCTACACACACACTACACACATCGCACAGTCAAATTTCCCACCAATTTTTTTTTAAAAACATCTCATACTGTCCAATTTTACTTATTATGTTCAAATTTCAATTATATTAATAAACAAGAACAAAATCAACAATGGAGTTCAATGAAAATATAAACACAAATATGTGAAAATATGTATATGTATAGATAGATATAAAAGAGATTGGGATGAGAATTACAAAAGGATGATGTACTGTGCTGTGTGTGCGTACTCACACACACACACACAGTACATACATGCAAATAATATGTTTGTTTTTTCAAAAAAAACACAAATACACCCTTTTGAATCAAGTCAGTTCACTACTCTCACCTAAGCACAAGAACGAACAGTCACAACAACAACGACGCGAACACAGTGACAACAATGAAAAAACACATTTCACAATAGAATAATCACAGAATTTCATGTACAACTGGAAATATTTAGCAAATTGTGCCTTCTACTACTTCTTCTGTCTGATATTCTCAAAATCCCACTAACTAATTATAATTACGTTAGATAGAAAATCAGTAAAAAACCAGTGCTGTACAAACAATAAACGGTATATTCAAAAAATGACTTGAATAAATCTGTATACACACAATTATGGATTCTAGGGATAGTCAGTCAGTCAGTTAGTCCGTCAAGAACACACTCTAAATCTTAACTCAGTAGCGTGATTACTATTAGAAAAAGTAATAATAGTTGAAGAGAAGTACACATGTCAGTAGAGTACAGGAATAGATGAATTTATCACATAACACACTAACTAAATCATGATACATCTCCTCCTCATCATCAACACACACACACGCACACACGTTTAATAAATCCTTTACATAACCAACAATAAATCAAAAATTCTAGAGAGAATGTTTTTGAAAAAAATGAAAGGGGAAATTAATTTCTAGTTTAAGAAAAACAGAAAAACAAGTCGTAAGAGTAGTAGTAATAGCAGTAGTTGTTTGTGGAAGATAGACCGCCAACTAATAATGCAACACATGTGTTTTGCTTTTGTCAGTGGGGGAAAAAAAGGGGGAGAAGAAGGAAATAACCACCGGTGACGCGGGGGGGGGGGAATAATTCGCTCAATGTTCTTCTCCTCCTCCTCTTCTGGATGAACTAAAGAAAGATTCTGTTATGTAATGTTTTTCTTCGCTGTGAAAAGGCGTCAATCATACAACAGTCATTGTCTTCTTTCTATTATTGAAGATTGTGGAAGACAATGAATTATTGGGAAGGAAAATCAACAACACGAAGAACAGTACAAACACATCATAATCACGATGGTGATAACGATTCTTGTCTCCGAGAGTGAGGTGTAGAGAAAGAAATCATGTTGATTGTTAACACAGGATCCATAAATCAACCGTAAATAATCAAGTACACAAATGATCATCAATGGAAGTTTTTGTTTAAATTTGCATCAAATTTGGTTTGTTTTAATTGATAAGATAAAAAAAACCAAACAGAAGAACAATCGAGATTTACTTTTGTACACTCACACACACGTAGACAAATAGTTGAATCAGTAGTGAACTAGTGTTCCACAGTTGAAAATGGCTCCTCCCCCTCCTCCTCCTCTGTCATACTCTTCTTGACAAACTGAAGAGAGATTAGTATTACTGATAAATTCATATGACTATTGTTTACAGGATAGTCAGTCAGTCAGTCATTAGTTTGTATGATAAAAATCTATATTGAAATGAATTCCCTGTTCTTCAATATTGGAGAGAAAGTAATGGGCAAATATACAATACATGAATATTTCTAAATCTATACACACAGATATTCTTATCATTCTACTATAGCAAGTAGCTGTGTTGGTGCGGTGTTACGCACTGAAGAATGATTTCTGCACGCACACACACACACACACACAAAATGAATGAATCAATGAATGGTCGTGATTGGTGTTGGGGTTTGTTTATAAACAGACTGAATAAAATGATACAGGAGGATGAGATAATTTATGTTCAGAAATCAGTGTATAATCATCATCACTGCTGCCACATTCATTTCCATCAGCAGCAGCAGCGGCAACACCAGATTCGGTCGATGTCGGTGTTAGTGGTGTTGTAGGTGTGGTTGTTGTGGTTGCAACAGGTACTGCATCTACTGGACTACTACTATGCGATTCATTGGATGGCGTCACTGGTGTGGCAGGTGTTGTTGTTGTTGTCGGTGTTGTCGTCGTTGTGACAGGTGATGATACCTCAGAATTGATTGAAGTAAGTTGTCTTGGAGGTGGCAGAGGAAAAGAAGGATAAACGAATTGTTGCTGCTGATGCTGTTGTTGTTGTTGGTTTGTAAAATAATACGGCTGTGTAATTTGTTGTTCATCATTGTGATTATTATTATTAATACTACTATCATTATTATTAGTAGTAGTATGAGTAGTATTATTATTACTCAATGTAGTTGTTGAATGATTATTATTCATAATAGGAAGAAAATAATTTGTATTCATTGTGTCCATTGGATTTGTGTCTGTCGTATTTGTGATTCTATGATTATTAGTAGTATGATTGTGATTATTTATAGTCCCAGTCCATGAAGTATTCAAATTGTTTAAACATTGTTGTTCAACTATTGATAATGGTGATATTTGTTGACCTGTGGTTGTTGTTTGTGAGTTAATCATAAGTGAGAGTCGTTTATTGGATTGCCATGCTGTTGTTGTTGTTGCTGTAGGATGATGGCTAACATCATCCGTTGATTGTTTGATAAACTATGAATTCACATTAAAATAAAAATTTAAAAAATCAATATTTTGAAAATTTAACATAAAAAAATAAATTTCATTTAAAGAATAAATAGATTGATGGGTAATAAAGAATTAGGAATTCGGTTACTGCCGCTCGTTCCACGACTGGATAAAGGAGGAGGTTAGTACGCATGAGGATTAGTGACCACATAGAAAGCTAATTCGCTAGAAAAGATGCTAATCAGAAATAATAATTCGCTAGTTGGTGTCCTGTCAGTAGTTATTTTAATAACTAACCAATCAAATTGTAGTTTAAGCGTTCATCACGTGATCTGATCTGATGTGTCTGTAAACTTTCTTTGTTGTAAATGACCTACTAATTGAAGGACATTATTATCTCATTATATTGATGTGACTCATAACTTTATTCATTTCCATGAGACGGTATGTTTGCTTGTTTCACTTGTGATAACTGTAATTTCCTTATTTATTGTACTAATCTAATTGTTTTTATGTTTAGAAACAGATAAATTTTAAAGCAAAAATTGATCTTGTTCTGACTATAGCTTTCACATAGACTCTGTGCTCGCCAATATTGCGTTTACAGTTCTAGAAGTAGCACATCTGTAGGACAAATTAAATCGTAAAGCCTATGCTTCATTAGGAGTAATAGGCGGAAGTAAGTAAGTAAGTAAGCAAATAAATTCCTATTTTGTTCGGAACTCGCCAAATGACTATTCCTGTATTCCAGCATTGATATCAACGGTAGAATTCGGACATGATATATTTTGCTTTCAGCGCTAATATATGTTACACCTACTAAAGTATTTGATATTCATGGAGGACCCAGCTAGGAGAGTTGAAAAACCTTGGTTTCAAACCAATGGTGCATATGGACTCCAGAATCATGAGGGAACACAAATGTCGAATGAACCTACTGTTGGTCATTAGTTACTAGGGAACTGCATCTCCTTAAGTTGTCTTATTATCTTCTGGATTAGACCTCTGGGTCAAGAGCTCAAGGAGTGGCACCCCAAGAAAACCACCGGCTTCATCAGTTTGGGCGTCTGGAGAGTATTCTAACACACTCACAAATTATGATGATCATTAAAGTGCCACTTTGTACCAATGTTTATGTGACTTGCTTCGTGAGGAAGTTTCTCCGAGTTCTAGTGAGAAGTCGTGACCAGCGGAGTTCAGTCCTGTTCGGGGTCTGAAGCAATGCTCACCGAAGTGGATGAGCTGGAATGATCCGACTTAGACATTACAATCATCATATACCGGGCTTAATGATCCAGAGATAGGTTAAGTGGTCACACTCAAGACCAAAGTTCCCAGGTTCTAATCCTGCTAGTTACAGGATTCTTGGCTTTCAGTAAGCTATGTCATTTCTCATTGAACCGATTGATAGTCGTTTCACATCCTTATACGAGACTCATCAGTGGCAAGTGCACATTCACGACTCATGCTACTCACAGGACCTTCGATGATTGATTCATAATGTCACAATCAACATCATTCTCTAATGACGTAGTTATACAATACAATACAATACAAATCGATTTACTTTATTATATTCAGCTGGTTGTTGTAGTTGCTGTTGCTGTTGTTGTATAAGTGGTAATTGCATATTAGATTGAATAGGTAAATTGATGCCATTTGTTTGATAGATATTATATAAATCAATACCATTATTATTACTATTATTAGTCATATTCATAGGATTAAATTGTGGAAATTGATTAGTAGAAGACATTCGATTCATTGTGGTATTTCCTCCTCCACCTGCAGTTCCGCCAATATTTTCAATTTGTGAACGTGGCAGAAACAGAAATCCTGTTGGTGTTGATTGATTGACAGTTGATGAATAAAATTGTTCATTATTATTGTTATGATGATTGATAGTATCATTAGGATGAATATGCATTCTTGTATGTAAATCATAAACTTGTTGTCCTCCAATACTTGATAATAAATTATTCAACTGTGGTGGTGGTGTATTATGAAAATTTGACATTGAATTCAATGTTAACGCAGATAATATTGGATAATTTGAATTATTATCAAATTTTGATATGATTGGACGATAATAATTTGATGATGGAAGATTAGTAGTAGTATTAGTATGAGTAGTATGAGTAGTATTATTATTATTCTCTAAACAATGAATTGATGTTCCATCTGAAAGATCTGATGGTGGCGGTGTAAAACCAAATATCGATGCACTGGCATATTCAGGACCTTGAAAATGGATCACAAAATGAAAATATATATGCATATAAGTTTAAATTGTTTTTAATTCTTGGAGTTCTACCGAGAGAAGTCATAACCGACCAATGTGGAGTTCAATCAGTCAGTCAGTCAGTTGCAACGTAGAACTTTGTACCTATGTACATAAGTTCAGGTTGTCGAATCAAATCCCATAGTGAAAAAGATAATAGAGTTATTAATGGTAATGAAGAAGACTAGGGTTTGAAGATATTATTCAAGAAGCATAATTCAGTGAAATAAGGTTAGAAAGACAAAGGTAGAGGTGTTGACGAATCCAGAAGTTTAGGAGTTGAGAGAGCACAACGAATGGATGCACTTGCGCCATTGCAAATGATTTTGAGCTATGTCGTTCAAGATCTCTAACCATTGGCTACTATTATCTCGCGAACCCTAACCAAGTAGGCTACATCTACCAACATGACTCAGTCCACTTTTCAGTGACTTCGTGGATTTCTGCTATGTTTTGGTTTGGCTGCCCCTAACTTTCTTCCGACCAACTCCTACACCACAAAACATAGCTCGTGGAGGCAGTCGGTGGTTAGGCATTCGTAACACATGTCCCAACCACCTCAACTGATGAAGTTTCAATACTTCATCTATTGATCTGCCATCCTTACCTAGTACTCGTTTCCTAACGACAGCATTGTTTACTCGGTTGTCCCAGGATATACGAGCAATGCTTCTAAGACATCTATGATCGAATACTAGTAACCTACGAACATCTTCTACTCTTAACGGCCATGGTCAATCATATCGGATATGAGACAGTTAGTTACATATTGTAGTGCCTCCACATATATTTGAGTTCGTTTACATTTAATTTGGTTGTTAAGCCTTTCGATTAATTTATTTAACCTAGCCATTTGTTTAACAATAACTTATTTGTACCATTGGCTTTTATCATAATTGTCTGGTTTGTATGAGCTGGTACGACTGAAAATTGCTTACGCCTAAACGCATATTCATGCCTATCTCGCTTTTTACATGTCCGTCTTACTTTCGTCTAACTAAAAATCATTAATCATGCTTTATCTCGAGGAGTTGGCTCACTAGCCTTCTCTCCTTCGCTTCATCCATTCATTCACCAATTCGCTGGCTTGCTTGTTTTCCGGCGTTCGAATGACGATTTTATCTCTGAGTGCTCATAGTCCGCTGATATAATTGTGATGTGCCAAAAATAAACGCATTCAACACTTCGAGTTCACTTTCTGATTTATAAACCGTCAGACGCTATTTATTAAGTAACGTTTGTCTGAACGAGCTAATTATGAAGCCTAAGGACACGTTGGAAACCAACCGCCACGAAAGTACTGATACATCGGTCACCACAATAAGTCAATGTAGTCAATGTAGGATAGTAGTCGTACACTATAAAGCTAGTGAACTAAGACAGATAGACAGATACAACGCAGAACTTCGTACGTAAGTACATCAGTTCATGTTTCCATACCACTTCAGCACAGAAACATAACTGTCAGTTCAAATCCAAGAGTGATAGTGATAGTAGGATTATTAGCGGGAATGGAGAAGATTCGAGAAGTATAACTCATTCAGATAAATTTAGAAGGAGAAAGATAGAGATTACGAGGAATTCGGAAGGTTAGAGTTAGAGAGAACACAGTGTGTGCACCTGTGCCATTGCAAACGATTCTGAGCCATGTCATTCAAAGTCCCTAATCATTGATTACTTTCGTCTCTCATGAACTAAACGTAGACATTAAAACCGATGAATGCAAACTGAATGGTGTAAAAAAGGGTTTGAAGTCTCCAAGGTTCGACTTGTGGATATGATAGTTATCAATGTGTATTGTTGAAGAGTCTTACAACTAGGCGAAAACAACTGTTTGCTATTGATAGATTTTCAATAGCAGTCTAACTAATAGCAGTGGATGATTTTAAATTGTTAGGAATTCTATAATCGTCACAAAAATCAACACTAATAATATTCATTTATCCAATATACATATCTATAATCTCAACAGATTTAAGCTACAGCCCTTATATATGCATGAACTATTCACACTATCTAGTAATTTAAAATGAAGTATGTGCTAGGTATTTGCATAAGTAATTGTAGTTATGCCATAACTAACCAATCAGATTGTAGTTTAAGCGTCCATCACGTGATCTGATCTGGCGTGTCTGTAAACTTTCTTCGTTGTAAATGACCTAATAATTGATGTGACTCATAGCTTGATTTATTTCCATAAGACATACTATTGGTCGGTATGTTTGCTCGTCTTACTTGATAATTGTAATTTCCTTATTTATTGTACTAATCTAATTGTTTTTATGTTTAGAAACAGATAAAGTTTAAAGCAAAATTAGTCTTGTTTTGACTATAGCTTTCCCATAGACTCTGTGTTCACCAATATCGCGTTTACAATTCTAGAAGTACATCTGTAGGACAAATTACATCCTACAGTATGTTCGATTTATGTTTAAAATGTGATATTTTGTAAACACTAATACACTGTTCTATAATTCTATGAAGTTATTACCTTAAAATCATGAATGAATCATTGTTAGACCACCATTAGAAACCTGAAAGCACTGGGAGGCCGTTTCATCCTCCTGGTACAGGGCTTATCAACAGTGCGCATCCACGACTTCTGCTACTCACAGGATTCGAACCCAGGGTCCTAAACAGGTACAAAGATGTTAAATTTTGGTCTCAATCTTAAAGAGTCGTACACACTAAGTGAAACAGTCGTTTAATGCCTTTATCATAAATTTTCAATCATAGCCATGATTCAAAACCACCACAAGACTGTGTAATGGAAAATTTAATTACTACACAAAAGCGCACATATTTGAAATCATCTAAGTTTTGTACACATAAATGATAAGGTGAACATTAGAAAAAAGTTGAATTCCATATTCATAACTTATTTCGCTAAATAAATACAATAAGAAAAATAAACTTTTGGGGAAAAAAAATTCACCAACCAATATTTTGATACTACTTAAACTATTGTAAGTAATATAAAACAAAAAAAGTGAAATATTTATGGCTGTAATTCACAAATCTAGCAATTACCGTAAATAAAACTGGTCAGATCTGTTAGAATTATGTGTAGAGAATCTGGATGATAATTATGTCTCATAACTAAAATAAATCATCGTTATGTCTAGTGATCTTTTTGAGAATGGAAAATGTTCCAGAACAAATATAATTCAATAAATAATAAAAATGAGGAAATGTACAAAATTACGCATCATAAATTACGATTGATAAGATAACAATAACATCTACCATAATAAGACGAAAAAGGTCAGTCAGTCAGTTACAACGTAGAACTTCGTACGTACGTTATCATACCACATTAACACAGAGAGATGAAAGTGTCAATTCATATCACATAGTAGTTCGGGTAATAGAAGTATTAGCAGTAATGGAGAAGATTAGAGTTTGGAGATGTTATTCAGAAATAAATTTAAAAACAACGAAAGATAAAGGTGATTAGAAACTCAGATTACAATTTGAAAGGACACAAAGAATGGATGCATCTGCGCTAATGCAAACGATTTTGAGTCATGTCATTCAATATTTCTAACCATCAGTGAATATCGTGTCGTGAATCCTAATCCGGTGGTCTACACCTACCAACATGACTCAATCCACTTGTCAATGACTTTATGGATTTATGACATGTTTTGGTTTGGCCACTCCTAGCTTTCGTGTAACCTATTTCTACATTGGAAAACATCGCTCGTCGAGGCAGTCCATGGTTAGGCATACGCAACACCTCAACTGATGAAATTTCAATACTTCATCTATTGATCTGCCATCCTAACAACAGCATCGCCTACTCGGCTGTCCCACGATACACGAGTAACGCTTCGGAGACACCTATGATCAAAAACTATTAATCTACGAATATTCCCAACTCTTAACGGCCATCTTTCGCATCCATATTAGTAGGACGGAGCGAACTGCTGCGCGGTACACTCGTCCTTCAGTTAGCAAACGAGGAGATCTCGCCTACGCTATAAGTGACGCAAGTTGACAAAAGTCAATCGAGCCTTTTGTATCTGAGCTGAGATTTCGTCAGTCACGACCACTAGGCTATCAGCATCGATGAAACTCCTAAGATAAGTGAAGCAGTCAACACGCTCAACTACTACTTCACTCCTTATCACTAGTTCAGCTGACCACAACACAAGCCAATCCCTGCAGCAAATAAAACGATAAAAAAAAAGACCATTGTAACTTACTCATTCCATTTAAACTAGTTAAATCACTTGGAATAAATGTAGTATTAGCCAATCGATTCATAGTATTCGTCGTTTGCATATACATACTTGTCGGTTGTCCAATAAATTGAGGATGCTGCTGTTGATCATTTCCACCATTCATAACAATACCATTATTCTGTGGCATACCACCAGACATAAATAAACCAGTTGGCAATGAAGGAAGTGGAGCAGGGTGAGTAGGAGGAGGAGGAAGAGGAAGTAATGATTGACCAATAATAGTTGAATAATCTAATTTGTTTAAATCACCAACTCCAACATGATTGGTACATATCGAATTGTTATTATTATTGAAAAATCCATTATTATTACTAATACTATTATTTACAAGGATTGAATTGTTGTCTGTAGTTAAATTATTAGTATGATTCATAGTATATTGTAATATACTCGTTGGATGATGTAGAACAGCAGCATTTACGCCCCCGCCGCCACATCCGGCAGCAGCAGTACTACTATTGCCAATATTTCCACCATTATTACTATTATTAGTAGTATGTACATAATTATTGGTTGTAGTATTAGTAGTAGTAGTAGTAGTTGCTGGTGTTATTCTACTGTTCGGTGATAATGTAGGAGGAGGTAGTGTTGGTGGTAATGAGTGTTGTTGTTGTTGTTGTAAAAGTTTCACAGTTTCTGGATTATTATTCATTGTCAACAAACTGTTCACTACTGAATGAGGATACAATGTTGAAGGTTGTTGTTGATGATGAGGCGGTGTACCACCAGTGATTAAAGAGATGGGTGAATAAAATCCACCCGATGGATTTGTTGAAGAAATTGGATTAGTTTCAATGTTCAATTGTTTACAACATTGATGATGATGTGGATGTTTCAAATGGAAATAATGTTTACAACGTTTATGTGCAATGATGATGAAAGCGAATAAAATGAATAAAGATAATATGGCACCAAGTATATAAGATACAATAATAATAATTTGTGATAAGTGTGTTGTTGTTGTGGATGATCCTGACGAAGCTGACAGTGATGATGATGAGCTTGACGCTGACGCTGACGCGGATGCTGATGATGATTTAGAATGGTAATTTCCATTTCTATCATGATTTTGTTCATCATGATTAGCTGAACGAATTTCATGACTTGATATAAGTAATTTCTCATTATGAATAGGATTGATTAGCGGTTTATTAACTGGAAAGGAGAAAAAAAGAAAAGAAGTGTTATGTAACAACACTTGACATACATACACACATATATACGATTGATTTTGAAAAAAGAAGTAAGATCTAAACTGTTTACAATCGTTAAGTTTGTAGAGAGCACGTAGAACGTCGTATGTACGTTCGCACATCAGTTCAGGTTGCCATACTACATTAGCACAGAGATGCAATTGTCAATTCCAACCCCCATAGTAGTAGAGGTAGAGTAGAAGTATTAGCAGTAATCGCAGAGATTAGGGTTCGAAGATACTATTATTCAAGAAGTAGAATCTAGTGAAATAAACTTAAAAAGAAAAAAGATAAAGGTAATGAGGAATCAAGAAGTACAGGATGAGTTAGAAAACCCTTACTCAAAACCATTGGTGAACATGAGCTCCAGGATGCTGACGGAACGAATGACGTATCAGCCTGTTATTGGTCTGTTAGGATATTTACCCAACATCCTACGAGAATTATTTTTGGAAGTCTAATTCTATTGGTCAACTTCCTACTGGTCAATTTTATGGTCGTCCTAGATATCAATGTCCCGTGCTCCAACGTTGTTTATTATTGGTTGTCCTGACTATCAATATCACTTCAAATGTTGCTTCTTATTGATCGCCTTAACTATCAATGTCACAGACTTCGATGCTGTTTCCTATTCGACCAAACTGTATAAATACGCATTATCTGTAACGTTTTATCGCCCGAACCTGAAACTGGATCCCTAGTCCGGGATCCTGATTCTCTTCTGGACTCGGACCTCGTACTTTCTGGATGCTTGTAGAATACATGTTTTACTTCATATCAAGTCTTCTTATTTTTACTCAATATGGGGGTTGGGATAATCGGATTTGAGTAGCATGTCGTGTCGCCGGATCCTCGATCCTCGCTCTCGTTTTCCGACTAGGTAAACTCGTAATAGTTCAAGCATATCAAGTTGACGTGTTTACGTGCAGGCGTAACATGGTCACCGACCACCAAGAAGACTGCGTTTTCTTGTGTTGTTCCACTGCCTTGTGGACTAAACTTTTCGGACAAAGGCTCACAATCTGACCCCCCGAAGAAAACCACTTATTTCAGTTTCAATGTCAGAACAATATCCCATTTGATGGTTAGAGACCTTGAATGACATGGCTCAAAACCGTTTGCAATGGCGCAGGTGCATTCATTCTTTGTGTCTTCTCAAATCCTATCCTTCTGAATTCCTCACCGCCTTCATCTTTTTCTTTTTAAGTTTATCTCACTAGATGATACTCCTTGAATAATATCGTCAAACCCTTAAATTTCCGATAACTGACAATACTTTTACTACCTTTACTACTATGGAATTTGAAGTGACAATTACATCTCTGTGCTAATGTGATATAGCAACTTGGACTGATGTACGTACGTACGTACAAAGTTCTATGTTGTAACTGATTGACTGATCGACAATATCCCATTCCATTCACAAATTCAATAATGTGTGATACCCCTTTACACCAAAATTTAATTTTTTTTAAATAAATCAATAAAATAATAACTGTGAATAGTAAACACCTGTGCTTTATTCATGTCAACGTTATTCTCACAACACTTGATCGATAAATGTAACACCATGGCTGAAAGTAATATCAGTAGGAAATACTGTTTGATCTGACCTTCATGGTATTTGGTACCCACCATCCCCATGGCATACCGACAATACTTTCCTGATGAATTTGAATCTCAACCACCTAGATTCACAAAATCTCAGATGTGATGTGGATTCGAATCCACCATAGAGCAACCAACCCTTCAAGATTGTGAATATTCATTCATAATGAAACAAAATACCTTGTTTTTAGTTAAACACGTTTTTCAATTTTTTGCTTTGTTCAAAATTAAATATATTAGTTTAAACATGGTTGGTGTACACATGTGTGTGTACACATGACACATGTTTTTGTATCATTAAGGTATTATACACTTTCTCAACTAAAAAATATTCACACACACAATGATAATGTGTGTGTGGATATCCTTATTGGCAAGTTTCTCGCCTAATTTATCCAGAGAATAGGCTTTCTCATTTTTTGATCGATCTATCTGTCTGTCTTATTTACTACAACATTCTCTTTCATTTTAAATGAGAAAAAAAACAACCCTTGGCAAAAAAAAATACAAGTGTGTGTGTGTGTAGTGAAATCTAGAAAAGATCTAATTAAAATAAACACAAAAAAGTACAGTTGTGGGTTGTCGTAATGATTATTAGGAAAGGAAAAAAGAAAATAGTTGGGAAAAAAAAATACAGACACACATTTTGTTAGAGGAAAAGTAAAGTAATACAGAGATTTGATAGAACGATATGGTCAATAAGATTTAGTTGAGATCAACACATTTCATGTATATTAATGGTGAGCTTGGACTGATCAAAGTTAGGTATGTTAGGTTGGTCATGAAGTATGCTTGAAACTATTACGTGTTCACTTTAGTCGATAAACGAGAACGAGACAATAAACCAGCGTCCAGGTAGGCTACTCTGATCCACAGGAACTAACGAAAAATATCTTGATATAGCGTAGAAATTATATTCTACAAACACTCAGCAATCACAATGCAATCAAGCACACAACTCTCGTTTATTTATACATTATAGAAACGTCCTTGAAAGTGTCACAAAGATAGTACACTAGAATACACAGCATCCAATCACAGCGAAAGATTTCCCTGGTGGGAAATGAAACCTCAAGGTCAACTGATCAGCCCATGCTCGCAAACATGAAATCCAAACTTAAGGCATTTATCAAGCGAATTCTGGGGATCTAACGTCCACAACAAGACATTTACACCGTTGGATGACAGCCGACTCAGTGGTCAAGAGTTTAAGCGTTTATGCTCGAGACCGGGGGTCCTGGGTTCGATTTTCCATGTGTGAGGGTTGCGAACGCTCAGTGACACTGATGAGTACCATACTGGGACGAAACGGCCGTCCAGTGCTTTTACGTTCTTAATAGTGGACTACCATTGATCGATTCATGATTTCAATGAAACTCAACAATCTCCACAACCACCCTATAATGAAATATTATTAATCAGCTGTATCATCTATGAACAGTCTAGTACTGAATGACGGAAAATAAGTCGATGCATATATAAACTGCAATAAGAATCAATGTTAACTCTTCAAAACCATCCAATTCTCAGTAATTATCATTTCAAGTTAAATTGTAATCAATCTTATCAAGTAACTCTAATCATATATCCTAACTAAGAGATGAACTTCTTGGTATAACAGATCAAATATATAATAGTCTATGATCGATCAAACTTAGATCATAGTAGTAATAAAAGACATGTATACTATAAATGTTTAGTGAATAGTATTTCCAAATCATATATAGTGGAATGTATACATTGAATAATGATGAGGTCAGATATCGAGCATGAGATAACAAGAAAAAGAAGCAAGATGCGAATCAATGGATGAGATGATGAACATTCGTCGATTGAACTAGTTATGACATGTTTTACGGATTCCTAACTATTGACTACTCCGCAGTAGATCGCTCCGTCCTACTATATGGCTTTGAAACATGGCCAGTCGAAGTAGAAGACGTTCGTAGGTCATTGGTTTTCGATCATAGGTGTCTCCGAAGTATTAATCGTGCATTCAGGGACAACCAAGTAAGCAGTGCTATAGTTAGGAAACGGGTCCTAAGTAAGGATGGCAAATCAATAGATGAAGTATTGAAACTTCATTAGTTGAGATGGTTAGGACCAACGACTGCCTCGACGAGCTGTTTGTGATGTAGGAGTAGGTCGAAAGAAATCTAGGGGCGGCCAAAACAAATCATGGCAGAAATTGATAAAGTCATTGACAAGTGGATTGAGTCATGTTGGTAGGTGTAGACCACCGGATTAGGATTCACGACACGATATTCACTGATGGTTAGAAATATTGAATGACATGACTCAAAATCGTTTGCAATGTCGCAGGTGCATTCATTCGTTGTAGTTTCTCAAATCCTAACCTTCGGAGTTCCTCATCACCTTTATCTCTTTCTTTTTATGTTAATTTCACTAGATTCTACTTCTTGAATAATATCCCCAAACCTTAATCTCTCTGATTACTGCTAATACTTCTACTACTACGAGATTTGAAGTGACACTTACATCTGTCTGTGTTAATGTGGTATGTCAACTTGAACTGATGTACGTGTGTTCGTACATACGAAGTTCTACGTTGTAACTGACTGACTGATCGATTCACATTGTGAGTGGACACATGAGGGTAGATTATTGGTAAATATTCAGAGTACTGTAACCTGATACATATAAATCAATACATGAGATTAAACACTATTTACACTTAGCCATATCAGTAGTTATCAGACTACCCGACTTGACGCGAATGAACACATCAGAACCGTGTACTCACATCCCATTTCAAAAGTCAAATAATAGATTTTTAAAAATAATCGATAAGGCGTCCCATTGGAAGCTTGTGATTCAGAAATCCCTATACATGTCCCTTTGCACGTTTACATAATAGGCTTGGTATAACAAAAGAAAGATCTCGCATAACAGGGAGCCCAAATATGAAATGTGTGTGTGTGTGTGTGTGTCAATTCTTGTATGAATAATGCTAGCTAGATTAAATGACTGAAATGACTTAATAAGTAGTATAGTCTCATGAATCCAAATTTTCTAATTATTTGAAAAAACCATTGAAATCCATGTAGTATTGTAAATGAGTTTAGCTGACATACACACACACACACACACACACTGAAATTTTTTATTCATGAAACTATACATATGTATATTACTTTTTCAAAGACAAAATCTATCTATTACAAACAACTCACTCCATCATCATAGAGAAACAGTTCTATAATAATAATAATAACATGTGTAAAACTTGGAAATATGTACATGTACATGTATACACAGTAATGACACATGTTGTGTTTTGAATAAATGTTTATCTCACCAATAATAAAGATAAACCATGAAGAGATATTTTTATGTGTGTCTGTATGTGTGTGTTTGTTTCTCGATTGAGTTGAATTTCCCTCACATGGTTGGTGGTGTACATGCGCGCGAGCACACACACACAGAGATAGACGTACATACACATAAAAAGTAAGGAATGTTTTATCCTATCGCCTTATTTTTTTAAGAATCTTATCTAAACCTCATACTTACCTATCTATCTACTTTACTAGCATACCTTCTTAACCTCTCTACCTATCTATCTTCACTTACTTAGATTTTGTTCCCTTTTTTTAGAAAACAAATTGTAAAAATGACTGACGATATCGACAGAGTGAGTAAAACAACACTAATAAACTATCTTTTGTTTTCATTACTGTTACGCCTGCATGTAAACACGTCAACTTGCTATACTTCAACTATTACGAGTTTACCATAGTCGGAAAACAAGAGCGAGGATCGAGGATCCAGTGACACGACATGCTACTCAAATCCGATTATTCCAACACACATATTGAGTAAAAAATAAGAAAACATGATATGAAGTAGAACCTGTATTCTACAAGCAATCAGAAAGTACGAGGTCCGAGTCCATAAAAGAATCAGGATCCCGGACTAGGGATCCGGGTCCTGGTCCTGGTCATAAAACGTTACAGATAATGCGTATTTATACATTTTGGTCGAATAGGAAACAGCATCGAAGTCTGTGACATTGACAGTTAAAACGACCAATAGGAAGCAACATTTGAAGTGATGGTGATAGTCAGGACAACCAATAAGAAATAACATTGGAGCACGGGACATTAATATCTAGGACGACCATAAAATTGACCAGTAGGAATTAACCAATAGGAATAGACCAATAATTCTCTTAGGATATTGGATGAATATCCTAACAATTACAGGGTGGTTGAGGAAGTTGTCGAGTTTCTTTGGAATCATGAATTGATCAATGTTAGATCATCATTAGAAAGCAGCCTGGCAGCACTCAGATGACCGTTTCGTCCTAGTATAGAGATTCATCAGCCGTATAGTCTAACATTGATCAATTCATGGTTTCATTGGAACTCAACGATCTCCACAACCATCTTGTAATGAACATTATCATGTGCTCACTAGTGACTACACCTACGAGAGAGAATTCTCAAAGATCTAGTGAAAAATCGTGACCAACGTGGGGGGGGGGGGTAAACCCTATTCGGGTATGAAGCACTACTCACCGAAGAGAATGAATGAAGAGTTGCGCAAGACCTTGGACTGATTGAAAAGCGCTCATGTGCGAGACCGAAAATTCTGGGTTTGATTCCCGCAAGCGGAGGAGATCGTGAGTATGCACTGTTGATGAGTCCTATACTAAGACAAAACGGCCGTCCAGTGCGTCCACATTTCTTTCCAGTGATGGTTTAATCATGATCTATTTCCCTGATTTCAATATGATTTTCATCAACATCACACTTATACGTTTTTCCCATCTTCAAAACCTATCATCATCATCATCATCATCGTCATCATAATGCGACCTTTTTTTCCCCAATATCCGGAATACTCCTACACACACACACACACACATTTCTACTCTTCTCTAAAGACGGTTATTATACAAAAAAATAAGGCAATCTAAAATATTGGTGAATTGATAAGAGAAATAAAATGAATAAACACTCATCACATCATCATCAACATTAATACGGTGCTAGTCAACCACACACACACACACAGACATGCATACAGAGACACAAACTAAGTGCACTTATCCAAACTTATTCAATTCGTCAATGTTCAATTGCGTATAGAAGAAGATGTATTTTCCTCTTAACTTGACTATTTTATTTCAAAAAATTGCGCTACTTCAAAATTTTTTTTCAAAAGAAAAAAACAAGTAAAGGATTGAATTTTTTTTCCCGGAAAAAAATTTCTTATTCAAAAATAGAAAAAGTATCTAACTATTGTCGATCATAATGAGAACAAGCGAGTGAGAGAGAGATGCATTGAAGCAGGAAATATTCATTGAGATGACGCAATTTCATTCATACATGTATACACGCATACACACACACACACCACACAACCACAATGAATCAGTTTGAAGTAGAAAAAGACAGAAATAAATATTGTAAGTTAGTCAGTCAGTCAATCAGTAGTCTCTAGACTGAAAGATGGGCAATAATGATTGAAAAAGGAGATCATGTATAGAAAAAAATAGACTTTGTTTTGCGTTTTTTATACACTTCCTCTATTCAAAAATTAATTCATTTCCGATTTATATAGTAATAGTAATAATAATGATAATAATTTTTATTCTGTCTAGATATGTACCACGTGAATATGGTGATAAGTTCGTTTATTTATTGTGAAGTGTGGTTAGAAGTGAGTGAGTGAGGTAATGTTATTTCCTCCTTATCACCATTATCTATACATATTCATAAGGACCTAGGAATGTCTGGCAAGAATGTATGTGAAATGGGATAGTTAGATTTGTATTCTAGTAATTGAAAAATGAGCTTCTAAAAGCTCACTCAAATTAAACTATCCAACGACTACTAGTGACTGTTACCAGTTACGAATCCAAACTGGTCTTCACAAAACACAAACAAACAAGAAAATACTGACTATTGTTAAGCGGTATAGAAAGGAGTTGATTGTGAACAAGTTGATTTTCTGTGCAGTTACAAGTATGAGGGTGGATGTCACTTCCCGGTCACACACTGTGGAAGCGAAATTCTTGAGGAACCTGTAAAGGAAGTAAGAGTAACGTTGGTCTTAGCAACCCGGGAGAGTGACTGCACAGCCCGAGAAGCAACTTACTGAGGCTGGTCACACACGGCTTTTTTATGGGTAGTATTTAAAGTGTTAGCTCCGCTCTTCAAATGGACTTAACCCCTGGACATGGAAATCCGTGAAGCAAGGTGAGGTGTGACATTTTTAGGGTCGACGTTTTCTAACCCCTCTCTTACTTGTGAGAAGGCAGCATCGCTGCAGATGCTGGTTGTCTGAGGGTAACACCTTACTGCCATCACACCCCTCTACAGTCAGAAGTATAGTTTCGCTTCAAGACCTCAAGTTGCAGCTTTTAGTTTCACCGTTATCCAATCGACCTGCCAGGCTGGCATGGTAGGACCTGAAGGAAAACATGTTGCAGCCAATATAGCTCGGTTGGGTCATCATGATAGGCAAGTCAGATCACCAAGTCAAGGTAGCAGCTACGGTCGGGAAATACTGACCATAGTGGAAACTGAAAAAAGGAACTCCTTTAATTTGACTCATTTGTAAGGATTGTTGAATCTGCCTACTGATCAACGAATGCAATTATACATCAGTTTCTATTAGCATATGTGCATCCTGTGCGAACTGTCTTGCTGAAGTCATTAAGTCACAACGATTTCTTAAACAGAATTGAATGAGGGCTACCAATGAAATCAGGAGTGCGTTTCATCTTACTTGGGACTCATTGACTGAATGTACCTGGACTTCAGTGTTGATGTTCAATGTACGAACTCGAACCAAATACATTTTTGCTTGATATTCCCAATGTGTTACCTATTCAGGCCGTCCGGGTCTCGCGAGCAGACGCTTAACCTCTAAACCACTGAGTCGACATCCAATCATGTTAATATCTTGCTTCAAACAATCCATGATGTGACACAACCATTAGATATTGACTCACTCGCGAGACCGAGAGTTCAATTTTAAATTCTTGTGTGCGGAGGTCATGGGTGCGCACTGCTGAGGAGTCCCATACGCGTACGGAACGGCCGTTCAATACTTTCAAGTTATGTACGGTGGTCTATGAAAATAATGCCAAATCATAACACAAAAATCTTGTTAATTAAAAAAATCCCTATCATCAGCAAAAAGCTTACAATATATACATATAAGCATGATATACTCTTCCATTGATATACTTGAAACTATTACGAATGTCAGCTTACCCGGTGAACGGACATATGATGCAATGACACAATAGACCACAATTTATCAACCAATGACAATCAAGGCTTTTCCGAGTGAGAAATGTAAGCTCACAAGGTCAACAACTAAGCAACTTAACTTAAGCACGAAAACATGAAAAATCCAGAATTAAGACCTTTTCCAAATGAGTTCTGGGGATTTAACATTGGCAACAAAGCACTTAGCCGATCTAATTCCATTCCAACCCCCCCCCCTCCACTCTTCACCTCAACATAAATACACAAACAGAGAAATATACAGTATAAAACGTATCAATAAGATAACTACTACTGATTCAGTCGTAGATCAGCATGACATCAGAGCTTGAGTGTATACACGCACACACACACACAAAGAGAGAGAGAAACACATGTTTACACTGAAGCCATATAGTATTGTCATCGTCATCGTCATCCTCGTCATCTACTTGACCAGATAAAACGTATAAGTAAAATAATTTAATTAATTATACAAAGAATAAATGAGATAGCGAGAGAGAGAGAACAACGGAAATGTTACACAAAGCGAAAATAAAAGAAAATTAGATTAGAAAATTTTTCAAATGAAAAGAAACAACATGTACGTAATATGTTTATTTCCTTAATTTGCTCTCTCTCTCTCTCTCTCACACACACACGCACAAACATGTAAACAAACAAGGTAGATTAATCAAAGGAGAGAGAGAAACGAAAAAGCCATTTCCCATTTGATGAATCCCCCCGCTTACACACACTTCCGATACATTTTTAAATTAAATCAAGATGGCGTGAGAAATTAGTTTTCTAATTACAAAACAAAACAGAGTGTTATGTTCGTCACTAGCTGCGCTTGAAGCTATGACGAGTTCACCTTAGTCGATAAATGCGAACGAGACAATGAACCAGTGTCCAGATAGGCTACCTTGAATCCTAAACTGCATAACAGAAGTCTTTGTAAGCGTAGAAAGTATATTCTACAAACACCCAGCAATCACAATACAATCAAGCACACAACTCTCGTTTATTTATACATCATAGAAACGTCGTTGGGACAGTTACGAAAATAGCACACTAAAATACACAGCAGCCAATCACAGCCATGGATTTTGCTGGTGGTAAATGAAATCTCAAGGTCAATTGATCAGCCCATGCTCGCAAACGTGAAATCCAAAATTAAGGCATTTAACAAACGAGTTCTGGGGATCTAACATTCCCAACACAGAGGCGGACTATAAGCTAAGAAGGGATGGGGATGATAGATGTTGACTGCTAAAAATAGCACAATGAAAGAATCCATGATGTGTTGGTTTTTCTTCACAAAAAAAATATATTTCATCATTATTGCACAGTAGTGATTCCGTGCTCATGATTGATGAATGCAAATATATTGAACATTAGAAGGATTATACAACATGGAGAATTGTTACAATCTGAATAAGTTTTAGTGATAGTGGAGTTTGAAAATATCTCTAAGATTCAAATATGTAGAGTAGACTTGACGAGTTCAGGATTACAATTAAAGATAGATTGAAGTAGACAGTCAGTCAGCTGTACAACGTACAGGTTCGTACGTACGTACATCAGTTCAAGTTACCATACCAAATTAGCACAGAGAGATCGCATTGTCAATTCAAATCTCACTGTAGTAGAGGTAGTAGAAGTATTAGTAGTAATCGGAGAGATTAGGATTCGAAGATATGATTTGAGAAGTATAATTCAATGAGATAAATTTAAAAAGAGTGAAAGATAAAGGTGATGGAGGAATTCAGAAGATTAGTATTTCAGAGAACACAAAGGATGGATGTATCTGCGCCATCACAAACGATTCTCAGATACATCACTCAAAGTCTCTAACCATCGATTACTATTGTCTCGCGGACCTCAACCAGTTAGTCTACACTTACCAACATGGCTTTTGCATTTGTCAGTGACTTCATGGATTTCTGTCATGTGTTGGTTTGACCACCCCTAGCTTTCTTCCAACCTATTCCTACATCAGATAACATCGCTCGTCGAGGCAGTCAGTCGCTGAGCATTAGTAACACATGTCTCAACCACCTCAACTAATGAAGATTCACTTTATCATCAATTGATCTGTCATCCTTACCCTAGTACTCGTCTCTTAACCACAACATTGTTTACTCAACTGTCTCAGGCTAGACAAGCAATACTCCGAAGATATCAATGATCAAATACTAGTAACTTGACTCTTGTTCAAACGAATTAAAGAATGTGTCAAAATGAATGACCACCACCACAACAACAGCAACAACTTACAATTTCGTAAATCTTTTTGATTTGAAATATCTGCATGATCATTATGATTGGTTGTTGACGAAGCAGATCCAAATGTATTGTCATTTGTATTGTATGATAATTTATTTGATGACGGAGATGTATCATCAGAATTATTATTATTATTATTATTATCACTGTTAATAATCTCTTCATTAGATGATGATGATGATGAGGGTAGTAGAGATTTCGACGATTGTACAATAGCTATAGAATATGCATAGAATAAGAGAAATAGAATATATATATATATATATATATATATGTATATATATTTAAATTAGGGTTGAATGTACGTATTCCTATGGCTTCTGCAACGTGTAGGAGACGGGATCGAACTCCGTTGGGAAATGATGGAGGTATACGATAGATCACCCGAAAAGATCTAGATTTATCTACAATGTGACCACTATCTACAAGGTGTGCTAAGATAGAATTGCGTATTGTTTTTAACTGACCCCTCGTAAACCATGTGCTGGGAGATGTTCACTCACTCGTTGTGTAAGTTGCCTGGAAGTACACCCGATATAGCTATCTCCACAGGAGCAGCTGAATTTGTAAATGCACATAGAGGAGGCCAACTCAGGTAACTTATCCTTCGTTTGGATAGACATCGCTGGTCGACTGGAGAATGTCAATGCAAGTTTGGCAGCGTTGAATGTTTTATTGATTACTCTTATTAATCTGTCCTGCAGACTATCGCAGGCCACATCTCCGTTGAATTGTAACTTCATAAATAAAGGCTTCTTTTGACTTTCTCCAGTCGACCAGCGATGACGTTTCTATCTTTGGTATAAATAAGCTTGATTTTTGTGCTTAGACACCTCGTAGTTCTGGGTGTTTGTAGAGTACATTCTCTCTACTCCGTATCAAGACTTCTTGATCTAGTTAGTCGGGGGCTGGGAGAAACGGATTAGAATAGCCTATCGTGTGTCACTGAGTTATTCTTTGTTCTGTTTATGGAGTAAGGTGAACTTGTACTAGTTTCGAGTATATCAATTGACGAGTATATCAATGAAACTTAAAAATCTTCAAAATCATAGATGATGAAAATTATTGAAATCTATCAGACAATACGGATCAATGAACTAACATCTAACTATTTGTGATGAATTCTATCTGCATACTTAATTTTAATCATGTTCAATAATCAAGATTCTAATCGAAAGTTTAAACCATTTTCTTAGAATGTGAAAATTACAAGTTACTTCATTTCATTTCTTAACTTCAAAGGAATTGGAACTCAATGTTGTGCGAACTAGCGAGTTCAACGTGAATATATATATCAACAATATACCCCTTTCGGTCTTCCACATTGTTCAAACATTCCATGTACCTAAAAAAAATGGTTGCTCTGGTTGTTAGAAGGGGCATCGGCCTCGCGACTTCCAAAGCAATTCGGCTTTCATCATGAGATGTCATAACTCTTCTGAATGAAGACCTGAATCCCACGGCACAGTTTCAATAGTTTGAATTGTTTTTTCTGGTTAGCGTTTTTTTAGCGAGTTAGTTTTCTACGAGATGGGGTCGCCAACCCTATGCACAACCCTCTTCCTTTATTCGGGCTTTGGACCGGTTGTAGCCCCAGAGGGGCTCAAGGAGGAGTCAAAACATTCATACTGCATGGAGCGAAAACTTGGAAAACTACCAAAGCAATCATCCAGAAGATTCAAGTATTCATTAATAGTTGTCTACGCAAAATACTTCGACTCCATAGACAAGACACTATCACCAACAACCTAGTGTGGAAGAGAACAAACCAGATTCCAGCGTAGGAAGAAGCGCTAGAATTGGATAGAACACACTCTGGGGAAAGCACCCAAATGCATCAAATGACAAGTCCTCACTTGGAACCCTCAAGGCCAACGAAAAAGAGGAAGGTCAACGAACACATTACACCGAGTAATAATAGAGACAGATATGAGAAGAATGAACAAAACTTGGACATGACTGGAAAGGGAAGCTCAGGACAGAGTAGGTTAGAGAATACTGGTCAGCGGCCTATGCTGCATTGGGGGTAACAGGCGTACCTAAGTATGTAAGTAAGTAATATACGTCTTCTGTCAAAAATGTATGATTTGAACAACTAAAATCTGATAAACTGATATATATATATATATATATATATATATATACAGACAAGGCGAAATCAGATAAATGACTTTACTAGGATCCTGTATGCGCGTTTCCGAGACGCAGCATACATCGATTAAGCGAGATTCGAAAGTTCTAGCTAACATAAAGTACGTACATTAAAAGCCCCAACATGTAGTCTAGAACGGGGTTTCAGGAGACCAGAAATGACGTTTCGTGTTTGTTTGCATTAGCTGTGCACTGTGATAAAGGAATGTGAGAAGAGTTAGTCGTGGAGATAAGAGAGGTATTAGGGGGTGTAGGAAGGATTTGATTTTGAACAATTTGGTCTCGTGTGCTGTTACGGGTATGAGGGCGGTTTTCACTTCCCTGCTGCTCACACCGCGGAAGGGTGTTTCTTGAGGGACCTGAAAAGGAAGATAGATTAGTGTTGGTCTTAGAGACCTGGGTGCGTGACCGCAGAGCCCAAGGGACAACTGCTTCAGGCCGGTCACGCACGACCTTTTTATGAAAGGTTTTTTGAGTATTAGCTCCGCTCTTAAAAGCCCTTAGTGGGCACCCTTACTGACGGAGACGGAAATCCGTGAGGTAGGGTGAGGTGTGACATTTTTAGGGTCGACCTTTTCTAACCCTTCCTTCCTTGTGAGAAGGCAGCATCACTGCAGATGCTGGTTGTCTGAGGGAAACACCTTATCGCCGTCACGCCTCTCTGCAGTCAGCAGTACGACTTCGCCCTCAAACCTAGAGTAGCTGCTTTCAGTCTCATCGTTCTCCAATTGAACTGCCTGCCTGGCATGGTAGAACCTTGAGGAACATATGTTCCAGCCAGTATAGCTCGGCTGGGTCAATATATATATATATATATATACTACATAAGTATACACAGTAATAACCTTGAACAATCAAATGCATGATCGATTTTCTATTGAACACAATGAATATCATGCAATCGGTTCAATGTTCCGTCATCTGTATTACTTTCAACTATAACAGACAGACATGTTAATTATTTTCATAGTGTTGGAACTTTTGTTTTTTTACTCAAACTGATTATCTATCTAGTTAAGAATAATCTTAAATTAGAATAGACGTAACACATCTGATGCAGGAAGAAATATAGATAGATTCATTTAATCCGAAGTTTATGTTTGCGTGCAATGTGCATAGATATGAAAATGTATCATTTTTTAAAAAAAGAAACATTTGAACGGAAAAAAGTGATACATGATAAACTAAAAAGAAATCTCATTGCTATTGCATATTGGTTACTCAAAGGTTATCTGCGTATTAGTTAGTGTAGGGGGATATAATAGTCATGAAATTTTCATTGAAATCATGAATCGATCACTGTTAGAACACAGTTGAAAACCTGGAAGTACTGAAGGGTTGTTTCGTCCTAGCACGGGACTCATCAGTGGCACTGCGCATCCACGAGCCTCGTACGTGGAAAATCGAACCTTGGACCTTCGATCTCGTGCGCGAACGCTTAACTTGTTGACCACTGAGTCGGCTGTTGTGTCATCCAACGGTGTAAATGTCTGACTTTTATCAGTCCAAGCTATTGCTCAACCTCACCATTCATGTAAATGAAATGTTGATCTCAAATAAATCTTATTGACCATATCGTTCTATCAAATCTCTGTATTACTTTACTTTTCCTCTAACAAAATGTGTGTCTGTATTTTTTTTTCCCAACTATTTTCTTTTTTCCTTTCCTAATAATCATTACGACAACCCACAACTGTACTTGTTGTATTCATCATTCCAATTAGATCTTTTCTAATTTGTGTATCCGAAGAAAATTTGATTAAACTTTTAACAGTAAAAATGAGTAATTGTCATAATAATCTTCTTATCTTCCATCAAAATCATGAATCAGTCATTTTTAAACCATTCCATTAGAAACCTGGAATCACTAGACGGTTGTTTCATCGTAGTATCAAACTCATTAGCAGTGCGTATCCACAACCTCCGGCACGCGAAAAAACGAACCCAGGATCTTAGGTCTGGCGCGTGAATGCTTAATCTCTAGACTACTGAGATGACGGTGTTAATGTCTAACTTAGATCAATTCACGGTCTTGTGCAACCTCACTTATTGTCTTCGATGAGTACTGCTTCACATCCGAACACAGTTGAACACCACTGTCACGATTTCTCACTAGATCATTAGATCGTAGGTGTTCAATAGTGAGCACATGATTATTTTCATTACAGGGTTGTAGAGATTGTTGATTTTCATTGAAATCATGCATAGATCAATAATCTCAGACCACCATTAAGAACCTAGTATTGAGCTCATCAGTAGTGCTCCTCCGTGACACTGATTGATTCACAATTTCAATGAAACTTGAAAATCTCAACAATCCTACAAGGAAAATCTTATCTTTAAATATATCCCCTTATCCTAACGACACATTTTTCTATTGTCCAAACCATCGCTGATGGTTATCAAAAGGCAATTTCTTTTAGCTGATTTATCGTTTTTCAAATTGACACACCTATGTATTCCAGAAGAGAGGTTATGTCTAATAAGATAATTGAATTACAAGACAGAAATCTCTGGATATTCATTTGTGATATGTAAACGGAGTCACTGAATAAATAGTTGAATAAAGAAAAGACTACTTACAACACAGTTGTAACTCCGTTTGGAGCCCCTCTGAGGCTACTACTGGTCCTAAGCCCGGATAAAGGAGGGTTGGGTGCATGGGATTAGCTATCACATCCCGTAGAAAACCAACTCACCAAAAACGCTAGCATACAATGAAATTGGTCATTTTTTCATTTTATCTTAGTAACGAAAAACCTCGACAATTAGTCTAGTCGATGTATTTATGAATACTTGACTTTACTCGACTACCTACCCACCTTACTTATGTACATTACTGATATGCTTGAAACAAGTACGATTTCACCTTACTCGGTAAACAGAACGAAGATCAAGGATACAGTGACACACGATAGGCTATTCTAATCCGTTTCTCCCAAGCCCTGGCTAACTAGATCAAGAAGTCTTGATAAGGCTTAGAGAGAATGTATTCTACAAGCACCCAGAAAATACGAGGTCGACAAGCACACAAATCAAGCTTATTTATACCAATGATATAAACGTCCTCCGGATAGCCACAAAAATAGAGTACTAAACAAAATCCATTATCCAATGACAGTCAAGGATTTCTCAAGTGTGAAATCCAAGCTAAAGGTCAATGTTAGGATATTCATCCAATATCCTATGAGAATTATTGGTCAGTTCCTATTGGTTAATTCCTACTGGTCAATTTTATGGTCGTCCTAGATATCAATGTCACGGGCTCCAATGTTGTTTCATATTGGTCGTCCTGACTATCAATGTCACTTCAAATGTTGCTTCCTATAGGTCATCTTAACTGTCAATGTCACAGACTTAGATGCTGTTTCCGATTCGACCTAAAATAATTAACCCACCAATGACAGTCAAGGATTTTCCGAAGAGGGAAAAATGTAAGCTGGAGGTCGACTAAGCGACTTATGCGCGATAACATATATCATTCAAAATTAGGACCTTGTCCAAACTGAGTTCTAGGCATCTAACAGTCCCAACCATTACAAACACACACACACAGACACACCATAAAAATATAATCAATAATACTACTAATAATAGTAACGACAAATTACTCACTTGAATTAAATTGTACTTCCGATAATAAAATCCATGAATCAGTGGATGTTAATGTTAAACTAATATAACGTGCTTTAGAATTAGCCAATGGAATTTGTACAACTAATGCACCATCCCATTCATGATTATTATAAATAATGGTATCTTGTTGTTGATACACATCATTGGATGTTCGTCTGGATCTAGACGATGCTGACGATGGTTGTAGATGATTATTATGATTACTGCTGGCTATGATAGATAATTGTGTTGGATGAATTTGATTGGGATCAATGACACGTGCATGATTAGTGGTGATTTCAATGGATTTATCAAAATGTTTACCATCCATACTGAATTCAACAAGAGCTCGGGCAAAAACACGTGATTTCAATGGGATTGAATCAAAAGTGAATATACGTAACCAGATAAAATTTCGTACTATGTATACAAGTAAAGAATATTGAAGGGGAAAGGAAATAAGTTGTTTTGTTGGAAATATATATATATATATATATTCCAATGGTTATAAAATCAAAGAAACAAAAACTCCTCATTGAAATCATGAAATGAACATCGGTGTTCATTCATGACCCTGTGGGTGAGAATCGAACACAGAACCTCTCAGTCAGTCAGTTAGTTACAACGTAGAATGTCGTACGAAAGTACTTAAGTTCAAATTACCATACCATATTAGCACAGACATATGCAATTGTCAATTCAAATCCCATAATGGTAGAGATAGTAGAAGGATCACTGCTAATGGAGAAGATTAGGGTTCCAAGATATTATTCAAGAAGCATATTTCAGTGAAACAATTTTAAAAAGAGAATGATAGAGGTGATGAGGAATTCAGAAGATTAGAATTTGAGAGTACACAATCAATGAATGCACCTGTCTCATTGCGAAGGGTTTTGAGCCATGTCATTTAAGGTCTCTAACCATTGGTGACTTTCGTCTCGCGGACCCAAACCACGTAGCCCACATCTAGCAATATGACTCAGTCCACTTCTCAGTGACTTCATGGATTTCTGCCATGTTTTGGTTTGGCCACCACTAGCTTTCTTCCAACCTACTCCTACACCACAAAACATAGCTCGTGGAGGCAGTCGGTGGTTGGGCATTTATAACACGTGTCCCAACCACCTTAGCATCCGTCCTCACAGCCATAACAGCACACAGAACCTTTGTTCCCTCATGATCGCCTTACATATTGACCGCTGAGATGGTATTGATATCTAACTTCTACCAATCCTTGATGCTGAGAGGGTATTTCTTGAGGAACCCAGACGGGATATCGTATTGGCGTTGGTCTTATAGACCTAGGAGCGTGACCGCAGAACCAAAGATATAACTACTTGAGGCTAGTCACGTACAGTTTTTTTTATAGGAAGTCAACGTGTTAACTCCGCTCTTCAAAAAGCTTTACCGCTGGAGATGGAAATACGTGAGGTGAGGTGAGGTGTGACATTTTTGTGGTCAAACTTTTCCAACCCATTTCTTCTTTGTGAGAATGTAGCATCGCTGCAGATGCTAGTTGTCTGAGGTAAACACCTTACTGCTGTCACACCCCTTATAGTCAGAAGTACAAGACTCTAAAGTAATGTGAATCCACAAACCAAACAGGGTCCGAACAAACTACTTTCAAAATTTCATACTAAAGTAGTATAGTTTAACCATTCAATTCCAAGAAAGAACAATATATACACAAAAATCACAACAACAACATACCTTCATCAAATTTAAAAATAATACGTAAATCTTTATTTGGAATATTCCAACCAATAAAATGAAAACCTGGTTGAATTGGATTTGAATCTGATTGGTGTGTTGTTACATTGCCCAGATAAGCAATATTATCCATTAATTGACCTAATCCACCGATTAGTCGATTTTCTAATTCAATCAATTGACCATCATATGTTAAATCTTGAAAATTTTGTGGAATATTACTGGTAGTAGTAGAAGTTGTAGCAGTAGAAGAATACAGTGAATTAAATGAGAATAGTCTACCATATGTGATTGTATCACCTTGAGGCATGGAATAAGATAGGACACCATCTGCAAAAAATAGAAAAATTAAATCAGTTCATATGATTTTATATAAACAGGGCAGTGTGTGATATCGGATAGCGAGCGATATGTTGGACTAAATCATGTTAGTAGTAGGTGTGTGGTGCGCGCTACTTATACGAACGATATAAGTAGTATAAGAAGGGACGTGAAAGAAGAAGTCTCACGGTCAGAAGAAGAAAACGGAAAGCAAATGGAGCAAAAGCAAGAATTAAATGGAGTACCAACAGGAAGTAAAGGAAGCAACAACAGGAATGGAAGAAGGATGGAGCGTTGGAAGTCACGACTGTATAGACTATCTGGCTGAGATCCTCAATGCAATAGTAACCGGTGGTTAGAGACTTTGAATGATATGGCTTAATAGCGAGTTGTAGCTATGTATGTACCGGCAAAATAACCAAGTTAAATCCCTTGCCAGCCAAATATTATAAGTCCAGTTGTAATTGGAGGTCGAGGTATGGTTTGTTACTGATCTCGTGATATCGAAAAAATATCAAGATCCGAGCGACCGTTGTTGATGAGACTACCGAGGCAATGTGAACAATGTCCGTCGTGTCATGTGAGCAGGAAGATAATGGTTTTTGGTACAGATAAACAAAAGAGTACAGTAAAACAATCACTGATACAATTGGTTACAATAACAAAATGTTTTTATTTCACCAATCGTGTTCTCTGCATAAAAGTGTTCCACTACAGGCTAAAGATCGTTTGCAACGGTTCAGATGCATCCATTCTTTATGTTCTCACAAATTCTAATTTTCCCAATTCCTCATGACCTTTTTACCCCTTTTAAATTTATTTCGCTGTGATATACCGTCCAAATCATGTCTTCGACGTATAATCTTTCCCATTACCATTAATACATCTAGAACCTCTACTACTATCGGATTTGAACTGACAATTTTATCTCTGTGTGCTATTATGGTATGGCAACTTGAAATAATGTATGTACACACGACGAGATATGTGCTAACCACCGAAAACTGACTAGTTAAGAGAGAAAGTAAGAGCGGAAGAGAAAGTTTATTTGGCTACCAAATCATAAGTAAAAATATACTCGATTTCACAGCCTTAGAAAATGAAACAATTTATTGACCAATGAAAGGTGTCCGACCTTTTGGACATTTTCTGATGGTCATCAAATGACCTTCTCATTTGGTCACTTCTGATTGGTTCCTTATATCAAAATATCAAAACACTTTTAATAAGTAGAAGTGATGAATATGCTATTTGAATGATCTGTAATCTCAAAAGACGCCCGTTTCGTCTTGATATGGGACTCATCAACAGTGCGCATCCAGGACTCCCGCTACTCGCAGGATACGGACTTAGGACCTTCGGTCTTGTGGATGAACGCTTAAGCTGAATATTATTTATACGCTTATCATAATATACATATTTTATTACACATTGTAAAAACTTTTCACTCTCTTCTTCTCATTCCCCCTAACTTAATTATTTTATAAAATTCCATAAGTATTCCTCAATATATGTCAGTTAATTATTTCATATAAAATAGTTATCTGATTAAAATTTACAAAATCTCATTTTGTTTAATTAGAAAAGAAAAAATAATTGAGAAAAAGTCTACACAAGTTTGATTTAATTGAAACAAGAATAATTTTACTAATTAGTAATGAAATTAGAATAAATATTCATATTTCTTAATAATCTATGCATCGCGTAATTGGAACAATTGAACGAGTGAGAAAACGAAACATTAAAAAAAAACAGATCGGAGCAATTTGATTGGTTGAAAATTGCGTACAATGTTCATTGTTCAATATTAATTAATAATATGTTTTCCTAATTAACTAAAACACAGTGTGATTAGAATTTGTTATCCAAAAATATGAATATATATTCCTTTGAGGGTTAGTTACATTAGGTGTATCTCAAAAGTTTCAGTATCCTTACACGCTCATCAACATACATGGAAATGATTATGAAAATGTGTTAGGAAAAATCTGTATTTTGTTTTAGTTAAATACATATTCATCGGTATAAAATGGCACTCAAATATATAGAAGCAGACAGACACAACGCAGAACTTCGTACTTCAGTACATCAGTCCAGGTTGCCATAACACATCAGCACAGAGACGCAAATGTCAATCGAAAACACATTGTGGCAGCGATAGTAGAAGTATTAACAGTAAAGGAGAAGATTAGGGAGAGAATATATGATTCAAGAAGTATAATTCAGTGAGATAAATTTAGAAGGAGAAAGATTGAGATGATGAGGAATTCAGAAGGTTAGAATTAGAGAGAGCACAAAGAGTGGATGCACCTGCACAATTGCAAACGATTCTGAGCCATGTCGTTCAAGGTCTCTAACCATCGGTGACTATCGTCTCGCGGATCCCAACCACGTAGCCTACTTCTACCAACATAACTCAGTCCACTTGTCAATGACTTCATGGATTTCTGACATGTTTTGGTTTGTCCGCCCGTAGCTTTCTTCCAACCTACTCCTACACCACAAAACATAGCTCGTCGAGGCAGTCAGTGGTTAGGCATACGTAACACATGTCCTAACCACCTCAACTGATGAAGTTTCACTATTTCATCTATTGATTTACCATCCCTACTTAGAACTCATTTCCTAACGACAGCATTGCTTAAACGGTTGTCCAATATATTGAAGCATCATATAAAAGTTATTGCGTTTGAGTGGGATGGCATACTGTTTGGATGATCAAATCGAAGCAGATGGTTTTGACAGGGGCGGCTCACACCTCAAGTATTTAGCCCAAAGGTGTAATCTACATGATAATGGAGCAACGTCGGTCAGAAAATATATCCCTATGGTAGCTAGTCACAAACATGACCTCATTGTTAAAATACATATTACAATGAATTCATTTAACTGAAATCATAAACGGATCAATTGAAAAAGATGATCGTGCAATGTCAAGGAATGAAATCGTTGTATTTCACAGCTCAGTAGTCTAGAGATTAAGTTTTCTCACTCAAGGGTGAGCAATGTTGAGGAATTCCATACTAGGGAAAAAATTGTCATTATCCAATGTGCTTCTGAGTTTCGCTAGCAGTGGTCTAACACTGATATGTTTTATAGTTTACGCAAAAACTAAAAGCGTTGAATAGAATATGCTCAATGAGCAAACTTTTTAAGAATAACTTCAACTTCATAACAATTCTATAATTAGTTACATGAAATAATAATCATTCAAATTTTATTATTACTAATGTTATTGAAAATATAGTCCCTTCAGTTTTTGAATTATGAAGACAAAAACTAATGTATGCAAATGCATTAATGTAATATATAGGTCAGATTATGTATACAGCTCTTTAAGACATAAAATCTTGTATATGTTTGATACGCTCGCCAAATTGATATGCTTGAATGCCATGACGAGTTCATCTTACTCAGTAAACGGAGAGCTGATCAATGACTCAGTAACACACGATAGGCTATTCTAATCTGTTGTCCCAGCCCCGGAGTAGGAAGTGCATTCTACAAGCACCTGGAGAGTACGAGATAGCTAAGCACACAAATCAAGCTTATTTATACCAATGATCGAAATGTCCTTGGGAGGGCCACAAAGATAGCGTACTAAACAAAATCCATCAACCAATGACAGTCGAGGATTTTCCGAGTGGGAAATACAAGTTCACAAGGTCAACTAGACAACTTATGCGCGAAAATCAGGACCTTTTCCAAATGAGCTCTAGGCATCTAACATCCCTAATAATCTTTTTCTCTACAAAGATTTTATAGTCTTTTAACATTAAAAAAATCTAACAAAATTTTATAAATTGAGAATTAATGGACCTGAATTCAAATTATTAGTCACACAGTTCAAACTAACCAATCAATCAATCATTTGATGGACTGATATGAATGAATTATTGACTAAGTGGCGAAATTTAACACCTGATGATGTTTGGTTAAAATTCAAATGTGTGTGTATGTACATGTGTATGTCTGTTTGGCAGTATGTGTGTGTGTGGTTGTCTATGACTGTGTGTCTATAATTGATTGGAATGACTCATTCATTCATTCATTCATCAAACGAAATACATGATGATGAGTTTTAATAAAATAATATCGATAGTCAAAAGAGAGAAATAAAATGATTGAAGTGGTAAAAGTAATAAACGAGAGAGTTGAAGCATTAAAACATGTAGCGTAAATCATGTACAACTATTGATCAATTGAATCGAGAGAAAGAGAGAGAAAAATACTCCGAGAGTAACGCATTTTAAAAATTATATAGATAGATAAAATAGATAAATAGATAATCATGTTAACAATAATAACACGAGAAATTTCAATCACTTTTCGTGATAAAAAATAATATTCCATGAAAAAAAAAATTTTTGAATAAAATAATCATTACTCATTTGTAAATATTGATGAAAAGAATGTAGAGAAGAAAAAAAAGATAGAAACAACAGTAATAATAATTAGCATTAAAAGCAAGTGGGATTATTCACTGCGTCATGGAATTGTTGTTATTGATAAATCGATACAATTAGCAATTCAAAGAGATTGATCAACGTTAAACACTGACACTGTTGAATGCCGGGTCATCATCTTGATTGTGTGTTAGTTAACAGGTTAAGCATTCGCACACGAGGCCCGGTTTCGGGTTCGATTCCTGAGCAGTCTCATACTGAGATGAAACAACCGTCCAGTGCTTTCAGGTTTCTAATGGTAGTCTAATAATGATTGATTGATGGTTTCAATGTATGACAGTCAGCTGTTTTCCTAGTTAAAGCTACGAACTGATCAGTTATTTTAATCTTGGTGTGACACTGCTCCTAACCAGTGCTTACCTTCGACTTTGTTGTGCTGTAGTGAAGGAGAACACAGGTGAGGACAACCGAATTGTATTTAACGAAAATTACAGAGTTACTCAGTAAAATAGGAAAACCATAATATCGTAACCGTTAATTTGCAAATCTTCAATCCATCATCAATCCATTGTCTGACATTTCACTGTTCATGCGTTTCATACACATTCCACTGTGTTCTAACTCTTCCTTTCTTGATCTTCCCTCATCTTCTGATGCCAGACATTACGATTACACTCGCGTCATATACTACTTATAAGTAGCGCGCACCACAGTGCTACAAGCAAATGAAACAAGGATCTTTGATCTGGCACGCATGAATGGTTAACTTTTAAACCAATGAGTTGATACACAATGAGTTCATACAAAACAAGCCCTAACTCCTGGAATATTCAAGGTCAAAGAAAAAGAGGATGACCAAAGAACACACTATGCTGAGAATTCGAAGTAGACAAGAAAACAATAAACAGCAATTGGATAAAATTGAAAAAGGCTCAAGACACAGTAGATTGAGGAATGCTGATCGGTAGCCTATGCATTACTGAGGGCAACAATCCTAAGTAAATAAGTAAGTAAGTAAACATAATGAGTTTATATGTGTGCATGTGAAGTACAAGTTGATCATAATTATAATTGAAACAGCCAACCCCATATACTCCACTTACTCACCTGGAAAATCACATCCATACAATGCAAATCGTAAACAAACTTGTTGTTTTGATCGATGACTATACGGATAAATACGTATACGTTTAGCAATCACCACTGAATCAAGTGTTGTTCTAGCAATATTTCTTGGATCATTATTAGCTTTAAGGACCTTCAAAAAATAAAAATTAAAAGAGAAAAACAGATGAACTCTGTGTTTATTTCAATTAAATCATTGAATAAATATTAACATTTTTGTGTAAATGTACTAATATACAATTCAATTTTGTCTATATGACATATACTACTTATTTATATATATATGTAGTGTGTTGATAATTTATACAAACATTTACAATTATATAAATTAACCTTCTATTTTTCAATTTTAGAGTTATGGAGATTAGTGTTTGTTGCACAGTAAAATTACCAGCCAATCAGTGATTGTGAGACCCCCATTAGAAACCTGGAAACACTGGACGGTCGTTTTGTGGTCCTGTTAGGGGACTCATCAATGGCAGTGCGAATCCACAAGACCTGCACCTCACAGGATTCGAACCCAAGAACTTCAGTCTTGCACGCAAACGCCTAACCTCTGGACCACTGAGCTGGCCAGCATCCAACGGTGTTGATGTCTAACTTTGACTGATCTAGAGATTTTGCTCGATCTCACCCATTTGTCTTTGATAGTTACTGCCTACATTCAACAGAGTTCAACTCCACTGGTCGGTCACGTTTTCTCATTAGAACTCTGAGAACTACCTCATGAAGCTAGTCACTAGTGAGTTATGGAGATTAGTGTCAGTTGCACATCTGAAATCATCAATCAATCCTTGTTAAACCACCATCATACCAGGAAAAAACGGCTGTCAAGTGCTTCCAGGTTTCTAATAGTGGTCTAACAATGATTTAATGATGATTTCAATGTGTAACCCCCTCTATAGTCAAGAGTAATTTACATTAGTTTTAAGGACAATCAAGAAGACTACTGCCCATGTGTTAACATTTCAACATGAACAGTTCGGCTCAAACCACATAGGTAGGTAGGTACCTGACACCATAGTATGAAGTAAAATTCACAAACATCACATGGGATATGATGTAAATTCAGTTTCGTGATGGATTTTCGTTCTCTGAATTGAATTTTTTTTAGTTGTGGAGCCTTTCATGGTTTTGAACAACATTATCAGCACTTAAATTCAAGTTGACAGAAGTGAAGTATTCGATTTTTTCCACGTAGT
>OX103972.1:9013291-9065396 GCA_944470395.2 Schistosoma turkestanicum
ATGTCTCTAACCATCGATTATAATCGTCTCGTGGACCCCAACCAGGTAGCGCCTACATCTATCAACATGACTCAATCCACTTATCAGTAACTTCATGGATTTTTGTGCCATGTTTTGTTTTGGCCGCCCCTAGCTTTCTTCCAACCTAGCAAAACATCACTCGTCGAAGCAGTCGGTGGTTAGCCATCCATAACACATGTCCCAACTAATGATGGTCTAACCATTGATCGATTCATGATTTCAATTATTATGTGTTTGGCCTGTAATTGTTATCATGTAAATGAGATAGATAGATAGATAGATAGAACTGTTTATATTATATTATACAGTATGCCAATTGTCTAATTTGTATGCATAAATTATTCATTTAATAAAACCGACTAATATCAATTTATTATATCAAAGAATTTTTACGTGAATAATTATTTTTTTTTCTCTTTTTTTATTCTAAAAATTATTCATTGAATAGAAAAAATAATAATAATAATAATGTTACAATTTACGGTTAAAAACCGGTCGGTGTTCGTACATTGAAACACAATACAACACAACACAACACAACACACACACACCAAC
The DNA here is from genome assembly GCA_944470395.2 of Schistosoma turkestanicum. Taxonomy (NCBI): domain Eukaryota; kingdom Metazoa; phylum Platyhelminthes; class Trematoda; order Strigeidida; family Schistosomatidae; genus Schistosoma; species Schistosoma turkestanicum. The sequence continues at coordinate 9,013,868 of OX103972.1, forward strand.
TAGAATTGAAATTAGCGACATGAAGGTGTACGCGCAAGTACACACACACACACATGTATAACGAATCATGATAATATACTCAGTAACGACATGGATAATGGAGGGATTATTCATAGTGTATATATATAGAACAAATCAATCTGTCGCACTAGACGATGTATCTGTCTATGCTACTATTTCCATGTCGTTGTACACACCTGCACACACACACACACCCACACACACACCCACTGACATTTTAATCTATTTATATATTTATCTCATGGATAACTGACTTGTACAATTTCTTTATGATTGAGAGAAATAAACAGTGATTACATATTACTAGTATGAAGTACAGTAATAATAATAGTAATATTTATGTATAAATAAACAATTATTTACGTGTACTTTGTTGTTATTTTGTGACAATGATTGAAATCATTATCAAAAGGTTTGATTGCACAAAAACATTTAATTCAATCCATCCATGTCCGAAATGTTGATTGACATTCAGTCAGTTAGTTAGTCAGCCAGTCAGTCAGTCAATCAGTTAGTTAGCTATAAACGTAGAACTTAGTACGTATATACACGCACGTATGTACACCAGTTTAGGTTGTTATATACCACTTTAGCACATAGAGATTGAATTGTCATCAATTCAAATCTCACAGTGGCAGTTTTTACAAGTGATGGAAAAGATTCGAGTTCGAAGAAATTTTTTCAAGAAAGATAATGAGGTGATGAGGGTGATGAGAGAAAACAAAGAATGAATGCATCTGTGCCATTGTAAGCGATAATCTCGCGGACCCCAACCAGGTAGTAGTCCACACTTACTAACATGACTCAGTTCACTTGTCGATGACTTCACAGATTTGTTCCGCGTTTCAGTTTGGCTGCTCCTAGCTTTCTTCCAACCACCCTACCTACCTCTACATCAGACATCATTGCTCATCGAAGTAGTCGGTGGTTGAGCATGCGTAACACATGTCCCCAACCCCAGCATTGCTTGTCCCAGTCAGTCAGATGCAACGTATAACTTCATACGTAAGTACATCAGTTCATGTTGCCATACCACATTAGCACAGAGATGTAAGTGTCAATTCAAATCCAATAGTAGTAGAGGTAGTAAAGGTATTAGAAGTAATCGGAGAGGTTAGGATTAGAAGATACTATTCAAGAAATATGCTTCAGTGAGATAAGTTTAGAAAGTCAAAACTACAGGTGTAGAAGAATCCAGAAGATTAGGATGTGAGCGAACATAAAGAATAAATGCACCGGCGCCATTGCGAACGATTTTGAGCCATGTCATTCAAGGTCTCTAACCATCGGTCCCAGGATACACCAGCAATGCTTCTAAGACATCGATGACACAGAATACTCGTAACCTTACGCGAATGACGCTCACTTGTTTATGTGTCATTCGTGGTTATAATGAATAATGTAAATAGTACACTGATTAATGCGTGTATTACAACAACAATCTCTCTGAGTTTTTAATCAGTAGGTTCTCAATTAAAAACTTCATTCGATTATATTCATTCAAATTATAAAACTAATAACGACAACAACAACAATAACAAAACTTATGTTTACAACTTAAATGATTTTTTTTATTGTCAATAATATAAATTGAAAAAAACATCGACATACATCATAAACAGAGTGTAAATTCAGTGTATTTGACAACTTTCAAATTGAAAATAAAACATCCGAAAGATTTATTTCAACCATACAAATCATATTATGTGATAAGGAATAAGTCATACTTATAATAAATGGGTTTATGATATATATATGTATATATACCCTCAAATCCCAACCGTAGCAGCTGCTAACTTGATGTGGTGGTCAGGTTTGCCTATCATCATGACCCAACTGAGCTATGTTGGCTGGAACATACGTTCCTGAAGGTTCTATCATGCCAGCCAGGCAGTTCGATTGGAGAACGATGAGACTAAAAGCAACTACTCAAGGTCTGAGGGAGAAGTCGTCCTGCTGACTGACTGCAGAGGGGTGTGACAGCAGTAAGGTGTTTCCCTCGGACAACCAGCATCTGCAGCGATGCTGCCTTCTCACAAGGAAGGAAGGGTTAGAAAAGGTCTACCCAAAAATGTCACACCTCACCTTACTTGACAGATTTCCGTCTCCGGCGGTAAGGCCTTTTAAACAAGAACGGAGCTAACACACTTTTAATACTACCCGTAAAAAGACCGTGCTTGACCGGCCTCAAGCATTTGTCCCTTTGGCTTGGCGGTCATGCTCGCAGGTCGTTAAAATCAACGCTAATCTACCTTCTATTTCAGGTTCCTCAAGAAACACCCTTTCATGGTGTGGGCAGCCGGGAAGTGACAACCGCTCTCATACCCGTAACAGCACGCGAGACCGAATTGGTCACAAACAAATCCATCTTAGTTGTAACTGACTGACTGACTGACACCCTCAAATACCCTTGAACAATCAAGTGGCTATAAGTATATAGCCACTGTTAAGGAAGTCCTTTCCACTGCTTTCTCGTTGTGGGTTTATTTATGAAATTAAGAGGACAAAAACTGAATATGCAACGGAAGAGTAAACCAGATTGATAAGTACAGAGGATCCATCTAGGAGAGTTGACAGACTTTAAATCGAAACCAACGATGCACATGGAATCCAGGGTCGTGAAGAAACAAATGGTGATAGGCTACCATGGGGCTGGATCTCCTAACATTGCTGCATAGTCTAGTGGATTAAATCTATAGAAACTCAGGGAATGGTCTCCTAAGCGAAACCACCGACTTCCGTTTTGGCAACTGGCCAGTATCCTAACTTATATACAAATTCAGTAACTGTTGTAATCAGTAAATATTTAGATGTCTACTTGTATAAATAATAATTATATAAATAACAGACTAATTTATTTAACAAATGTATTCAGAGAAAGATGACATATTAATTATAAGGTTGTGGAGCTTGTTGGATTTCATTTAAATCATGAAGCGATCATTGTTAGAGTTCAACCGTGTCGAGTGTAAAATAGTTACCTACCGAAGTCAATAGATGAGGTTGCGTAATATTGCAGATTAATCAAAGTTAGACATAAAAACTGTTGTATGCTGGTTCAATGATGGTCTAGAGGGTAAGTGTTCGTACGCGAGACCGAAGGTCCTGGGTTCAACTATTCTCACAAGCGGAGGTCGGGAACGAGATCGCACAATTTCGTGGACTGATTGAAGTTAAACAACACTGTATTGTATTCCCGTACAGTTGTGATCTTGAGGTTAATTTTTCGCACGCGAGACTGAAGGTCCTGGGTTCGATTCCAGCATGCGGGGGTCAAGGATGCGCACAGACGCTGATGAGTCCCATACAGGGACAAAACGGTCGTTCAGTGCTTCCAGATTTCTTTCGAATGGTGTCCTAACAATGACCGATTCATGACACTCAACGCTTTACGAGAACGGTCATAATAATCACACAATGAGAGAATGACTTTGCGGAAATTGGCTAATTTCAAGGTAATTAAGAATTGACTGGCACTATAAAATTACTGAATACAACACAGAGTATCATGATCGACTTACTTGAGGCATTTTTTAGAGTAAAATATTCATTATCAGTTAAAAAATGAACGATAGTTATGTAGTCATGTGGACTACTAGAAGTCGAACTAGATGACTCATAGGCAGTGTGATATTACGTAAGGTTTAAAGATCGTTGACTCAATTCTTGAAAAGATCGTGGGTGTACACATTGTATAAGAGTCCTGTTTTTCGAAGAAACGATTATCCCCAGTACTCCTTCGTTTTGTATCATTAACACATACAAAACCAAGTACAATCAATCAATCAATCGACAGCAACGTAGAACTTCGTACGTACATCAGTTCAGGTTGTCATACCACATTAGCACACAGAGATGTAATTGTCAATTCAAATCCCATTGTAGTACAGAAGTATTAGCAGTAATTAGAGAGATAAGGGTTTGAAGATATTATTCGAGAATTAGGATCTAGTGAAATAAACTTAAAAAGAAAAAAGATAAGACAGACAGACAGACAGATACAACGCAGAACTTCGTACACAAGTGTATCAGTTCAGGTAGCCATACCACGTCAGCACAGACACGTAACTGTCAGTTCAAATCCAAAAGTGATAGCGATAGTAGAATTATTAGCAGCAATGGAGAAGATTAGGGAGCAAAGATAAAGGTGATGGAGGAACTCTGAAGGTTAGAACACTCTGTACAGTTAAGTGACACTGGTTACAATTGTACAAGAAGTAACCAGTCGACTAAGGTTGGAGATATATTTTGAATAAAAGTATTGACTAGCATAAAAAATTGATTCAGAACGTTCTTGCTGCTGAATGCACTCGACAATTAGCTGTCGCCGACCAGACAAGACGGATTGAAATGTCAGACTACCTAGATTAGTGGCCCGATAGTATAATCGATCAAATTTAAGAACAACATAACACTGAGCAGTATTCAATGATTAAATCGTTTATTTCTTCAGTAGAATGTAACTAAATCCAACCGACATCAACTTGTAATGCAATTTTTTAAAACAATAAGAAATTAAAATTCGGTGAATAACAGTCAGTCAGTCAGTACGTACGTACGTAGAACTTTGTACGTAAGTACATCAGTTCATGTTGCCATACCACATCAGCACAGAGATGTAATTTTCAATTCAAATCCAATAGTAGAACAGGTAGTAGAGGTATTAGAAGTAATCGGAGAGGTTAGGATGAGATATTATTCACGAAGTATGATTCAATGAGAAAAGTTTAGAAAGTCAAAACTAGAGGTGTTGAAGAACCCAGAAGATTAGGATTTGAGAGAACACAAAGAATAAATGCACTGGCGCCATTGCGAACGATTTTGAGCCATGTCATTCAAGGTCTCTAACCATCGATTATTATCATCTCGCGAACCCCAACCAGGTAGTCGACAACTACCGACATGACTCAGTCCACTCGTCAATGACTTCATGGATTTCTGTCATGTTTTGGTTTGGCCGCCCCTAGCTTTCTTCCAACCTATTCCTACACCACAAAACAAAGCTCGACGAGGCAGTCGGTGGTTAGGCATATGTAGCACATGTCCCAACAATCTCAACTGATGAAGTTTCACCACTTCATCTATTGATCTGCCATTCTTACCTCGCACCCGTTTCCTAATAACAGCGTTGCTCACTCGGGTGTCCCAGGATATACGAGCAATGCTTCGAAGACATCTATGATCGAAAACCATTAACCTACGAATATCTTCTACTCTGACTGGCCATGTTTCACAGCCATAAAGTAGGACGAAGCGAACTGCTGCGCAGTACACTCGTCCTTTAGTCAGCAAACGGATATCTCGCCTACGCCATAAGTGACGCAGGTTGGCAAAAGCCAATCTAGCCTTCTGTATCCATGCTGAGATTTCGTCAGTTCAGTGAATAACAAAAGATATCACAATTAGGTTAAACATTATGTTATCAACTTACCTAGCACGAAATGGTTGAAAATCTGTAGCATTCTTCCATACACTACTAGATGAAAATGATTTATCCGGAAATTTCTCTACGGAATTAATTAAAGGATCAGCACATTGTGGATCTTGACCTGGACCACGACGTATAACTGCAACAAAAAAAAAATAAAATCAATAACAGTCACATAACAAAACGATACGGGAAAGAAATGGAGAATAAGTGAGTGGTGACATGGAACTGCGAACAGACAGACGTTAATAGAGTATAAGATCTGGATCATTGTTAGAGTTCAACTGTGTCGGTTGTGAAGTAGTTACCTATCAAGGTCAAGTTAGACATAAGCACTATTGTATGCTGGCTCAGTGATGGTCTAGAGGTTAAGTGTTCGTAAGCGAGACCGAAGGTACCGGAGTTCGACTCCTGCGAGTAGCAGAAGTCATAAATGCGCGCTGCCGCTGATTAGTCCCATAATAGTATGAGACAGTCATCCATTGCTCCCATATATCTTTCCGATGGTGGTCTAACATTGATCAACTCATGAAATCAAATTACAACATTTCATTGTACAACAACAACAATATCAATAGAAAGTTAACGACGGGTTAAATGAGTCAATCTTAGTAATGATCAAAAGAATTAGAGTAAAATCTGGTAAAACCAATAGATTTGATTAGGAAATGTAGGAAAAGAAAGGATGTTTTTAAGTTGGAAATTTTGATTGATATCAAAACGAATTCTGTATCATTAAAGGTCAAGGTGACACAGTTTAATCACCTTGACGATTCCCCCAATTTATTGATACGTATTTGGAGGGGCTTATGTGGCAACATATATCTGAATGATGTCAATCATAGATACATCCATTGTTTGTCTTTTCTCAAATCGTATACTCAATTCCTGATTCTCTTCATCTTTCTTTCTGTTAGGTTTATTTCACTGGATTATAACTTCTCGAATGATATCTTCGAAACCTAATCTTCTCCATTACTAGTAATACTTCTACTCTACCTCTACTACTATAGGATTTGAATTGATAATTCGATGTGGTATGGCAACTTGAACTGATGTACATACGTACGTACCATGTTCTACGTTGTAACCGACTGATTGAATCAAGGGATGGTATCAATTTATTAAAGATTCACAAGTATGATCGACCAATTTAGCATTTTACATCTTAACCTCGATATCTATCATTCAATTGTTATATTATTGGATGAAGAAAGAGATCAAACAGAGGGATCCAATCAAAATAAGGATGTAAAACAACGACAGGTTTACAGTCAATAACAACCAATCAAGATCGAGGCCAACAAAACAAGGTATGAGTCATACTCTATGTGGAGAAATTCGAATACTTCAATTCTATCTGCCTGAAGTTTGTGCTGATGAGGTCGCGTTCAGTAGAAAAACCATGAAAGGCTCAACAACCAAAACATTCCCAGCTCAGAGAACAAAACTCTATCATAATTTTATTAATCTAATGACAACTGAAAAATTATACTCCTAAAAAAATCTACACATTTTCTATATAGATAAATATATAGATATTTGAAACCATAAATCGATCAATGTTAGACCACCATTAGAAACCTGGAAGCACTGGACGGCCGTTTCGTCCTGATATGGGACTCCTTAGAAAATATATATATGTATAATTTATTTTCGACTGTTAGATATTCATTCAGTCAGTTAGTCAATTAGAACGTAGAACTTCGTACGTTCGTATATCAGTTCAAGTTGTCATACCACATTAGCACATAGACTCAATTGTCGATTCAAATCCCATAGTAGTAAAGGTAGTAAAAGTATTATGAGTAATCAATCGGAGAGATTAGAGTTTGAAGATATCATTCAATCTAGTGAAATAAACTTAATAAAGAAAACGATAAAGGTGATGAGGAATTCAGTAGATCAGGTTTTGACAGAACACCATAAATGGATGCACCTGCGCCATTAAATCAGACTGTATTGCTCATCAAGACAGTCGGTGGTTAGGCCATGCTTGTAACACATGTCCCAACCACCTCAACTAATGAAGTCTCACTACTTTATCTATTGATCTGCCATTCTAACAACAGCATTGTTTACTTGACAGTCCCAAGATATACGAGCAATGCTTCGTTCGGGGACACCTATGATCAAAAACCAGCAGTAACCTACGAATATTTTCTACTCTGACTGGCTATATTCCACAGTGATAAAGTAAAACGTAGCGAACTGTTGCACAGTACACTCGTCCTGTTTTGGTTCTAGCAGATACATTCAAATACAACTGACTAAAAGCTCTAAAATCGGTCGTCATTTTAGCTCCTAAAGTGAATTATGGATTTTTTTGGTGAATATTGTAAATACTGAACATAATAATGTAGGCTGTTTACAATTTATCAATATGGCTAACAAATTTGCTCGTTAAATTGGCACACACCAAAAATACATACATACATATATATATTTATAGATACATAATGTGTAGTTGTTATATGATCGATCAGTCAATTCGGTTATCCTCATCAATTAAGGTGAATAAATTAAACATGCTGGTATATGAAACAATAATAATAATAATAATTATAATAATAATAAGACTGTCAACTTGAATAATACCGGAATAGCATGTCGTCATTTTGTGTTTTGTTTGATTTAACAAAATAAAAGTACACGTACACGTACATGTACATATGAAAAAAAAATTAAAAATGGAACGGATAAGTTTTACATTGAAATTATAATTTATAGAATATGGATATACGGATATAGTTTTCATTATAGGAGTTATGGAGATTGGTGTGTTTTGATTAAATTGAAATCATGAATGAATCATTGTTGAAGGAGACTACCATTAGAAAGAAAACTGGAAAATAGAACATTATATTCGTCTGAACTTTCAGTGGATTGGACCTTTTACCAGGAGATACACTGGTTGACTTAGAATATGCTGATGACATAGTTCTATTTGATGAACACGATGATAAAATCCAGCGTCTCCTGACTACCTTAAGTTACAATGCAAGCATGTTCAGGATGCGATTCTCCTCGTCGAAATGTAAAATGTTGCTTCAAGATTAGGTTGGGTCGGCACCTGAACTAGTGATATGGAGTGAAGTAGTCGGACGTATCGACCGTTTCACTTATATTAGGAGTCTTATCAGCGCTGATGGACTGGTGACTGACGAAATTTCAGCACGGATACAAAAAGCTCGATTGGCTTTTGCAAACTTGTGTTATTTATGGCGTAGGTGAGATATCCGTTTGCTAACGAAAGGACGAGTGTACTGCGCAGTAGCTCGCTACGTCTTACTTTATGGCTGTGAAACATGGCCAGTCAGAGTAGAAGATATTCGTCGGTTATTGGTTTTCGATCATCGATGTCTTAGAAGCATTGCTCGAGTATCATGGGACAACCGAGTAAACAATGATGTTAGGGGAAACGAGTTCTAAGTAAGGATGATAAATCAGTTGGTGAAGCATTGAAACTTCATCATTTGAGGTGGTCAGGACATGTGTTACGCGTATACCCAAACACCGACTGCCTCAACGAGCTTTGTTTAATAGTGTAAGAGTAGGTTGGAAGAAAGTTAGGGGCGGCCAGACAAAAACATGGCACAAATCCATGAAGTCACTGACAAGTGAACTGAGTCATGTTGGTAAATGTAGGCTACCTGGTTGGGGGATCCGCGAGATGATAGTCACCAATAGTTAGAGACCTTGAACGACATAGCTCGAAATCGTTAGTTATGGCTCAGGTGCATCCACTCTTTGTGTTCTCTCAAATCCTAACCTCATCAATTTTATCTTTTTCTTTTTAAGTTTATTTCACTAGATTCTACTTCTTGAATAATATCACTGAACCCTAATCTCTCCGATTACTGCTAATACTTTTACTAACTCTACTACTATAGGATTTGAATTGACAATTGCATCTCTCTCTGTGTTAATGTGCTATGGCAACTTGAACCGAATGTACGTATGTACGAAGTTCTACGCTGGAACCAACTGACTGACTGATGTCCTAGCATGGGACTTATCAGCAGTGTGTATCCACGACTCCTCCTACTCGCAGGATTCGAACACAGGACCTACAATCTTACGCATGAATGTCTAACCTCTGATCTAACAATGATTGATTCATGATTTCAGTAATATATATATGTATATATTGTCTGATCATCAATGAAAAATACACTACAATCATCACAAATTGACCATGACGCATAGCACGCTTCGAATCGATTGATCCATATTCTCATTAATTAGTCCAGTGGATTAATCAAACAACATTGAGAAAAAGCATAACTTGTCTAGTCCGATAAATACACATACACACACACACGCACACACGCACTCACATACACACAAATACATGTAAGCACATACACATGTATAAACAATAGAGAGTTTAACTGAGAGGATTGAGGCCTAATCATGTATGCTCTTATTTTTTCTTCATTCTATAAGGACATTAAAAACATCAATGGGGGGGAGTATAATTAATTATCCAAATAACATTTGTATACGAACAATATATACACATTCATCATTATTTATGATTAACAATAGCTCATTGAATTTCATATTCTTCTTCTTATTATACACAATTAAAAGTACACAAAACAACTAATCAATGAAGAATGATGTGATATTAGTATTAGAGTTAATGATGAGAAATTGAATCTAATGTATTTATTATATATTTTGTAATTAGTCAATGTTTTTGTCAATTAATGAACACAATAATTCTGTCAAATGATTTAGATACAAAGTGTGTGGTGCGCGCTACTTATAAGTAGTATATGACGCGAGTGTAAACGTAATGTCTGGCAGCAGAAGATGTAGGGGAAGATCAAGAAAGGAAGAGCGGGAACACAATGGAATTTGTATGAAACGCATGAATAGTGAGTGACAATGGATTGATGTTTTGCAACAGGAACAGTCCAGTTCGATAGGATGGACTGATATTTTGCAAATGAACAATTTACGATATGGTTTTTCTATTTTACTGAGTAACTCTGTAATTTGAGATAAATTCGATTCGAACAACACATATAAGCGAACAATATTGTTTTCGATTAGATCGTCATCAGGCTTTACTCTAATATACATGAATATTTATATGAAAATGTTAAACCAATCAAGGCAATTTGAGTGATAATCACAATGAAATGAAAAAGGCAAAAGTACAAGTGGATAGTAGGAAGATAGGTGAACCGATAGTAGTAGGACAATTTATAAAATATGATAACTAAAGTAGGTCAAGGGTGGATGAATAGAAATCAAATAATCATCAAAAACATCAAAAACATTACGGCCTGCGATACTCTGCAGGATAGATTAAGAAGAGTAATCAACAGAACATTCAACGCTGCAAAACTTGCATTGACTTTCTCCAGTCGACCTGCGATGTCTACTCAAACGAAAGATAAGTTACCTGAGCTGGCCTCCTCTATGTGCATTTACAAATTCAGCTGCTCCTGTGGAGATAGCTATATCGGGCGTACTTCCAGGCAACTTACACAACGAATGAGTGAACATCTACCAGCATGGTTTACAAAGGGTCAGTCAAAAACAATACGCAGTTCTATCTTAGCACACCTGGTAGATAGTGGTCACATTGTAGATAAATCTAGATCTTTTCGGGTGATCTATCGTATACCTCCATCATTTCCCAACGGAGTTCGATCCCGTCTCCTACACATTGCAGAAGCCATAGGAATACGCACATTCAACCCTAATTTATGTGTTCAGAAAAAATTCGTGACACCCCTATCTCTTCCGTGGCCGGATATGACGTAACTAACGATTGACATTATATATATATTTTATTTATTTTAATTTAATTTTATTATTTTTATTATTTTTACACATCTGCTTATTCCGTAATGTTTTTGATGTTTTTGATGATTATTTGATTTCTATTCATCCACCCTTGACCTACTTTAGTTATCATATTTTATAAATTGTCCTACTACTATCGGTTCACCTATCTTCCTACTATCCACTTGTACTTTTGCCTTTTTCATTTCATTGTGATTATCACTCAAATTGCCTTGATTGGTTTAACATTTTCATATAAATATTCATGTATATTAGAGTAAAGCCTGATGACGATCTAATCGAAAACAATATTGTTCGCTTATATGTGTTGTTCTAATTTTCACAATGGGAATCTTTAAAATTCGTAAACACAATTTGGTTGCCCTCACCTGTGTTCTCCTTCACTACAAGGTGTACAAATATGTTTGATATTCATTATAGGGAGTTATGGAGATTGTTGTCTCATTAAATTGAATTGAAATCAACAATCGATCGTGGTTAGAATACGATTAGAAAGAAATTTGGAAGCACTAGACAGCTGTTTCGTACTAAGATAAGACTCGTCAGTGACCAGTGCGCATATCTACGGCCTACATTCGTGAGAATCAAATATAGGACCTTCAGTCTGGAGTATGAACGCTTAACTTCTAGACCATTGAACTGTTAGTTATTTTCATAACTAATTGTAGTTATGTCATAACTAACCAATCAAGTTGTGGTTTAAGCGATCATCCATCACGTGATCTGATCTGACATGTCTGTAAACTTTCTTCGTTGTAAATGACCTACTGATTGAAGAACGTTATTATCTTATTATTATTGATGTGACTCACAGCTTTATTCATTTCCATAAGATACGCTATATTGGTCGGTATGTTTGGTCGCTTCACTTGTGATAACTGTAATTCCCTTATTTATTGTACTAATCTAATTGTTTTTATGTTCAGAAACAGATCAAGTTTAAAACCAAATTGGTCTTGTGTTTGACTATAGCTTTCCCATAGACTCTGTGTTCACCAATATCGCGTTTACAATTCTAGAAGTACATCTGTCAGTCAGTCAGTCAGATGCAACGTAGAACTTCGTACGTACGTAAGTACATCAGTTCATGTCGCCATACCACATCAGCACAGAGATGTAATTGTCAATTCAAATCCAATAGTAGAAGAGGTAGTAAAGGTATTGGAAGTAATCGAAGAGGTTAGGATTAGAAAATATTATTCAAGAAGTATGATTCAGTGAGAAAAGTTTAGAAAGTCAAAACTAGAGGTGTTGAATAATCCAGAAGATTAGGATTTGAGAGAACACAAAGAATAAATGCACCGGCGCTATTGCAAACGGTTTTGAGCCATGTCATTCAGGGTCTCTAACCATCGATTATTATCATCTCGCGGACATCTGTAGGACAAATTAAACCCTACATGAACTGGCATCCAACGGTGTTAGCGTTTAACTCAAATCAATCCATTGTCTTCGATCGGCAACTGTCTCACACCCAACACAAATCGGATTCCACTGGTCATCAACCATGCTTTCAAAAGAAATTCAATCATCTCCACAACCCTATATAGACAATATTAGTGACAGTTTATAATTTCCCATTAGTGATATTCCGAATTGTAATTGGCCAGTTTCTGATGCCAAAATTTAATTTTAAATCCTGAATTCTAACTGCTACCTACATACCATGTGTGCTAAGACTTGTAACATAAGACTGTCATTTAAGTTGAACAAATGACAACAGCTACTGATCAATCGAAATTCTAAATGGCAATAACAGAAAATTACAAATCTTTACTTCACTAAATCATTGTTTTCTAACATTCGAAAATTAAACATACAGTCACGGATTATTTGATGATGAGAAAATAATCTTGAACAATAACAATGAGTAGTGAAATTCTACATCAAATTAAAAAAGGGGGACACAATCAAAATAGAAGTGCAGACAATGACAGGTTTAAGGTCAATAACAACTAATCAAGATCGAAGTGGACAGAACAAGCTACGAGTCATACTATGTGGAGAAATTGGAATACTTCACTTCTATATCTACCTGAAGTTTGTGCTGATTATGATGTTGTTCAGCAGAGGAAGAACAATGAAAGCTCTACAACCAAAACATTCCCAGCTCAATCATCATCCGCGTGAGCTAAAACGTTTCTCCATCATCCTCAAAATCCGTTTTTGAATTTAGTTATAGTCATAGATATATTAGTATTATTACTTGAAATTCAAGGAGTATTTTACTAAACAAAATCAAAGTAAAGATTTATTCTAATCGGTCACCAAAATTTGTATAATGTCCGTCCATTTATAGGTGTGTAGGTGTGTGTGTGTATGTGCATATGTATAACTAAGACTTCATAGTACCGCAGTACAACACACAATACAATTTGTAAAATTTCGAAAAATTTCATAGAGAACTTTTGTGTATATCATGTCTAATCATATGAACTATTAAGCTAACCGGTTTATTAGATATCCGTCAAAATGTTATTATTATTATTATTATTATTATTATTATTATCGTATCATGTGTCCAAGTGGTCTAATTCATCAGCTGAATAATTTATTTCTCGCTTCTATCTCTCTCCCCACCACTAAGTTTGTTTATGTTAGATAATTTCAATTAGCTTTAATAAAATGATGACCCCACTTAACACACATATATTTGCTTGTTAAAATGTCAAATTTTATTATACGGAATCAAGTTTTAACTTGAGATTACTAATCAGCGTCTATTTCGATGCATAATGTTAGCTGAGAATTTGAGTCAGTCAGTCAAATGCAATGTGGACGCTAGTACCTAGTTGCATTGACTGAAGTTGCCATAGCCAAGTAACGGCATAACATAGTCAAGGATAGGCACTGTTAAGGAGTAGTACCATGTCAGGACAAAATAACTGGCCAGTGTTTTTTCAGATTTTTAATAATGGGTTTAACTAAGATCAGTTCGTAATCGAAACTATAAAAATAACTGACTGTTATACATTGAAACCGTGAATCAATGATTGTTAGACCAGCGTTAGAAACCTGGAACCACTAGACGGGCGTCTCGTCCTAGTATGGGACTATTACTCATCAGTGGCAGTGCGCATCCACGATCCTTGCCCATGTGAATAGAATCCAAGACCTTCGGTCTCGAGCTGGCTAACGCTTAACTGTTATGCTCGTCAGATTGATATGCTTGAATGCTATTACGAGTTCACCTTAGTCGATAAACGAGAACGAGACAATGAACTAGTGACACGATAGGCTACTCTGATCGATTGCCCCGTGAAACTGAAGAAGTCTTGATATGGCGTAGAAAGTGTACTCTACAAGCACACAGAAAATCGAGGTTTTTGAAACACACAAATCGAGTTTATTCATATATCATAGAAACGTACTTGGGAGAGTCACAAAAATAGCCTACTGAAATAACACATCCAACAATCACAGTCAAGGATTTTCTTGGTGGGAAATGTAATTTCAAGCTCAACTGATCAGCCCATGAATAAAATCCAAAATTAAGACTTTGATCAGGTTAGTTCTGGGAATCGAACGTCCCCAACATTAACCTTTAGACCACTGAGTCAGCTGACATGCACCAGTATTAACGTCTAACTATAATCAATCTGAGTTATTGTGCAACCTTACCCATTGTCTTATCTGTGTTTAATCTATTCGATTACCAATCATACTGTTAAGACACTCTTACTGACTCTGGCATTAGTCTTGATCATCATCATCTCACTATAATGATGTAATGTCAGAACTTAGATAGATAGAATGTGCCACATTCTACATCGTCTATGACGACCGTAGCTGCTACCAAGACGTGGTGGTCAGGCTTGCCTATCGTGATGACCCAACTGAGCTATATTGGATGGAATATATGTTCCTGTAGTTTCTACCATATCAGGTAGGCAGTTCGATTGGAGAACGATGAGACTAAAAGCAGCTACTCAAGGTCTGAAGGCGAACTCGTACTGTTTACTGACTGCAGAGGGGTGTAATGACAGCAGTAAAGTGTTTCCCTCGGACAACCAGCATCTGCAGCGATGCTGCCTTCTCATCACAAGGAAGGAAGGGATTAGAAAAAGTCAACCCTAAAAATGTCACACCTCACCTTACCTCATGGATTTCCGTCTCCGTCGGTAAGGGATGCCCACTAAGGGCTTTTAAGAGCGGAGCTAATACTCAAAAAACCTTTCATAAAAAGGCCGTGCGTGACCGGCCTCAAGCAGTTGTCCCCTGGGCTCTGCGGTCACGCACCCAGGTCTATAAGACCAACACTAATCTATTCTCCTTTCCAGGTTCCTCAAGAAACACCTTTCCATGCTGAGGGGAAGCCCAGAAGTGACAACCGCCCTCATACCCGTAACAGCACTAACTGACCGAATTTGTCTATGACAACCACTCATGGATCAATGTTTTGATGAGGATTGAGACATGCACACACACACACGCATATATATATATACATCGATGGAAGAGCAGTATACAAAAAGAATAAACAAGAACAAATAAGGATTTCCCCACCCCCGTCACACAGAAATGATATTAGCAATGATTGTTACAGGTGACCAGACAGTAAGGATCACTCATATAAAAATAGGACAGAGCCAATCACGCACACACTCTCCTTGTTTATATTTACTTTTGCAAATGACAAATAATAACAACAACAACAAAAGGCCCAACTAGTATAAACAACCTGAATTTTTTTGTATATAAAGAGTCAAGGTATATTCTCCTTTGAAGTAAAACTATTCAAACTTAATGTATTAAAATTGGGAATTTGTATTTCGTAAACCTGTTTATTTATTTCTGGTGACGATGTAGTGCACAACCCAAGGGATAAAACACAACAAGTGACACTGACTGACTGACTAACTGACAGAGTGACTGATTGACTGAAACAGGTAAAACTCATCAAAAGCCAGAGCAGCACCAGCTAAAGAAGACACTTCAATAAATCAGAATTAAGACATGAAGTGAAAATAAGAAGAAAGTGGCATGACAGAAGACAACATAACAATAAAACACACAGTGGGGAATGATTAGTGAGTCATAATTTTAAAAACAGACTAAGAAGAAAAAATATATGCTCGAATGTATCACAGCAAGTCATGTTGTCTGTGTGTGTGTGTGTGTGTGGGTGTGGGTATACGTGTCTGTGTGAATCTTCAGTTCAAAAACAGGTGAATGAAATTCACCATAACCACTGGATAGTCATAACAATGACAAAATTTGGTGTGATTTAAAGTGCCATATATCTTACACACACACACGCACACACACACATTCAACGGCACACACACGCGCGCGACTTAATCAATCCAATCCATCCTGACTAATTTCAAACGAGAAAAATAAAAGGGAAATATTTTTTTAAAAAAAAGAAGGAGAAAAAAAATTATTTATTTCTAAATTTCTTTGTTTGTTCGGTGAAAAAAAAGATATAAGACAAAAAGTTTTATTTAGAAACAAAACACATGTGTCTAAAATATAAATGACTGTGAATAGAGAAGTAGAGAATTTGTCATCTAATAATGATATTCGTAGGTTATTGGTTTTCGATCATAGGTGTCTTCGAAGCATTGCTCGTATATCCTGGGACACCCGAGTGAGCAACGCTGTTATTAGGAATCGGGTGCTAGGTAAGAATGGCAGATCGATAGACGCAGTAGTTACACTTCATCAGTTGAGGTGGTTGGGACATGTGTTGCGTATGTCTAACCACCGACTGCCTCGATGAGCGATGTTTTGTGGTGTAGGAGTAAGTTGGGTGAAAGCTAGGGGTGGTCAAACCAAAACATGGCAGAAATCCATGAAGTCACTGACAATTAGACTGAGTCATGTTGGGAGATGTAGGCTATCTGGTCGGGGTCCGCGAGATGATAATGTTCGATGGTTAGAGATCCTGAATGACATGGCTCAAAGTCGTTTGCAATGGCGCCGGCGCATTTATTCTTCGTGTTCTCTCAAATCCTAATCTTCTGGATTCTTCAACCCCTCTAGTTTTGACTTTCTAAACTTTTCTCACTGTCTGTCTGTCTGTCTGTCTGTCTATCATCTAAATAATGAAGACACATACACAAGTTAAGGAAATAACAACACAGATTGATAATAATAATAATAATAATAATAATAATAATAATAGGTCTGTTGATGGCTTTCCATAGTGTTACTTTGTCTTATGTTATCAATAAACTTTCTACGTTACACTGTTGGTCAGATATTCCCAGCGGATGAAGAGATCAAGAAGAAGCGCTTGTAGTGGGGGGGGGATAAGACACATGTTGAGGTGTTACGCTTGCAAAGTAAACATGTCATTTTCATATGCTTGAATTATTACGAGTTTACCTTATTCGGTGGTGAACGAGAGCGAGGATCGATGATCCGGCGACACGACAGGCTACCCTAATCCGATTGTCCCAAACCCTCATTGAGTGAAAGAAGAAGACTTGATATGAAGTAGAACCTGTATTCTACAAGCATCCAGAAAGTACGAGGTTCGAGTCCAGAAGAGAATCAGGATCCCGAACTAGGGATCCGGGTTCGGGTCGTAAAACGTTACAGATAATGCGTATTTATACATTTAGGTCGAGTAGGAAAGAGCATCGAAGTCTGTGATATTGACAGTTAAGGCGACCAATAGGAAAAACAACATTGAAGTACATGAGATGGATATCTAGGACGACCATAAAATTGACCAATAGGAATTAACCAATAGGAAATGACCAATGGTTCTCTTAGGATATTGGATGAATATCCTAACATGAGGAAAGTACCGAACTGTGTCACAAGACAAGCCCTCACTTGGAATCCTAAAGGCTAACGGAAAACAGGAAAACCAATCAACACACATGACACCGAGAGATGGAGACAGACATAAGAGTGAATAGCAATTAACTAGAACTAGAAAGGAAGACCCAGAACAGAGGACGTTGAAGAAAGCTTGTCAGTGGCCTATGCTCCACTGGGGGTAAAAGGTGTAAGCAAATAAGTCAATCACTGTTAGTCTTCCCACTAAGTAGTCAGTTAAGGACTTCAAAACAGATTCAACACCAACACTTCGCTCATATAGAACGAAGTGATTGTTCTACTATCTCCACCATAATGGGATTTGAACTGACAGTGGCGTCTCTTTGTTAATGCTGTATGGCAACCTGAACTGATGTATGTACGTTCGAACGTACGAAATCCTACGTTGTAATTGACTGACTGAAAAAGTCCAGTTTAGGGAGAAAAAAAACATCGCCATAAGTATTCACCTAAGTTACACCTAAAGTTTTCTACTATCAGCCTTGTTATTATAATAAACACAAACGTTAAAAACACAACAGAAGTGTTGTTGTTGTTATCGTATATCGTCAAAACCCTATGAAATTCGCATAATTCATAAATTAAGCGCTAGACTTGATCCTCGGCTCATCGGTCTAGAAGTTCAGAAGTTCATGAATGAGACCAAAGATACTAAGTTCGATCCCCCTGGATCCACGATCATGAATGTATACACACATGGCCTAAGGAGTCTCATGTTGAAAGATGAAACATCCATCTAGTGTTTATCCAAATTTTCAATAGTTGTCTAATTTCGATTTCTGTTAGACGTAAGCAGAAAACTGCTGGATACATACCTGTTTTCTATACTGTAGACAGATTGAAGGAAAACGAAATGAAACTGAACTATAATCATGATCTTGTCAACCTAAAACACTATCGGTATAGAACTCAACGAGACAAAATAATCATTTGACAATGAGTGTTAAGATATTCATCCAATATCCTAAGAGAATTATTGGTCAATTCCTATTGGTTAATTCCTAATGGTCAATTTTATAGTCGTCCTAGATATCAATGTCACGTGTTCCAATGTTGTTTCTTATTCGTTGTCCTGACCATCAATGTCACTTTTAGTGTTGCTTCCTATTGGTCGTCTTAACTGTCGATGTCACAGATTTCGATGCTGTTTCCTATTCGACCAAAATGTATAAATACGCATTATCTGTAACGTTTGATGACCAGGACCAGGATCCGGATCCCTAGTCCGGGATCCTGATCCACTTCTGGACTCGGATCTCGTACTTTCTGAATGCTTGTTGAATACAGGTTCTACTTCATATCAAGTCTTCTTATTTGTACTCAATATGGGGGTTTGGATAATCGGATTTGAGTAGGATATCATGTCGCCGGATCCTCCATCCTCGCTCTCGCGTTTCCAACTAGATATAAACTCATAATAGTTCAAGTATATCAAGTTGACGTGTTTACGTGAAGGCGTAACACAATGAGAATAACTTTTGATGTACATTGATTCATTGAACAACCAACCGCTTATCAATGAATCTTAAACTTTGAATAATAATAATAATAATATTAAAAACATTATTAAAATCCCATGATGATTACATATCCATAACCCAAGCCTTCATAGGTTAATATTAAAGAAGAATAGAGAGGGGTAAAAAATAAAACAAGAAAGCAGAGATCAAAAAGATACATAACCTTATTTGAACTAAACAGAATTCTAAATAGCTTGTTCAAAAAAAGATGAGCATGAACAGTAATAAAGGCAAAAAACAATGATTGTATGAAGAGGCAGAAAAAACACCAAACCAGGTGGTGAGTAACACAGTGAGCAGTATTCACAATTAGTTTTAACAGAAATTGATATTCTGAATCAATTATTATACTAAGAATAGTAATCATAAACAGGCTTATGATTTACCTCAGGCTTAATAATAATAATCATAATAATAGTAACAATCATAGTAAATAATCAGATTTGTAAACATGACCCATATGGTCGTCTAATGGCTTACACTTTGATGTTTTGTTGCACCGAATGACCTAAATTTCACGCTATTTAAGCCCTAGGAATAATTCATCGCGAGCGCGCGCTCTCCCTCCCTCTCTCTTATCCTCGTCTTTGTGTTTTGATCTTTTTTTGTTGTTGTTGGCAAGTAAATCATAATTTGTTTAGCATAGACTGTTGTTTATTTTGCATATACTGTCAATGTAGTCGTTTGATCAAAGGCTGCCTATTTATTGTGTGTATATAGGTTAGGATATTCACCAAATATCCTAAGAGTACTATTTTTGGAAGTATAATCCTATTGGTCGAAATTAAGGTCGTTTTAATTGTCAAAGTTAAATACTTCAATAATGCCTCTTATTGGTCATCTGGACTGTCAATGCTATTTCAAATGTTCTTTCCTATTGGCCGTCCTAAACTGTCAATTTCACAGACTTTGATGCCCTTTCCTATTCGAACTTAATGCATAAATATGCACTATCTGTGAGACTTCATGATTCCGATTCCAATTCCGTTTCTCCTGCTTACCTCTCTTCTGTACTCGACCCAATAAACAACTCCATCCCACGGTGTTGCGTTCTGATATATAGGAGATTTGGAAATAGTATTTGGGTCGTACTGGGATATTTGAATTTGGACGCCGCTGAGACTGAATAGCCATACGTAGCAGCAATACAACAATATATCAGTCAACAACAACAACATAGAACTACGTACGTGCACACATCAGTTCAAGTTGTCATATCACATTAGTACACAGACAGATGCAACTGTCAATTTTCAAATCTCATAGTAATAGAGGTAGAGTAGAAGTATTAGTAGCAGTAATCGGAGAGATTAGAGTTCGACGATATTATTCAATAAGTACAATTCAGTGAAAGAAACTTAAAAAGATAAAGATAAGGATTCGAATTTGAGAGAACACTAAGAATGAATGCACCTGTGCCAATGCAAACGATTTTGAGTCATGTTATTCAAGGTCCTCTAACCAACGATTACTATCATCTCGCGGAACTCAACCAGGTAGTCGTCACTTACCGACATGACCTAGTCCACTTGTCAGTGACTTCATGGATTTGGGCTATGTTTTAGTCTGGCCGCCCCTAACTTTCTTCCAACCTACTCCTACACCACAAAACATAGCTCGTCGAGGCAGTCGGTGGTTGAGTATATGTAACACATGTCCCAACCACCTCAAATGATGAAGTTTCAATACTTCATCTATTGATCTGTCATCCTTACCTAGCACACGTTTTCTACCTATATCATTGCTTACTCGGTTGTCCCACGATATACGAGCAATGCTTCTTAAACATCTATGATCGAATACCAGTAACCTACGAACATCTACTCTTACTGGTCATGTTTTGCATCCATATAGTAGGACGGAGCGAACTGTTGTGCAGTTGTATACTTGTCTTTTGGTTAAAAAAAACGGATATCTCGCCTACGCCATAAGTGACGCAGGTTGACAAAAGACAATCGAAACTTCTCTATCCGTGCTGAGATATCGTCAGACGCTGCCAGGCCATCAGCATAGATAAAACTCACGAGATAAGTGAAGCGGTCAACATGCTCAACTGCTTCACTGCCCATCACTAGTTCAGGTATATATATATATATATATATGTGGTGTGAGCTACTTATAAGTAATATATGACGTGAGTGTCAACGCAATGTCTGACAGCAGAAGATGGGGGAAGATCAAGAAAGGAAGAGTTAGAAGAAGACAATGGAATTTGTATGAAACGCATGAATAGTGACAATGGATTGATGTTTTGCAACAGGAACAGTCCAGTTCGATAGGATGGACTGATAATTTTCAAATGAACGATTTACGATTTACGTGTGCGATAGAAGAGTCAGACCATTTGTTGTTGGAAAAAACTCACTTCAGAATAATTAATTCTGACTTTAATAATTTTGCAAAAATTTACTGTTGTAAAATTAAAGCGATTTTTTTCAACGACAACAACAAGAACAATCAAAACTTTTGTTACATTAAAATTCAATTCCCTGATAATTATTCCATGCCCAACACGAAACAGTTTTCTATTCGTGTTTAAAAAATTCACAAACTATTATAACACTGCCTCAAGGCACACTCACACACACATACTTTCTTTCCCTCATGAATGCCAATGATAACACTCTCAATGACGGTACAGTGAATGTTGTCTTTGGGAATTGTAAATTTACAAAAAGTCATCCACTCAACACAGATTGGTTATGCCTTCACACACATAAAGATACACACACACACAAACACAACAGTCTAACTAACACCTGCAATCACAGATTTAACAAAAAAAAGAAACTCTTCCCACCAATAATTATATTTAATTGTAGAATCCGAAACACTAATATTTCAATTGAGAATATTCTCATTCATAATCATCCATGAATAGAAATGTGTATGATCACATTTGAATTTGTTCAAACGAAAAAAAATAACACTCGTCCAGTCAGACACCTACCTACCTTTGGTGCACTCCAGCCGTGCCCCCCCTCACCCTCACAACATTATAACACCAACATCATTTACTCATAAGCCAGGTGTCATTATGAATATTATTATTATTATTCACAGTCTGTCAATCATTTTTAGTAAAAGAAAAAAATATTTTGTCACCTGTTCTGGTGGCTGTTATGGTTGTGTCTATTATTTACACCAACACACACATACGCACAATGCTTACGCATCCACTCACCCCCCCCTCTACAAATGTGCACATTCAGAAAGAAAAAAAGGTGCAGTTCAACAGTGGCCAATTCCAAATAATAAGAAAGCACTATCAAACTGATCATCTTAGAAATAGAGACATAAATAAAATTGAAAGCAAAAAGCGATCAATAGTCCTATTGTTTGTTTTTGACACAAAATGTGACAAAAACAAAAGTGTGAAATCTCAATCAATCTAAACGAACGTCAAGCTTAGTGTGTGTATGCGTGTCTGCGTGTCTGGGTGTGTATGAGTGTGTGTGTTTAAAAAGCAAGAGAGACCTGTTGTTGTCGTCACATACTACCATACAAAAAACATGTAACTACCAAATTAGGGTACCCAAAAATAGAAATACACCTATGCATAAATATATATATCCATATGTGAAACGAGTAATCTTGATTTAAGAAGCATAAATCGGTTGCATTTTCACTGAATAATAATATTTATATCTATATCTATGCATAAATCACCAATTTGTCATAACACAAACCTTGCTACACACACACACACACTTTATTTGCATCTTTCGGTGTACAATTTCGTTGAATCAATAAAGTGAACAAGTAAATAAATAGATTGTGAAAACGAAAAAAATACGCCTAACTAACAGACGCCAATGTACATGACAGAATGGTTGTTCAGTGAAATTAGTAAGTTAATTCTGAATAAAAATAGAATTATGCCAAGAATTGTTATACTACTATTACTAATACTGTAGTGAACGAGAACACAGGTGGGGCAACCGAATTGTATTTAACGAAAATTACAGAGTTACACAGTAAAATCGGAAAACCATATCGTAAATTGTTAATTTGCAAAATATCAGTTCATCATATCAAACTGGACTGTTCCTGTTGCAAAACATCAATCCATTGTCGCTATTTATGCGTTTCATACAAATTCCATTGTGTTCTTCTAACTCTTCCTTTCTTGATCTTACCCCATCTTCTGCTGCCAGAAATTACGTTGACACTCACGTTCTATACTACTTATAAGTAGCTCGCACCACAGCACCACACTACTACTACTACTACTACTACTACTACTACTATTACTACTACTACTACTACTACTACTACTACTAAAGATAGAATCTAACCCATTCATGACCACATGTTATCGCGCTCTCTCTCTCTCTGTCTCTCTAGAATACATAAATTTTGCAATGAATTTCAAAATTTATTGACGTTCAGTGGTGTAATCGATGGGAAATGGAAACATTTTGAATTCTCAGGCAATTCAATGACGCTTTCATTCAGAGATGATTATGGAGTCGGTGGTAGTTAGTATCTGTCTTCTTGCCACAAAAATAATCTTAGTTATTATTATTACAATAGAAATAGAAATAGAAAATGACATCTGTAAAACGGTATTAAATCACATGTACTACAGCCAGTTGTGTTTTTTTTTGGTAAAAACACATACACAACTTATGTGTGCATATGGGAATTAAATATTCCCATCATGGGAAAAGAGACAAGAAATAAACAATCATGTAGCTAATAATTCATTGATATAAATCATTATTTCGGTAGTGTAAAGGTTGAGGTGATTGTGCCAAAAAAAATATGTACATCTTAAAAATCACAATCCATAATGAAAATAAACTGTTGTCCAGTACTTTTAGAGTTTTATAGAAACCAATAAAATACCGATAATCTCTACAACACTTTATAATATGAGAGTAAGTCAGTCAGTTAGTCAGTCAATCATAACGTAGAACTTTGTACGTATACATGCACATCAGTTCAGGTTGCCATAGCACATTAGCACAGACAGATGGAATTGTCAGTCCAAATCCCATAGTGGTAGAGATAGTAGAGGTAATAATGGTAATGGAGAAGATTAGTGTTCAAAGATATCATTCAAGAAGTATAATTCAGTGATATAACATTAGAAACAGAAAGACAGAGGTGATGAGGAATTCTGAAGATTAGAATTAGAGAGAACACAATGAATGAATGCACCTGTGCCATTGTAAAAAATTTCTAGTCATGTCGTCCAAGGTCTTTAACCATCGGTGACTTTCGTCTTTTGGACCCCAACCAGCTAGCCTACATCTACCAACGTGACTCAGTCCACTTATCAGTGATTTCATGGATTTGTGCCATGTTTTGGTCTGGCCGCCCCAACCTTTCTCCCAACCTACTCCTACACCAAAAAACATCGCTCGTCAACGCAACCGGTGGTTGGGCATACGCAACACATATCCCAACTGCCTCAACTGATGGAGTTTCACTACATGTCAACTGTATACACATTTATGTATTTGGTACAAAGGTATACAATATGAGTAGATATATAGATGAGAATGAGAGGGAGAGTAATGATACCGAATAGCTGCTCATATCGAAACCAATCGAAAAAAAGATTCAAATAATATAAACTTATCGATTAAAATTCAAATAGAAATCATCAATCAGTGATTGTTTGACCACCATTAGAAACCAGGAGGCACTGAAAGATGACCGTTTCGTCCTGGTGTGGGACTCGTCAGTAGCAGTGCGCATCGACGAATCCTGCAGTTAGCAGGATTCAAACCCAGGACTTTCGGTCTTGTAACTAGCTTCGCAACGAAACTCTCGAAGTTCTCGTGAGAATTCGTGACCAGTGGAGTTCAACCCTGTCGAGTGTAGGTAGTAGGAACTACCAAAGACAAATAGGTGAGGTCATGCAAAATCTCTAGATTGATCAGAGTTAGACATTAACACATCGTTGGATGCTGGACGGCTCAGTAGTCCAGAAGAGTCCTTGGTTCGAATCCTGTGGGGTGCATGAGTCGTTGATGCTCACAGTCACTGATGAGTCCCATACCAGGACGAAACAATTGTCTTTCAGTGCTTCCAGGTTTCTAATGCTGGTGTCTAACATTGATCAACCCATAGTTTCAAAAATGTGTAATAATTTATGAGTTATAGAGATAGTGGCGACTATTTTTTGTACGTCAGCATACATATATACAATATTTATCTAAAAAATCAATTCCTGTGTTTGAAATTAATTACTGTCTTTCACCTTCTTCTTCTTCTTCTCGTGGACTTCTTTTTTTCTTCATCATCATCATCTATCTCAGGTGCACATAGAATGATTATGTAGTAGTACATATTACAAAATGCAAAATCAAAAATGTGTACATTAAATTATAGAAAAATTTTTAAAAATATATATAAAAAACAGAAACAGACTTGTCTACTAGTACCAACAACAATAATAACAAAGTTATAAATTATAATAAGGGAGTGATATATATATATACACACACACAACACGACTGTTTCATATGTCTCATTCAACTTCTCCTACTAGCCCATCCATCGTCCAACCAACCACACCCCCCTCCTCGCCACAACACTCATTCACCCAACATCACCACCACCACTCTGGTCACATAAATAATGTATGTATGCATGGACATACGTATGTATGTATGTGCGTATGTATGCAGACATTCGTGGTTAATTTGTATAAACACTGTGACTCAGTTTTATTTTATTATTATTATTATTATTCGCTTCATTGATCAAGGAAAAAAAAATATATCTTTATCAATAATTGGGTATGGTAATAAATAAATGAAATATATATGTATATATCAATTATTGATTTCGTTCAGTTAAGAAAAAAAAAGCAGATGAGGAAATAGGACTGTATTCTTTTCTCTTTTGATATCAGCAGTGAATTTATCGCCATTACGTAACAATAATAATAATAATAATAATAATAATAATAATCATGCAGTTGGTTAATCTACATATGGTGTAATAAAAGACATATTGGAGCCTACAACACGACTACTGAAACCATTTGGAATAGGAGATGTGGCACACAAACCAACAACACAATCACTTTAATCAATCTTATATGTGTAGACCAAAGGATAAAATGATAAAGGAAGAAAAACCAAATATCATCTACAAAATCAACTGCTCAGATTGTGAAAAACACTACATAGGACAAAGTGGACAGCCTCTTCAGCTTCGTTTACGTGAACATCAATTAGCAGTCAAACGCCACGACATTTCTTCACTTACATCAATAGATACGGACAATTATGGACACACATTCGATTGGAACAATGTGGAAATACTGGATAGAGTATTTTTAGAAGCTAGGCACTCAGGTCAATCGGTAATCAACAAACACATCGACATTGACCTAATTTATCAATCAGTCAGGAAAATCATGGGTGACATAGGATCAAGAAACAGATCAAAAGGAGGATAGAATCAAAATAAAGGTGCAAACAACGACAGATTTAAGGTCAGCAGCGACTAATCAAGATTGAGGTTAACAGAACAAGCTACATGTTAAACGTGGAGAAATTCGAATACTTCTCTTCTATCTACCTGAAGTTTGTGCTGATGATGTTGTTCAGAAGAAGAACAATGAAAGCTCCACAACCGAAACATCCAGCTCAGAGAACCAAACACCACCACCACCACCACAATACTATTTACTGTTTGCAACGTGGCTAATAAATAATGTTAAACTCGTCAATTAATATGCTTGAATGTTATTACGAGTTCACCTTAGTCGATGGTAAACGAGAGGGAAGACAAATGATTCAGTGATATGATAAGGCTACTCTAATCTGAGGCATCCCAAGGCACCCATTGAGTAGAAGGAAGAAGTCATGACACAACATAGAAAGTGTACTCTAAAAGCTGCCAGAAAATATATGAGGTGTTGACAAGCACACAAATCGAGTTTATGTGTACACGATAGGGACGTCCTTGAGAGAGCCATAAAAATAGCGTACTAAAACAACACATCAACCAATGATAGTCAAGGATTATTCGGATAGGAAATGTAAGCTGAAGGTCAACTGATCAGCCACTAAGCGAAAGCATAAAATCCAAAATTAGAACCGTTATCAAGTGAGTTCTGGGGATCTAATGTCCCCAACAGTATAAGATAATATAATGTAGTGTAATACTACTCTATTTGCAATGTAGCTTATAAATGGTATGCAATGCAATGCAGTGGAGCGTAGTGTTGCCTAGAAGTAATTGCAGAAGAGAATAATTTCAGATGTGAATGTATTGATGCGATAACAATGTGCGTTTTGAACAACGAAAGTCTGAAGATAAGAAACTGTGTCATTTATTCCATCTGATCTTCGTTTATGATATACATATATACAAGGTTAAGTTTAGAGCAGGGTTTCAGGAGACCGTCCTACTATATAGATGTGGAATATGTCTAGTGAGAGTAGAAGATATACGTAGATTACCAGTTTTCGATCATAGATATCTCCAAAGCATTGCTCGTACACATCTTGGGACAACCGAGTAAGCTACGCTCTTGTTAGGAAACGAGTTCTAGGTAGAGATGGCAAGTCAATAGATGAAGTATTGAAACGTCATTAGTTGAGGTGGTTGGGACATATCTTACGGATGGCCAATCACCGACTGCCTCGATGAGCTATGTTTTGTGATGGTGTAGGAGTAGGTTGGAAGAAAGGTAGGGGAGGACAAACTAAAACATGGCACAAATCCATGAAATCACTGACAAGTGAACTGAGTCAGGTTGGTAGATGTAGACTATCTGGTTGGGGTCCGCGAGATGAAAATCACCGATGATTAGAGACCCTGAATGACATGGCTCAAAATTGTTTGCAATAGAGCAGGTGCATCGACTATTTGTGTTCTCTCAAATTCTAATCTTCTGAATTCCTCATTACCCTTGTCTTTTTTCTTTTAAGTTTCTTTTACAAGATTCTACTTCTTGAATAATATCGTAGAACCTTAAGATTTCTGACTAATGCTATTACTTCTATTACCTCAACTACTATGGGATTTGAACTGACAATTGCATCTCTGCGCTAATGTGGTGTAGCAACTGGAACTGATTTAAGTACATACGAAGTTCTTTGTTGTAACTGACTGACTGACTGAAAGTTTTTTTGGAACGCTTTGATAGAACCACTGTATAACCATCAACCCAATCCAAATACAGGATATTGGTTTTGTATCGTCTCTTTTCAATAAAAACACCCTCACAGTGAGAGCAGTTGGGGAGCTAAGGTAAACTCGCCTTATTCTCGACCATTACCAATGGCATTTAGCGGCTTAACAATCAGTAATGAAATCAATCTTAGACTACTACTGACTAATATTCTACAAATCCACACACACACACACACATACAGATAGAATATATTTTCACCTATTTAAATTTTTTTGGCGCCGCCAAAACATTATCAATCATTCGCATTTCTAATATAAATAACAATAAGTTTTCTGAATACAACCGACCATTAAGGAAAAAAAATTTATTTTTTTTGACTTTTTAATTCAGAATAAATTCATTGTTACACCTATTGTTCAACAAATAATAATAATAATAAAAAGATGCCCTCTAGCTAAATAAAATAAAATAAACGGAAAAAACCAGGCGAATTTCCGGATTGAAATAATCAAAAAAAAATCACTACTATTTCTAAGACTCAAACTGATACCATTGGTACACAGACATACACTCACATATATACACACACACACTACGGACATACGGACATACGGACACACATACACAGTAGACTCAACTCTTTGCCTCATAGTTGAACACAGACACACATATACACATGCATGTACACAACGCACGGAAATCGATGACACAGACAAAAATAATATAAAGATGATACACACACATTGAGGTATTGGTAAAAAAAAACATAAATTAACACTGTTTATGTTTGTGTCCTAAGATGGGAAAAAAACGCCTGTCAAATTAGTTTTAATAAGGCATAATTTAAAGCTTAAAAAAATAAAGGAATTAGGTCATTTTTTTAAAAAAATGAATCATAATCTGTGCGCCTGCATGGTATGGCATGTTTCATGTAACACAGGAGTAGTAGTAGTAGTAGCAGTGTGGGTAGTAGTAATAGTAGTAGTAGTAGTAGTAGTAGTAGTAGTAGTGTGAGTAGTATGAGTAGTAGTAGAGTGGACAGTAGTAGTAGTATTGTGGGTAGTAGTGTGGATAGTAGTAGTGTGAGTAGTATGAGTAGTAGTAGAGTGGACAGTAGTAGTAGTATTGTGGGTAGTAGTGTGGATAGTAGTAGTGTGAGTAGTATGAGTAGTAGTAGAGTGGACAGTAGTAGTAGTATTGTGGGTAGTAGTGTGGATAGTAGTAGTGTGAGTAGTATGAGTAGTAGTAGAGTGGACAGTAGTAGTAGTATTGTGGGTAGTAGTGTGGATAGTAGTAGTGTGAGTAGTATGAGTAGTAGTAGAGTGGACAGTAGTAGTAGTATTGTGGGTAGTAGTGTGGATAGTAGTAGTGTGAGTAGCAGTAGTAGCTGTGTGGGTAGTAGCATTAGTATTAGTATTGGTAATGGAAGTAGTGTAGCGAACGAGAACACAAGGTGAGGGCAACCGAATTGCATTTAAAAGGAAATTACAGAGTTACTCAGTAAAATCGGAAAACCATGTCCTAAATCGTTAATTTGCAAAATATCAGTCCATCATATCGAACTGGACTGTTCCTGTTGCAAAACATCAATCCATTGTCACTAGTCATGGGTTTCATACAAATTCCATTGTGTTCCCACTCTTCCTTTCTTGATCTTCCCCCATCTTCTGTTGCCAGACATTACGTTGAGGCTCACGTCATATACTACTTATAAGTGGCTCGCACCACAGTAGTAGTGGTCTTCATTAAAATCAAACGAGATAGTATCAAATTTTATTCATTTAAGAGAATAAGTCTCAGGTTGATATCAATAAATGAGTTATCAACCGGTTAGCCAAAGAAAAAAAATACAGTGGAGCAGTGGTTCCATTGATTAAAAGTTGTTCAACTTTCAATTATTAAGTCACAAATTTACACCGTGCTTCATCATCACTTCAGTTTGAATAATCAAGAGTAGCAGCAGTAACTTTCACATCACGCTTAGAGTAGAGTATATGGTGTTTGAAGTCAAAGATAGAATTTACCAGATGTGTTGAGATAAATGACAAGTTAAATGCGATTTTTTTTAAGTGTTGATTTGATAAATGCATGTCCAACTGTCAATATATCTACCCGCCAATTGAATCAAAGTCTACCCTTCTAGGAGTCATTCTGTAGTGGTGTTTCGTTCTCTGAGCTTGGCACTCAGGTCAATCAGGAATTAACAAACATCGATATTCACCCAATTTATCAACTAATCAGGAAAATCATAGACAAACATAGAATCAAGAAACAGATCAAAAAGGGGGATACAATCAAAACAAAGGTGCAAACAACGACAGATTTAAGGTCAACAGCAACCAATCAAGATCGAGGTTAACAGAACAAGCTACAGGTCAAACATGGAGAAATTCTAATACTTCACTTCTCTGCCTGAAGTTTGTGCTGATAATGTTGTTCAGCAGAAGAACAATGAAACCTTCACAATCGAAATATCCAGCTCACAGAACGAAACAGCACCACAATCATCCACCTCAGCTATAAAATTCCTCCACCATCTCAGGAGTCATTCTATACCTTCTTCGTGCAACCGATAATTATGATAACTGTGAAGGAAAACGAGGTCTTCAAGGTTATACATAAACAACCTTAAACTTGATCCATATCAGGTGTTATATCTTCATCAAATATCCTAGAGAGATCATTTTGTAAGTCTAATTCTATTGGTCAGCATTTAAGGTCGTCCTAAATTATCAAGTTCACATACTTTTAAATGTTGTTTCTTATTGGTTAGTATTCATGGTCGACCTAACTGTATAAATATGCATTGTCTGTAAAGTTTTATGCTCCTCTTCTTCTTCTGTACAATACCTCATATTTTCTGGGTGCTTGTAGAATACACTTTCTACACCATATCAAGACTTTTTGATACCATTAGTGGGGGGCTTGGGATGTTCAGATTAGATTAGTCTATCGTGTCAATGGATCACTTGTCTTAGCTCTCGTTTACCGACTAAAGCGAACTCGTAATGGTTTCAAGCATATCAATTGACGAGCATAACAATATTCTGTTAGGATAGGACATGGATTAAATCTCATGTTACATTCAGAATTATGTTAAAGCATGCTGATTGGTCCATTTCTGGCCAATCAGAGACAGTGGATGATTGGAGAAAATCTTAGAATCTTCTCAAGTGTAAAATTAGAAATACAGTAATTCAAATTGGTTTATTTGGGATAAAATAATTACGTACTTGTCTGAGTTGTGTATAGATTTTTGAAAAACTAATTAAGTAAAGTGGTAGTGTGTGTCCAAAGAATACTGAGCACTAAGATGCACGTGAGTCGAATAATGAAAGACTTAACAAGTTCATTAATTAGATAACTGATATGTTAAAGAATATTTGCATATTAGAATAAGGATTTTAGAAGTGTTGTGTTCTTTGAGATGGATAGTTTAGTTGCCTCTCTCGAAAACATGAGTATTAAATGTGTAGTTCGTATACTTTCTTATCGAGCCAATAGAGGGCTTGTTTCAAGCCTTCGAACAGACTAACTAATACACTCTACCCGAATTACTGGTCACTTGTGTTCTGACCTTGATAACTATTCACTTTTATCTTGATTGTTCCTATTCGAGTATGTGTGTGCACCACTTACTGTGCTCATCACATGTCTGGCTTACTTTTAACTGACTATGAATGATTAGTTATGCCTCAGTACAGTGAGTTGGCTCATTCGCCTTCTCCACTTCGCTTCGCTTTGCTTGAAAACGTTTTGTATTCTCTTGTCTGTCTGCACAAACAATTATCTGAAATAAACTCATTCAACCGGATTCGTACGGTCAGGTCATCAAATAGAGTTTTGAGGTGAGTTAGGATCAAAGTCAAGACATACATTAGAACAAATCTAAGAGTGATCAAACTAAAGCGTAACATCAGTCCATTGAATCAGTGACTGTTAAATTTATCTGTGTAGGTAAGTGTAGACTATCTGGTTGTGGTCTGTTTGATAACCATTGGATAGTATAACACAGAATCAGTAATAATGGCTGGAAATGTATTTTAACTCTCATTCGGACTAACGACTAAATATTCTATGGAATAAGATTCAAATAATACAAACTTATCGATTAAAATCCAAATTGAAATCATCAATAAGTGATTGTTAGACCACCATTAGAAACCTAGAAGTACTGACCGTTTTGTCCTGGTATGAGACTCATCAGTAGCAGTGCGCATCCACGAATCCTGCAGTTAGCAGGATTCAAACCCAGGACTTTCGGTCTTGTGACTAGCTTCGCAACGAAATTCACGGAGTTCTCGTGAGAAGTCGTGGTCAGTGGAGTCCAACCCCGTCGGGTGTAGGCAGTAGTAACTATCGAAGACAAATAGTGAGGTCGTGCAAAATCTCTAGATTGATCAGAGTTAGACATTAATACATCGTCGGATGCTGGCCGGCTCAGTGGTCCACAGGTTAAGTATTCACGCGCAATCCCGAAGAGTCCTTGGTTCGAATCCTGCGAGTAGCAAAAGTCGTGGATGTCCACTCCTGATGAGTCCCACATCAGGACGGAACGGCCGTCCAGTGCTTCCCAGGTTTCATCTAATCTCTTGATCTAACAATAATTGATTTGTGACTTCAATGAAACTCAACAACAATGCCCACAATCCTTCTACAATGAACATTAATTTCAAAGTAAAAGATTTTTTTTAATCTCTTTTAACAATAAACCTGTTCAGGTGTAGACAGTAACTACCGAACACTGTGTATGAATATTCTATTTGTGTATATCATTCTTAGGCGAACCTGGTTTTTGCTACGGCAATAACTAAAAATCCAATACAGTTCTGGCAAGATGCATTCGCGTAAGTAGACATACAATGAAAAGAGAAGCGTGAAAGTGAGGTGAAGCGAAGTGAAACGCAGAAGACTAGCAGGTCAACTCAACGCAATGAAGCATGACTAAATAGTAGTAGTCAGAGAAAAATTAGCTAGACATGTTTGTTATAAGCGAAGTGAGTAACACACACACACACACAGATAAAAACAATCAAGTTATAGACGAATAAATAAAAACAAGACCAAACAACATGTAAATAGTAACTTGGGCAGAAAAAAGCTAATTAGTTTGTCCAAAAGCTAGAATAAAACCCTGTGGGCTCATGCACACACACACACACAACCGTCTGGCTATAAGTTTATCTCCGGTTCCAAAATCACATTATATATATTTCTTATTTCTCGAATCAAAATTGTCTATAACTAGTGGTTTTCTTCTACTATTACTCTAGTGAAATACAGTGTGGTAAAACTTGGACCAATGCATAAGTCTTAGATTGTACAATGCTTACTTTACTGATAGACGGATGGACTCACTTAACAGTAACAGCAACAAGAATTATTCCCTGAGTATGATTATTCTTTGACTAATGTTGAATATCAGGTGTACAGGGGTCAGATGTGCCTATTAATCGTCCACCCTATTCGAGTTGTGTTATAATTCTCTCTCTTTATATTACAACCCAGCTATCCTGAATGCTGCTTAGTATTCTAGGACACCAATTCACTCGAAAACGTTCTCCCAAAATCAGAACACATTTGAGCAGGAAAAAGAGATTCTATTCCAATTACAAGGTTAGATGGAAAGTGTACTTTTAGTTTATATACATGATAAGATTGCAGAATGTTCCCTCAGTATCGATTGGCGCTGATTGGCTCTTTCATATCCAATCAGCGTGCAACAACGCAATCGTGTATAGAACATGCTTTATGCCAATCTATGTCCCGCTAACAAGTTGAGTACAAGAAGCAATCACATTTGCGTGTGAACACTCACACACCCACACACACACATAAAGGATTCAGCTTGAAATTAATAATCAGATCAACATCCCTTCCTACACATGCATACTCCACGATGTGTTTGTTACTTGAGGCCTAATCAAAATATTAAATGATGACATGAATACCACCAATAGATAAAAATAGTAGTATGTGCATGGGATTTCGACAAAACTATTATCTTACACTACTTAAAACTACTACTAATTATGATAACAAGTGTTTAGCCTGAAAATGGATTCGTTCAAGTTTTTTCTTTTTATTATGGGAAACTATTTAGCAATCAAAACTCTCACTCATTTATCATGCATGAATTTGTGTATTCTGTATTTTACTTTGTGGTGCGCGCTGCTTATAAGTAGTATATGACGTGAGTGTCAACATAATGTCTGGCAGCAGAAGATGGGGGAAGATCAAGAAAGGAAGAAGAGTGGGAACGCAATGGAATTTGTATGAAACGCATGAACAGTGGAATGTCAGACAATGGATTGATATTTTGCAAATTAACCGTTTACGATATGGTTTTCCTATTTTACTGAGTAACTCTGTAATTTTCGTTAAATACAATTCGGTTGTCCTCACCTGTGTTCTCCTTCACTACAACTTGTGTTATACTTGAAATATGAGAGAGAGAGAGAGACAGACAATGATACAATTATTTGTCTGTTTAAGTAGAATGAATTGCAGGTAGGGATTAGCAACTAAAAATCAATTAGTTAAAAGTTGTAACCGCCGACAGAATTAACCATCATGGCACCAATAAAGTAGGCTGTGAGGCACGGGGTACTGATTGATATATAAGTGAACATGAGAATCAACGCTAATATTACGAAGTAACTCATATTAAAATGTTGTATCATTAGGTTTTAAAAATTAGAGATTGTACATTGTCGTCCTTGTCATGAGACCTAAATCTCTCGTTCTTTATTATGAAGTCATAGTGTAGTGAAGGAGAACACAGGTGGGGCAACCGAATTGAATTTAACGAAAATTATAGAGTTACTCAGTAAAATTAGAAAAACCATATCGTAAATCGTTAATTTGCAAAATATCAGTTAATCATATTATCGAACTGGACTGTTCCTGTTGCAAACATCAATCTATTGTCTGACATTTCACTGTTCATGCGTTTCATACAAATTCCATTGTGTTCCCACTCTTCCTTTTTTGATCTTCCCTCATCTTCTGCTGCCAGGCATTACGTTCACACTCACGTCATATACTACTCATAAGTAGCTCGGACCACAATAGGTGTATTGTCAGCTAGGTGTTGTTAAACCAAGAATTTTCACTAGTTGTTCATGAAGAGTTTAGCTATTAGTGCAAGGGGTCCTCGATGTGCACCAATGAGGAGTCCCATACTAGTATGTAACAACACTGGTCCAGTGCTTTCAAGTTTTTAAATAATAGTCCAGCTAACATGATTTCATGACTTCAAATGTGTTAAACACTACAATCTTCACAATCCTCTCACATACACACTAATACTCAAGCTGTTTTTTTTTGTTTAAAAAAATGTGCTGATCTATTTATTGAATCGGTTTCATACGTTCCCTACAAGTCAAATTCCAACAAAACATTGATCGGGCTGGCTCAGAAAAAAAACCAACTCACTGGTAGGCAGCCTATGCTCCATTAGGGGTAAACAAAGGGCATATGTAAGTATACACTAACAATAACCGTGACTTTTGTACATCAATGTAACATAGAAATTTAAAAAAATCAAAAATTTGTGTTTCAACAAACAACTCAAAGTGCATTCAGTTTATTTTTTGTTTTGTTTAAAAGATGACTCACACGTCCAAGACCTCCCCACCACCCCGTAGAAAAAAAAACACAATAACTCATATACAGTACTGAGCACTCCTGTTTACAATTGTAACATGCTCTGGGTAGAATGAATAAGTTCAATGTTCATTCCTCATTATTCTCGCATTCAATGTATCAATAATGTACCGAAAATATCTTCAATTCAGGATAAAAACAGTGTCAACAACAACAACAACAACAAAACGCCTTACACATAGAGGATCAACTCTAAAATGTAGGTCAGTCATAATATTATTAGAGAACAATTTTTTCGTATTGAAATCATGAATCGATCAGTGTTGTAGTGGTAGTTTGAATTTTAGGGTTACCATTGATCAGCCATCTTGGTATTTATGTCTCTTGTCAGATCGTTAGATGAAGTATTCAAAACTTCATCAGTTGAGGTGGTTGGCAGATGTGTTACGTATGCCTAACCATTGATTGCCTCGACGAGCGATGATTTGTAGTTTAGGAGTAGGTTGGAAGAAGGCTAGGGCTGGCCAAACCAAAACATGACACAAAAATCTATGAAGTCACTAACAATGGGATCGAGTCATGTTGGTGGGTGTCGACTACTTGATTGGGGTCTGCGAGAGGGTACTTAGAGATCTTGAATAATATGGCTCAAAGCCATTTGCAATGGCGCATGTGCATAAATTTCCTTGGCTTCTCGATAAATCCTAATATTCTGAATTACTTGTCATCTTTATCATTCTTTTTAAGTTTGACGTCACTAGATTCTACTTCTTGAATAATATCCTCGAACCCAAATCTCTCGTATTACTGCTAATACTACTACTACTCCTACTGTGGTGTGAGCTACTTATAAGTAGTATATGACACGAGTGTAAACGTAATGTCTGGCAGCAGAAGATGGGGGAACATTAAGAAAGGAAGTGTTAGACAACAATGGAATTTGTATGAAATGCATGAACAGTGAGTGACAATGGATTGTTGATGTTTTGCAACAGGAACAGTCCAGTTCGATATGATGAACTGATATTTTGCTAATGAACGATTTACGATGTGGTTTTCCGATTTTACTGAGTAACTCTGTAATACAATTCGGTTGCCTCACCCGTGTTCTCGTTCATTACACTACTACTTCTACTAAAGATAGAATCTAACCCATTCATGACCACATATTATCACTCTCTCTCTCTTCTGGTCTCTCTAGAAAACATAAATTTTGCATTGAATTTCAAAATTTATTGACGGTCAGTGGTCAGTGGTGTAATCGATGGGTACTGAGTATAACTCAGAGGAAGAGAAAAAAAAGTGGAGAGAACATCACATGGACTGGATAGATCACTACTCAAGCATAATAAACACACATGAACACAACATGTGAATTAGCCGCAAGGAAAAAATGAATTGCGCAATCAGTATTCGATGTGTATTAGTAGTAATAGTAGTAGTAGTAGTTATAGTAACAGACAAAAAACACGAGTTTTTAAAAAAAATATGCGAATTGAAGTTGTCTGTAATGAGGAGGGGTGTTTTAGAATTTTCTTTTTCACAGAAAAACAATCTTTGACTTTTTTTTCAAAAAAGAAACAAACTCAAAAATCAAATAATTTAAGAAGGAAAGATTTTTTTCTTAAAAAAAAATAACCGAAACAATTTTTACACATGTACACACACACATACACAGAATAAGAGAGGAAAAAAGAAGAATAATCCATTTCGCCATTTGTAGCAGCTAGCTGGTGGTCAATATCGACATCCAGCAGAGAGTACATGGGTGTCTTTGAGGAGGAGGATGAGTGAAGGAGGGAGGGTGAACTTCATTAAAAAACAAAAACACCGGAGAGAGAGAGAGAGATGAGTGTGATCTAAGCAATAATCATAATCACAATTACATGATTATCATAAATATTGCCTGACTGATTGATTGATGAATGTTTCCTAGACATATATACACACAATAGACAGACAGACAGACAGTGTGTGTGTGTGTGTGAGTGACAGTGAGACAAGAAAGCCGTGAGATGATTCTCAAACATTGATGAAAACCTAACGAACAAGACGTTATATATACACACAAAAATATTACATAATTATGACTGGAAAAAATTAAAAACAAGATGTGACTAGA
Source organism: Schistosoma turkestanicum (assembly GCA_944470395.2). Classification (NCBI taxonomy): domain Eukaryota; kingdom Metazoa; phylum Platyhelminthes; class Trematoda; order Strigeidida; family Schistosomatidae; genus Schistosoma; species Schistosoma turkestanicum. Next base: position 9,052,297 of record OX103972.1, read on the forward strand.
AGAATAAAAAACAGCTCAATGATTTATGATGAATACATGCAAATGTGTTTTGATAATTTAACGAAAAAAATACGACTGGAAAGATGGAATGGTTTTTTGAATGATCAAGGTGTAGAGTGGAGAAGGGGTGGGGGTGAAGAAAAAACAAAACAAGTTGCTTTATTTCAAACAATTCGGATAATTGATGTTGACAGTTCACATGTGTGTAAATAACGAGTGTGATTGAATATATACCATACAGACACACACACACAAACCACAACTGATAATTTTGAATTTAATTTATGCATGTGTATATTTGATCGGCAGATAGCTGAAATGACAAGATCAGGTAAAACTATCAAATTGAATTCAATTAGCTCATCGTGTGATCAACAGCCGAAAATCTTCAGGTCTATGATGTTTCCAGGTTTCTAATGGTGGTCTAACAATCACTGATTGATTGATGATTTCAAATGTGTAAAAACACAAATCTCCAAAGCTCTAACTGATAATATCGTAAAATGCGCTCACTAGTGACTAGCTTCGTGAGGAAATTCTCGGAGTTCCAGTTGAGAAGACGTGACCAATGGAGTTCAACCCTTGGAGAGAGCCATTAAAACAGTCCATCAACCAATCACAGTCAAGGATTTCTCGAGTAGGTAATGGGAAGCTGAAGGTCAACTAAGCGTCTTTGGCGCGAAAACACAGTGAAATTCAAAATTTCAGAATAACATGACAAAATTAGGACTTTTTCCAATTGAGTTCTAGACATCTGAATATTTACAATGTCAATTTGAGTGTTTATTTCAAACAATGACTAATACTAGTTACTGTTTAGTTGATGTCATGTCTTCAATAAGGGCTACCAAAAAAAATGTCATAACTGTGATAACTGGAAAATAGATTTATTGACACTATTCGATTCGTGTTTCTATCAATTTCAACTAACGTCATGTAAGGAAAGATGACGAACGTTTGCCACCGTTTGTATCACGTGACAATTAATGAACTGCTTGACGATTGACGAGTGATCAGTCTCCCACTTGAAAATATAGAGTTGAAAGTTAAGAGCTGATGTATAACAAAATAACTACTATCCTGTTATCAATGAAATATTGGCACATAGTGATTAGACATTGACATCAATAGGTGTGCATGTGTGTATGCGTGTGCGCGTGTATATGAGTTAGTTACAAAAACAGAATAACGGATAGAGAAAAAACAAAGTTTGACATAGTTTGACAGTTAAATAAAAAAATGAAGAGGTTAATTTTTCATTTTGAATTAGTTAGTGTAATCACGAGTAGTACAGAGGAAGTAGCAACTAACTATTGACTCTAACATAGATACAATAAACGTTTATTTAAATAACGTTATCCAACCGTACAACACTACAAAATCTAATCAATAACTAAAGAACATCATGACGCTTAAATGTCACCGAGATAAATCGATCAGAAAAATCCGATAAAAAGAACCCTAACGACTAAAGGTACTACAGACATTATACACTAAAATAGCATGATGGATTGGCGATTCAGTAGAGTGGTCATGGGGTTAGCATTGTAACCATTAAGTTGAAGGTTTGGTTTGAACTCCACTCTAGGGGTGGCCAAACGAAAACATGTCACAAATCCATGAAGTTACTGAGAACTCGACTGAGCCATACATGTTAGTAGGTGTAAACTATTATTGGTTGAGGTATGCGAGACAATAGTAACCAATGTTTAGAGATTGAATGACAAGACTCAAAATAGTTTTCCATGATAGAGATACATCGATTCTTTGTTTCCTCTGAATTCTGCAACACTTTTTATCTCTTTTTTTGGAGATTTATTTTCCTGGATTATAACTTCTCAAATGATATCTTCAATCCCTAATCTTCTCAATCACTGAGAATATTTCTACTACCTTCACTACTATAGGATTTAAAATTGACAATTCCATGTCTGTGTACTTAGTTATATGGTAACTTGAACTGAAGTACATACGTATGTACCAAGTTCTACGTTGTAACTGACTGACTGACTTGGACACCTTTAAATGATTCGGTTCATCCAATTGTGTAACATCACTAGCTCTTACAATTAAAGTGTGGCTTGAAGTAAAGTTATATGTTTTTCTAATTTCTGCGAAAGGCGGGAGTCGTAGATGAGCCCAGCAACTGATGAGTCCTCTGCTAGGATGAAACGTCTGTCCAGTGACAAGTGAACTGAGTCACGTGGGTAGATGTAGGCTATCTGGTTGGGGTCCGCGAGACGAAAGTCATCGATGGTTACAGATCTTCAACGACATGGCTCAAAATCGATATGTTCCCTTAAATCCTAATCCTCTCGATTCGTCAACACCTCTACCTTTGTCTTTCCAAACTTATCTCACTGAATTATACTACTTGAATTGTAGTCTTCTCCATTACCGCTAATACTTCAACTGCCTTTACTACTGTGGGATTGGAATTGACAATTGCATCTCTCTGTGCTAATGTGGTATTGGTTAAACTAAACTGATGTACTTACGTACGAAGTTCTACGTTGTAACTGACTAACTGACTGACTGACCAATGCTTTCATATTTCTTATGTTGGTCTAAAACACACTGATCGATTCATAATTTCAAATGAATTCAGCAATGTTTACAAACAAATCTTAATTATTGATTATTTTACTTATGGCCGTCTGTAAAATATTACTTTTACTCCTCAGTACTCTTCATCGACTTCTCTTGCAAAGACATTCTCAACTCCCCCCCCACCTTCTCTAAAATCATGTCAACTAAATTTTGAAAGAATATCAATCATTCAAGTCTGCTGGTTGATTGATTTCTCCTACACCCAAAATACATTTTTAAAAAAATAACCAAAACAAATACACCAGATCATTTAAACAAGAAAACGCGCAATTCATTGAAAAATTGAACAACTCATTTGAATTTTGAGCGGGAAAACAAAACAAGCCACAACCGATTTTTTTATGATTATTATTATTATTCAACAACAGACAATATGTAAACAAACATTCCATTCCATTCCTTATATTTGCATATATCGATGCATGTCTGTGATTCTTTTTTTTTGTCCCAAATAATTGTGTGCACGTATGTATGTAAACACAATCATGTAATTTATTATTTTGTAAATATATATGGGTAGATTATTTTTATTGGAAAAATTTTTAGGAGAAAAAAAAACATTTTCAAATATGTATACATATAAAATATGATATTGTGAGGTCGCGCAAAATCCCTAGATCAATCAGAGCTAGACATTAACACCGTTGGATGCAGGCCCAGTGGTCCGATTGTAAGGCGTTCGCCTACAATGCCAAAGGTCCCGGGTTCGAATCCTGAGAGGAGCAGGAGTCGTGGATGCGCACTGCCTCTGATGAGTCCCATGCCAGGACGAAACGGCCGTCCAGTGCTTCCAGGCTACTAATGGTGGTCCAACAATGATTGATTGATGATTTCAAATGTGTAAAAACGCAAACCTCCAAAACTGTGCCCCAAAAATTACTTGAATGTCTATTTTTTAGAAAAAATTATTGTTTCAGATGATATTCCCCATACATTAGGAAGAAAGAGAGAGGGAGGTTCACTGTAACTACTGAAGACAGTGTATGAGGGTGTGCAACTCTGTGAATTACTGAAGTTATACATCATTACCGTTAGATACCGGCTCAGTGGTCCAGAGGTTAGGCGTTCGTACGCGCCAGACCGACGGTCCTGGGTTTGAATCCTGAGGGGTGCAGGTGTCGTGGTGGATGCGCACTGTCACTGATGAGTCCCATACCAGGACCACCAAAACGGCCGTCTAGTGTTTCCAGGTTTCTAATGGTGGTCTAACATTGATCGATTGATTCATGATTTCAAATGTTTATGTAACCTAACAATCTTCACAACCCCGTAATGATTTCAAACATGCAAACAAATTTCGAATAAAATGGAGAGAAAAAGTGCAGGTGTGTGCGTGTGTATGTGTATGTGTGCATGCATTGTTGGAATGACCTATGTAATTCGATTAAAGGTGAGTTTATTGATCGAACTATTCGAAGAATACGGAATAGGATCACTACTACTATACTACATACAACAAATGTCTTTGACAGTTTCTGGTTCATTTTTTTTGTTAAATGACGAATTACATCAAATCACTTGATTCAACAATTATATCAAGTCATATATATTATCATTACAATAATAAGAACACAGAATAAACAAAAAATTTTAACTCGGTAATTTTGAATTGTATTAGGCTTATATTGATGTGATCATCAAAGATATTGTATTGTGCTAAGGTTGTTGGAAGATTGTTGAGTTACACAATTGAAATCATGAATCATTCATCCAATGTTAGATCATCATTAGGAAACTGGGAACACTGGACAGCCGTTTCAGCCCGGTATAGGACTCATCAGATGCGGTGGACACCCACGACCCACACAAAAGGATGAAACAGCTGTCCAGTGCTTCCAGGTTTCTAAAGGTGGTCTAACATTGATCGATCTATGATTTCAGTCAGTCAGTCAGTCATTTACAACGTAGTACTTTGGACGTAGCTGTTACATTGACGTGGTGGTTGAGCTCGCCTATCGTGATGATCCAACCTAGCTATACTGGCTGCAACATATGTTCCTGTAGGTTCTATCATGCCAGGTAGGTCGATTGGAGAACGATGAGACTAAAAGCAGCTACTCAAGGTCTGAGGGCGAAGTCGTACGGCTGACTGCAGAGGGGTGTGACAGCAGTAAGGTGTTTCTCTCGGACAACCAGCATCTTCAGCGACGCTGTCTTCTCACAAGGAAGGAATGGGTTAAAAAAGGTCGACCCTAAAAATGTCACACCTCACCTTACTTCATGGATTTCCGTCTCCGTCGGTAAGGCCTTTCAAACAAGAACGGAGCTAACACTTCAAGTAATACTACTCATAAAAAGGCCGTGCGTGACCAGCCTTAAGCAGTTTTGTCCCTTGGACTCTGCGGTCACGCTTCCGGATCATTGAGGCAGCTAAAGTGACAAATAGTATCAATTTATGAAGTCACTAACAACTGGTCTGGGCTATCTTAGTAAGTGTAGACTACTTAGTTAGGGTCCGCGAGACAACAGTAACCGATAGTTAGAGACTTTGAATGATATGGCTCAAAATCATTTGCAATGGCACAGATTCATGGATTGCTTGTCTTCTCTCAAATTTTAATCTTCTGAATTGCTCATCACCTCTATCTTTCTCTTTCTAAAGTTATCTCACTCAATTAATCTTGTGAAATAATATCTTCGAACACTAAGCTTCTCCATAACCGCTAATACGTCTACTGTCTCTACCACTTGAGTGGACTGAGTCATGTCGGTAGGTGTCGATTACCTGGTTGGGGTCCGCGAGATGTTAGTAATCGATGGTTAGAGACCCTGAATAACATGGCTTAAAACCGTTTGCAATGGCGCAGGTGCATTCATTCCTTGTGTTCTCTCAAATTCTAATCTTCTGGATTCTTCACCAATTTATCTTTATCTTTTTAAGTTTATTTCACTAAATTCTACTTCTTGAATAATATCTTCGAATCCTAATCTCTCTGACTACTGAAAATACCTTTACTACCTCTACTACTATTGGATTTGAATTGACAATCCGATCTGTGTACTACTTGGACAGATGTACATACGTACAAAGTTCCACGTTGTAACTAACTAACTGATCCATGAAATCAGTGATTTATGAACTGTTCTGTTTATTCTGGTTGGTACATAAGTGGATGGGGAGTGGGGTGATGAGGGGCGATAACTGAAATCATGCACTAAACGTGTTTGACCAATATTGCTTAGGACTGTTGACGTTAGGATATTCACCAAATATCCTAAGAGTACTATTTTTAGAAGTATAATCCCATTGATCGATTCCTATTGGTCGAAACTATGGTCCTTTAAACGGTCAATGTCAAATACTTCAATGTTGTCTCTTATTGGTTGTCCGGACTGTCAATGTCATTTCAAGTGTTCTTTTCTATTGGTCGTCCTAAACTGCCAATGTCACAGACTTTGATGCTCTTTCCTATTCGACCTTAATGTATAAATACGCACTATCTGTAAGCCTTGATGATTCGGAATCCAATTCCGTTTCTTCTGCCCACCTCACTTCTGTATTCGACCCAATAAACAATTCCATCCCACGGTGTTGCGTTCTGATATCTAGGAGATTTGGAAATAGCATTTTGGTTCGTATTGGAATATTTGAATTGGACGCCACTAGGACTGAATAGCCAACAGTTGACAATGAAACAAAATCTATTCCCTGTCCACCGTTCATTCGATTTCAAGCTTTAATATTCCCTTTTTTCGTGCATACTTTTTGTCACACAGTTCGTTTTTGTTACTACTACCACTACTACTACTACTACTTATCATGTTCAATCATGTGTATCTCGTTAATCTGACGCGCGTGTGTGTGTGCATGTGATGGTAAATTTTTTTTCGTCAACCACATTTATCCCAGGGCCCTACATGTTGATTTTACCATTGAATACGGAACTGAACTAGATCCAATTTCACAGGAATTCATTGTAAACTATCAAACACAACACAACACAACACAACACTCACACACAAACCGCTCTACACACAACAACACATCGAAAATATCACAAAGGAAGCAAAGAGTATTGATTGCATCATTCGGGGCGAAGAAAAATAAAAGAGAAAAATTTATACTTATCACATATATAAATCTAGTCCAAATGGGGCAATACAAGCAATAGTAGCAATAGTATGTTTCTATTGACAACCCAAAATGAAATTAGCTTTGAGGCTACTACTACTACTACTACTACAAGTATGCATAAGTAGTAGCCAATGATGACAATTTTCTTTTCTATTAGAAAAAAAAAGAATGCATATCATCCTGTAATAATGAATGATTTCATAATTCTGTGTTTCATTGTTTTTGATTTTTCTTCTTACAAAGATATTTTACAAACAGATTGTACAGAGTGATTATTGTAGCGTTTAATTTTGAAGTAGTCAGTAAGTAAGTAAGTAAGTTAGTTAGTTGGTGAGTGAGTGAGTGAGTGAGTAAGTGAACGCGATAAGCATTTACATGGAATCTTGAAACAGAAGAGATGATTATTCTTTTTTGTTGTTGAGGAGGAGAAAAAAAGTAGAATAGACAGGAAATTATTTTGCAAAGAAAAAAAAACATTAAACAAGGTCATAGTTTGATTATATTAACAAAAAATAATCATAATAAGCGATTAAGTTAATCGTTTCATCTCTTAATTAACTGAGCTTAGTGTAGAAAAAGTTTTTGAGTTTAGTTGGTTAGTTAGTTAGTTCATTTACAATGTAGAAAACTTTGTACGAATGTATGTATCTCAGCTCAAATAGCCATAAGGCATAAGTACAAAGATGCGATTGTCGATTTGAATCGCATATAAATAGAGGTAGTAGACATATCAGTGGTTATGGAGAAGATTAGGGTTCGAAGATATTACTCAAAAAGTAGAATCTAGTGAAATAAACTTACAAAGAGAAAGATAAAGTTGATGGGGAATGCAGAAGCTTAGAATTTGAAAGAACACAAATGATTTTGAGCCATTTCGTTCGATGTCTCTAACGATCGGTTACTATCATCTCGCGGTCCCCAAACAGGTTATCTACACTTACTAACATGACTCAGTCCACTTGTCAGTGACTTCATGAACTGGCGCCATGTTTTGGTTTGGCCGCTCCTAGCTTTCTCTTCCAACTTACTCCTACACTAGGATTCATCTCTCCCAGAGATAGTCGGTGGTTGAGCATTGGTAACACATGTCCCTACCACCTCAACTGATGAAAATTCGCCGTTTCATCAATTCTTGATCTGTCATCCTTACCAAATACCCTTTTTTATCAACTGCATTGTTTACTCGATTGCTTCAGGATATACGAGCAGTGTTTCGGAGACACCTATGATCGAAAACCAATAACCTATGAATATCTACTTTTATTGGTCCTGTTTCATAATCACATAGTAGGACGGAGCGAACTGCTGCGCAGTAGACTCGTCCTTTGGTTAGCAGACGGATATCTCACCTACGCCATAATTGACGCAGGTTGGCAATAGCCAATCGAGCCTTCTGCATCCGTCCTGAGATTTCGTAACACACCGAACCATCAGCAATAATGAGACCCCTGAGATAAGCCGGGCGGTTTAGCTAGTAAAAGCGTTTAACTTTTTGATGAATTAACACGTAATTTAGAGAGCTGTATTTATTGAATTTAATTCACAGTTTAGGATCCTAAAGTAACAATCATTATAATTTGAAGTTCGAATACTTAAAACTTATACTTTGACAGATTATTTCATATTGGTCAATGTATTTTTTTTCAAAATGGACGTATTTCTAGTGTAATGTACATCAAACTAACTAATCTGGTAGTATAGTTTGAGGTCCATGTTGTGTGTTCCACACACATACACACTGAGATTCACAGGAAACATTGATTTCTTCCCGTATGGCAGATTGACAAGTGTCAAATAATAAACACGAAACCTAGATCGAACAGGCCGCCTAATCACAGCGCCTTTAAGTCGTATAACACCAAACAAACAAACAAACGCCCATGTTGACCAAAAAATATAAAACCTCAACTGAGAACAACTGTTGTTTGTTTGCGTGTTTGTTTACTTAAGGAGAGAACTTTACAACAATTGAGTCTGATGCGTTCGTTGATGAGAGCGAATCAAAGAAAATCAATAAAATGACTCAGTTAAATACTACTAAATGATGAAGGTCATTTATGGTAATATACACGCACACAAACACACATAAATATAAATAAGCATGTGTAAAATGTACCTGAATGAACTTGTTTGTGTATTTTCTGTGAAACATGAGATGAGAAGATAGAATTCCTTAAATTAAATATAATGACGGTTGTCCATTTGGTATATATATGTAAAATACGAACTTATATAGACTTATGTGTGTGTCCAAGGGGCGATTATTTACTCAGTTAAATCGATTAATATTTTTAAAGCAATTTATACAATAAAGTGGTCAAATAAAGGCGCATATGTATGTATCAAAAACAAATTGTAGAGAGTATGAAAAGCAATTTGATGTTTTAATGATTAACATGGATGAATTAAAGAATATCGGAGTTTTAAAGTTAACTGTTAAATGTTCAACAATCATGTATGTTTAATTCGAAAGTGTTATGATATTTTTCAGAATTATTACTATCACTATCAGGATCACTCCGTCTGGAGCTTTACTGGGGTTGTGGTGCGCGCTACTTATAAGTAGTATATGACGTGAGTGTAAACGTAATGTCTGGCAGCAGAAGATGAGGGAAGATCAAGAAAGGAAGAGTGGGAACACAATGGAATTTGTATGAAACGCATGAATAGTGAGTGAAATGTCAGACAATGGATTGATGATGGATTGAAGATTTGCAAATTAACGGTTACGATATGGTTTTCCTATTTTACCAATTAACTCTGTAATTTTTGCCAAATACAGTTCGGTTGCCCTCACCTGTGTTCTCCTTCACTACAGGGTTACTGTAGGTTCCAAGCCTAGATAAAGATGGAGAGATGGACATGGGAGTTAGCGACCCATCCTCGTGGAAATCCAACTCGCTAAAAAAAACGCTGGCCAGAAAAATCAATCGTTTGTTGGCAGCCATTACGGGTAATAAGTATAAGTAAGTATGCAAGTCACTGTCATTGTGGTGGTTAAGATCAACATCATCACATCATAGTGACTGATTAATTTTGAATATGAGAAAAAGTAAATGAATACTTTAGTAACTAACTGTTACTAATCCCTATCACAATGTATTTTCAGAATATACATAAAAGGGGATTAAAATTAATTCCACATGGAAATGTGAGCTATTTTTCACGAATAAACATCCATGTGCTAACACACACATGTACGGAGTCGATAATATTGAGTCAGTGTAAACAAAAACCCAACTTAACAACTAGTCAATTCATCAAAAGAAAAAAATTCGACTTGGCAACAAATTGTTAACATGATTAGTGTATTACAGTATTTGACAATAAATTCGCTTAAACAAAAAATGATCGGGTTAATTTTGAAAAGATATAAAGATCCATCCATATGAGCGTGTATTTGAATGTGAATGAATTAGAAAGAGGAATAATCCTCACTTATTTTAATCCTAGTTTACTGACTGACTACATTCTTAGTCACTAATTCTCTGTGTTCTCTCAAATCCTAATCTTCTGGATTTCTTCAAGCCCTCTAGTTCTGAGTTTCTAAACTTATCTCACTGAATCATACTTCTTGAATAATATCTTCTAATCCTAACCTCTGTGATTACTTCTAATACCTTTACTACCTCTACTACTATTGGATTTGAATTGACAATTTCATCTCTCTGTGCTTATGTGGTATGACAACATGAACTGATGTACGTACGTACGAAGTTCTACGTTGCTATTGATTGATTGATTGTATCTGATATACATACGGATATATATTTTTTCGCTAATGTAAATAATTCTAGCTTTGCTCTCTTTTTGATGATCTGGTGGTCATTCAATAAAATGGACTTTATTTTCAACTGATATTATATGTACATATATATATTCCCTCAGTTTATTTTGTGTCAAATTGTACCAGAACTTTATGTGTACGCTAATCAGTAAATGTAACAGCGCTTTATTATTAATCATCCACTGAGAGTTCTAATCAGAGTACTGAATAACAACATCAGACATGTTCAAGCCCTTCCTATGCACTTTTTTCCCTTATATCACTCAGAGCACCTCAATTCACCTCACATTTGAGTTTGTTTACATATAAAAATCGGTGTTAAGCCCTTTGGTTTTAGAATTGGAACAGTAACGATATTTTTACATATATATATAATCTTTATACCAATAATTAATGTCACGTTTGTTATGAGTGAGTATGTACATTTATAATCATTTCACTTGTTACACAGCCTACATATAAATATATATTCTTGCTAGATGATTTAATGTTAATCGCTGAAATAACTCGATGACTCATCCATTTTCCTATTTATATGTAATATTCATGTTTTAAATCCTATTCAACCTTGGCTTATCTATTCTCATTTTTTTATTCATATGCTGCTTGTGGTTTTATAATTTGTGTTGAACAGTAATAAACACTAGTCAAGTCAATGCTTCGTATTGATTTTTTGAAATGTGAATATACTAGTGTTGGGAGTGATGATATACTTGCAGCTATTACGAGTTCATTTTACTCTTCGGTAAACGAAACGAAGATCAATTGATTCTGTGACACGATAGGCTACTCTAATCCATTTGTCCCCGGCCAAGCTAACTAGATCAAGAAGTCTTGATATAAGACGTAGAGAGAATGTATTCCACAAGCACACAGAAAGTACGTAGCCAACAAGCATAGAACTGAAGCTTATTTTTTAAAAAAAAATGATAGAAACGCCTTCGGTGAGAGCCACAAAACAGCGTACTAAGGAAAATCCATCAACCAAAGACAGTTAAGGATTTTCCGAACGGGAAATGCAAGCTAAAGGTCAAAATAAACGTCCTTGGCGTGAAAACAATGGAATTCAAACTTCCAGAATAAAATTAAAAAATTAGGACCTTTTCCAATTGAGTTCTAGGGTTACCTAACACCCTCAACAGTGAATGATACTCGAAGTTAAAAGTGTGACTTCGGATATATAGTCTGTTACATATTTTATATTTCATAGATTGTAGACAAATGCTCTGATTACCAGTTTTGACATGTACATGTATGATCATTGAATTTAACTGACTGTGAAGTTAGCGAAAAACTAAAGTAAAACTTGAAATTTTCGATTAACACTTTTAGAGCAATAATTATATACTACTATTACAGAGATGCATACACTATCAGTCTTAGTCAGTGAGTCACAATGTAGAACTTGGTACGTATGTACATCAGTTCAAGTTGTTATACCACATTAGAATATAGAGATGAAATAATCAGTTACGAATTATTTGACGTACATGGTTCTGTATTTTGAGATAGTGAAAAATATTTAGATCACAGGTAGATGATTATAGTGATCAGTTAGTCAGTCAACTACAACGTGGAACTTCAGTTGTGTATGTACATCAATTCAAATCGACATACCACATTAGCACACACAAATCGAATTGTCAATTCAAATCCCCTAGTAGTAGTAGTAGAGGTTGTAACAGTATTATTAGCAGTAACAGAGAAGATCAGGTTTTGAAGATATGATTCAATAAATATGATCCAATGAAATAACTTTTAAAAGGAGAGAAAAAAACTGTCATTAAGAATTCAGCAGATTAGAATTTGAGAGAAGACTAAAAACAGGATATATAGACTATATGTTTATCATGGTTTTGAATTAAAACTACTTCTTGATGTATATTTCTTCAATATCTAATATTCCTTCCATGACGGTAATTGTCGTCTACCTGGTTGGGGTCCGCGAGATGATAATAATCGATGGTTAGAGACCTTGAATGACATGGCTCAAAACCGTTCGCAATGGCGCTGGTGCATTTATTCTTTGTGTTCTCTCAAATCCTAATCTTCTGGGCTCTTCAACACCTCTAGTTTTGACTTTCTAAACTTTTCTCACTGAATCATACTTCTTGAATAATATCTTCTAATCCTAACCTCTCCGATTACTTCTACTGCCTCTTCTACTATTGGATTTGAATTGACAATTATATCTCTGTACTGATGTGGTATGGCGACATGAACTGATGTACTTACGTACGAAGTTCTACGTTGCATCTGACTGACTGACTGACCTTCCTGTACACCAATTACAATTGTATTATTTCAATTCATCATTTGATTGATATTCATTGTGTGAATTTAAATTTTGTCATTTTAATTTAGGTCAATATATTATGCACTATTCACGTTCTATTATTGATCATAAACTGAGTAGTGTTATGTTCTCTACTTAAGAATAATTTCATGTAATTGATAATAATTTATCGATTCATTGTTGAGTTTCAATGTTAGTAGACGGCCATCGTTAGACGAAGATTCAATGGTCTAAGGGGTTAGGTGTTCACGCACCAGTTAAGTCTCAGGTTCACTTTCCGGATGCAGACGACTCATGGACATTCACCGCTGAGCAGTTCCACAATCAGTCAG
>OX103972.1:9065892-9141317 GCA_944470395.2 Schistosoma turkestanicum
ACAATTGAAAATTTACAATTAATCGATACAATATTCAGTTAACATGGTACATACACATGACACAACAGCATCTTTTCTCTAAAAGCTAGTTTTTATGTCCAACCTGAGTTCAATGTGTTTCAGTGATTCCAAACATTACCAAGTTGAATCTTTTCATTTCCATAGTATCTTAAACAGTTCTGTCGGTCTCTCATATTATGTGAACATTCCATGTACTTATATTAATGGTTGCTGTGGTTGTAAGACAAGGGCATCCGCCTCGTGACTACCGAAGAAACTCGGCTTTTATCAGGAGACATAATGACTGTACTAAATGTGGACGTTGCAACTGCCAGGTCAGAAAGTTAATTATCTACGGGATGGGATTGTTAACCCCACACATAAACCTCCTTCTTTATCCTGTCTTGGGACCCATACCGAACCTAGAATGGCTCCAGACCGATGTAATGTAAATAATTTCATTGATATAGTTAATATTAAAATTTTTTATTAAACATGGTCTATTACTACTCCATGGAACTCCAAACAAATTTCAACCAAAACAAAAATTAGAATTTCCAATACAAATGTCAAGACAGTTCTACTGTATGAGGCGGAAATTTGGAGAACCATGAAAGTCACCATTCAGAAGATACAAGTATTTATGAACAGTTGTCTTTGCAAAATACTTTGGATTCGTTGGCAAGACACCATCAGCAACAACTTACTTTGGGAGAGAAAACACCAGATTGCAGTGGAGGAGGAAATCAGGAAGAAGCGGTGGAAGTGGATAGGACACACACTACGAAAAGCACCTACCTGCGTCACGTTTCAAGTCCTCACATTGAACCCTCACGGCAAAAGGAAAAGAGGAAGGCCAAACAACACAATACGCCGAGAAAATAGAGAAAGATATGCGAGGAATGAACGAAACATTGGACAGAACTGGAAAGGGAAGCCTAGGACAGATTTGGTTGGAGAAAACCGGTTGGCGGCCTATGCTCTGTTGGGGGTAACTGGCGTAAGTAAGTAAGTGAGTTATTACTACTCCAACTTAACTATTTATAAAGCCAAAATATAAAAGATTACGTAGAGTAGTGGGAGTTTTAACATCATGACAATATGAAAAACAATCTTTAGTAATAAGAGTTGGCGAAATCAAATAAAAACTGACCATCTATCTATTTCTGAGCTGCGTAAATTAATTATTACAATAAAATTTTTTCTCAGAATTAAGACTTGTTTTCGTACAGTAATTACGTATATTGATTGTTAAATGTATTTACAAGCTTTTGCTGAAAAAAGCTTGCATTCCATTATAGATGTCTTTAAATCATTGCTCGGATGTCCTAGCAAAATGGAGTAAGCAATACTAGGTTTAGAAAATGAGTACTTGGTAGGGATGTCAGATCAATTAATGAAGTACAAAATGTTCATCAGCTAAGGTAGTTGGGACATGTGTTACGCATGCTCAACCACTGACTACCTCGACGAGCGCAATGTACTCTGGTGTAGAAGTAAGTTGGAAGGAAACTAGAAGCGGCCAAACCAAAATATGACACAAATCCATAAAGTCATTGTCAACTGGACTGAGCCATGTTAGTAGGTGTAGACTACCTGGTTCGGGACAGCGAGACAATCGTAATCGATAGTTAGAGACTTTGAATGACATGACTCAAAATCGTTTGCAATGGCACAGGTTCATCCATTCTTTGTGTTCTCTCAAATCCTAATCTTCTCAATTCCTCATGACCCTTTTACTTTTTTCAATAATCACATGGAAATGGGACATGTGTTGCTTACGCCCAAACACCGACTGCTTCGACGAGTGATGTTTTGTGGTGTAGGAATAGGTTGGAACAAAGCTAGGTGCGACCAAACCAAAACATGGAAGAAATCACTAACAAGTGGACTGAGTCATGTTGATAGATATAGCCTGTTTGGTTGGGGTCCGCTAGATGAGAGTCACCGATGGTTAGAGACCTTGAATGACATGACTCAAGATCGTTTGCATTGGCACAGATGCATTCATTCTTTGTCTTCCCTGAAATTCTCAATTCCTCATGACCCTTTTTCTCTTTTCATTAATCCCGGTGACTGTGTATATGTGTTACTTATATTACATATATTCTAAACCATACTTCATTTAGATTACCGCTTTTCCAATTCATTCAAGGTGTTCAATATAAGAAAACCATCACAAACTTTAAAAATAGGTAGCACAACGTAGTTTACTATGGTGTAAATATGTATACATATATATTCATGTTTTATAGAAAATATCGATCGATCTAACAATTTAAAAACTTACTTAACTTTCGTTTCAAGATGGCCGATTCCACTTAAGTGATTTATCATTTAATTAATAATAGGTTCTATTGAAAATAATAATAATAATAATAATAATAATAATAATAATAATAATTATTATTATTATTATTGTTATTACATGATGACCTAATAACCTAAATTTTATACGAACTACTAATATTAAATGCAACCGAAATTAAGAATTCACTAGTCAAGGTCATCATCAATAGTTTCAAAGTATGATGACAACGTTAGCAACTACTACAACACCTATTGAATACTACCAGATTACTAAAATGGGCTATACAATTAAGATAGAAATATTAGATATATTGTCGAAATTGCATTTCATTTGTATAAGTGAACTATGCAATTTTGAGATATTTGAATATGCATCATGTTGTTAAGGTCAGATTACCAATATATGTAGTCATAATATTTTTACTTCCGTCTATATCATTGTCTGCATAGACAAGTGGTAAGATATGAATACTACCACTGGTATTATCGCTATTAATACTATTACTACTACCACTACTACTACTACTACTACTACTACTACTACTACTACTACTACTACTACTACTACTACTACTACTACTACTACTACTACTACTACTACTACTACTACTACTCCACTACTACTACTACTTCTACTACTACTACTACTACTACTACTACTACTACTACTACTACTACTACTACTACTACTACTACTACTACTACTACTACTACTACTACTACTTCTACTACTACTACTACTACTACTACTACTACTACTACTACTACTACTACTACTACTACTACTACTACTACTACTACTACTACTACTACTACTACTACTCACACTACTACTACTACTACTACTTTGGTGTGAGCTACTTATAAGTAGTATATGACGTAAGTGTCAACGTAATGTCTGGCAGCAGAAGATGGGTAAGATCAAGAAAGGAATAGTTAGAAGAACACAATGGAATTTGTATGAAACGCATGAATAGTGACAATGGATTGATGTTTTGCAACAGGAACAGTCCAGTTCGATAGGATGAACTGATATTTTGCAAATGAACGATTTACGATATGGTTTTCCTATTTTGTTGAGTAACTCTGTAATCCGGTTGCCCCACCTGTGTTCTCTTTCACTACACTACTACTATTACTACTTACAATAATATTAGTATTCGTTGGCCAGACGCCATCAGCAACAACCTACTGTGGGAGAGAACAAACAAGATTCGAGTGGAGGAGGAAATCAGGAAGAAGCATTGGCAGTGGATAGGACACACACTGAGGAAAGCACCCAACTTTGTCACGAGACAAGTCCTCACATGGAACCCTCAAGGCAAAAGGAAAAGAGGAAGACCAAGGAACATATTACGCCGAGAAATAGAGAAAGATATGAGGGGAATGAACAAACATTGGACAGAACTGGAGAGGGAAGCCCCGGATAGAGTTGGTTGGAGAAAACTGGTGGTCGACCTATGCTCCATTGGGGGTAACAGGCGTAAGTAAGTAAAGTAAGTAATGAATTTGTATGTGTTATCATCTTTCTAATGTACAACAACAGCGATTACAGATTTTCTCAGTAAGTGAGTTTAGTTCTCTGGAAAAATTGAGCACAATCAAGATAGCAAGTAGAATACATGAGATATTAGAGGAGAAATTGTTGATTAATCATTATTTAGGTATTATCCAAAAGTCTTTTAGGTATATTTCGAGTAATAATAATTACGTTGTAACCAGATGGTGGAGAGAATATGTAGCTCAGCTGGATGATTGTGATGGAGTTTAGGTTATCTGAGCTGGATGTTTTGGTTGTGGAGCCTTTCATTGTTCTTTTAACAAACTACGTCATCATCAGCACAAACTTCAGGTAGATAGAAGTGAAGTATTCGAATTTCCCTACGTAATATGACTAATATCACTGTACAAAATAGTACATTCATCCGACAGTCTTTAAAATTTATACGCCAATTACTTATTGTCTTTTATCTCATTACGGGGTTGTGAAGACTGTTAAGTTACACATTTAAAATCATGAATCGATCAATGTTAGACCATCACTAGAAATGTTAATGATTTCAAATGTGTAACTTAACAATCTTCACAACCCTGTAATGCAATTATCTGTGCTCACTAGTGACTAGCTCTGTGAGGAATTTTCTCCGGGTTCTAGTGGGAAGTCGTGACCAGTGAAGTTCAACCTGTTTGGTTGTAGACAGTAACTACCCAAGACTGTGTATGAGGTTGCGCAACTCCGTGAATTGATCAAGTTAGACATTAACACCGTTAGATAATGGCTCAGTGGTTCAGAGGTTAGATGTTCGTGCGCAAGATCGAAGGTCGTGTGTTCAAACCCTGAGAGATGCGGGAGAAGTAGATGCGCACTGTCATTGATCAGTCCCATATCGGGACGAAATGGCCGACCAGTGCTTCCACGTCTCTAATGGTGGTCTAACACTGATCGATTCATGATTTCAAATGTGTCTTTTAACCGCCGTATTTTATTGTCATGTGAAGTAGCTGTGTAAGAGGTTTCAGCTGACTGAAGGTAACAGTACTTATGGCATGAAGTTAGTAGTCATACCGTTATACACTAAGGTCCGACCTTACTTACTTACATACTTGCGCCCCTAAACTAGCATAAGTCATTGACCAGCATTCACCAGCCCATTCTGTCCTGGACCTTCATTTACAGCTCTACCCAATTTCTGTTCATTATTTTCATGTCTACTTCCATTTCTCGGTATAATGTCTTTCTTTGGTCTTCCTCTTTTCCTTTGCTCATCAGGATTCTATGTCAAAGCTTGTGTTGTGACACAACTGATTGCTTTCTGTATTGTATGTCTATGTACTGTTGGGCAAGTTAAATCCTCAGAACTCACTTGGATAAGGTCCTGAGTTGTGTGCTTAGCGACCTTGTACTAGCTGGTTGCCTGTAAAATACATTCTCAACGTCTTATCAAGACTTCTTGGTCTAGTTAGCCCGGAGCTGGGACAATGGAATTAGAGTAGCCTATCGTATCACTGATACATTGATCTTCGTTCCATTTGCCGAGTAAGGTGAACTCGTAATAGCTGCAAGCATATCATCTACCTCTAACTTTTTCTTCTTAATTTCATTCTCAACTGGAATCGCGTTTCTTTACGTTCATTATAAGTTGTTGCTGATAATGTCTGACCAACAGATCCACAGTATTTTGTGAATGCAAATGTTAATAAACGTCTGTTTCTTGTGGATGATAGCTTTCGAAGTTCTTCAACTTTCTGCTCTATAAAACTTTGATGTTAGTTGACAGATATATCTTAGTTCTAGATGTTCTTTGATTGTAGAAGAGTAACTACCTTTGCTATGGCAACTGGTGCCTTCACATGAATCAGATTGCCCCCAATGGAGCATAGGCCGCCAACCAGTTTTCTCCAACCAACTCTGTCCTGGGCTTCTCTCTCCAGTTCTGTCGAATGTTTGTTCATTCCTCTCATGTCTTTCTCTATTTCTCGGCGTAATGTATTCTTTGGCCTTCCTCTTTTCCTCTTGCCTTGAGGGTTCCATGTGAGGGCTTGTCTCGTGACGCAGTTAGGTACTTTTCGTAGTGTGTGTCCTATCCACTTCCACCACTTCTTCCTGATTTCATCCTCCACTGAAGGAATCTGGTTTGTTCTCTACCACAGTTCGTTGTTGCTGATCGTGTCTAGCCAACGAATACGAAGTATTTTGCATAGACAACTGTTACTGAAAACATTTGTGTTTTCTGGATGATGGCTTTGGTAGTTCTCCAAGTTTCCACTCCATACAGTAGAACTGTCTTGACATTTGTATTGAATATCCTGATTTTGGTTTTGGTTGAGAGTTGTTTGGAGTTCCAGATATTTTTCAACTGTAGAAATGCAGCCCTTGCTTTGCC
This sequence comes from Schistosoma turkestanicum, assembly GCA_944470395.2. Classification (NCBI taxonomy): domain Eukaryota; kingdom Metazoa; phylum Platyhelminthes; class Trematoda; order Strigeidida; family Schistosomatidae; genus Schistosoma; species Schistosoma turkestanicum. Next base: position 9,072,087 of record OX103972.1, read on the forward strand.
AATATATAAACGTACAAATCATAATTAATTGTACACAATGATGTTATGATTGATTAAAATAAGCAATTAACATATTTAACCCTTTTTTTTTCGGTGTTAAGTCTCGAATCCTGCTTCATTTAAAATTCATTTTTATTTTTATTTTCTTTTTGTGTAGACAGGAAGTAGTATTAATAAAATAACTATGACTAATAATTTTGAATATCAATGAATGTTATTTGGAGCGGTTTTTTTTCTCTCTGTCTTTAATAAATGGTACTTGCAAGTTATAGGCATGAATTATTTCTGATAAACAAAAATGATTATAAAATATTGAACAAGATGCATGAAACAATCCAAATATAAACCATGTAACATTGAATTGAATTAAATTGAATGAGCACATTTGTTGAACTGCATTTGTTGACCTTGAATAAATAGTCTCGTTTGTAAAGTTTCAAAATGGATAATTGACTATGAATTTTAGGAATGTTGGATCAGTAAAACAGTACGTAATTACACTGTGGTGATTTAACGTTTGCACGTCATCCACGCCTAATTTCACTTTTCAGATTATTTGAAGATGAATTTTATGTGAGTGCCGATGACATAGTCCTACTTGGTGAAGACGCTGACAGAATGCAGAGTCTTCTGATTACTCTAAGCAACAATGCATGCATGTTCGGGATGCGGTTTTCCCTCTCGAAATGCAAAATGTTGCTTCAAGACTGGGTTGCATCGGCACCTGAACTAGTGATAGGGAGTGAAGTAGTCGAACGTGTAGACCGCTTCACTTATCTGAGGAGTCTAATCAGTGCTGATGGCCTGGCGACTGACGAGATCTCAGCTCGGATACAGAAGGCTCGATTGGCTTTTGTCAACCTGCGTCACTTATAGCGTAGGCGAGATATCCGTTTGCTGACTAAAGGACGTGTGTACTGCGCAGTGGTTCGCTCCGTCTTACTTTATGGCTGTGAAACATGGCCAATGAGAGTAGAAGATATTCGTAGGTTACTGATTTCCGATCATAGGTGTCTTCGAAGCATTGCTTGTATATCGTGGGACACCCGAGTGAGCAACGCTGTTATTAGGAATCGGGTGCTAGGTAAGAATGGCAGATCAATAGACGCAGTAGTGAAACTTCATCAGTTGAGGTGATTGGGATATTTTTTGCGTATGCCTAACCACCGACTGCCTCGACGAACTTTGTTTTGTAGTGTAGGAGTAGATTGGAAGAAAGTTAGGGTCGATCAGACCAAATCATGGCAGAAATCCATGAAGTCATTGACGAGTGGACTGAGTCATGTCGGTAATTGTCGACTACCAGGTTGGGGTCCTCGAGATGAAAATAATCGATGGTTAGATACCCTAAATAACATGGCTCTAAACCGTTTTCAATGGCGCAGATGCATTTATTCTTTGTGTTCTCTCAAATGCTAATCTTCTGGATTCCTAAACACCTCTAGTTTTGTCTTTCTAAACTTATCTCACTGTGCCATACTTCTTGAATAATATCTTCTAATCCTAACCTCTCTGATTACTTCTAATACCTTTACTACCTCTACTACTATTGGATTTGAATTGACGATCGCATCTCTGTGCTGATGTGGTATGGCAACATGAACTGATGTACTTACGTACGAAGTTCTACGTTGCATCTGACTGACTGACTATTCAATGTAAGTGTATATTTGGTCATTTACTAGGTCGTCAGTTCACTTATTTCTTAGTTCTACTCACTTATGTACACAAGATACTAACTGACTAGGTGTGAACCTCTACAACACAATAAACATTTTTAAGTCAGTCAGTTAGTTATCGACAACTTAGAACTTCTTACGTATGTATATCAGTTCAAGTTGCCATACCACGACATTAGCACACTGAGATGGAAGTGTCCATTACAATCCCATAGTAATAGACATAGTAGGAATATTAGTTGCAATCAAAAAGATTAGAGATAGAAGATATCATTCGAGAAGTTTATTCAAGGGGAATCAACTTAAAAAGAGCAAAATTCATGAGGAATTGAGAAGATTTGAATTTGTGAGAAGACAAAGAACGGATGCATCTGCTGCATTGCAAACGATCTTGCGCCATGTCATTCAAAGTCTTTAACTAACGATTACGATTGTCTCGCGGACTCCAACCAGGTAGTCTACACCTATTAACATGGCTCAGTTCAGTTGTCAATCACTTCATAGACTGAGCCAGGTTATGAATTGCCCTTCTCTAGCTGTCTTTCAACCTACTATCACACCAGACAACATTGTTCGTCCAGGCAGTCGGTAGATGCGTATACGTAACATATGTTCTAACCACCTCAACTGATAAACATTCACTAGTTCATCCACTTGTTCATCTGCTAGCCTTACTTATCAACAACAATAATAACAACAGTTTTGCTTACTCGGTGTTTGCAGGATATACGAGCAATATGCTTCGAAGAAATCTATGATCAACAAAACAGTAATCTACATACTAAATTACATTCTCAACAATAACAATAGTTACACATTTTTGAAGCCATGAGTCGATCAATGATAGACCACCATTAGAAACCTGCAAGCACTGGACGGCCGTTTCGTCCTGGTACGGGACTGACTCCTCATCAGCGCGCATCCACAACTCCTGAACCCCGCAGGATTCGAACCCAGGACCTTTGGTACTGTGAGCGAACGCCTAACCTCTGAACCACTGAGCCAGTATCTAACGGTGTTAATGGATGAGCACTGTGACTGATGAGTCCCATACCAGGACCACGAAACGGCTGTCCATTGCTTCCAGGCTCTAATGGTGGTCTAACATTGATCGATTCATGGTTTCAAAAATGCGTAACTTAACAATCTTCACAACCCTTGTAATGCGAATAACAATAGTAACAACAACAGTAACAAAAAGCTCAAAGAACTGAGGAATATTCTATTTACACAAATGTCATTCAACAGTTTCATACATGATTCATACATAACTTTTTTCTTCATTTATTAAATGTACTAATCCAATGCATGCAAACTAGTTAAAACACGTCACATTGTTTGTACAAATTAATGCATGTCGATTTATTGCCCTAATTGTATATGATTGAGTCAATGACAGTTTGTATGGAACCACAAACTGTCCATCATCATCATCATCATTGTGGTAAATATCTCACAAATTTTCTCCGGAAATGAAAAATGATGATACACATAGACGCATAGACACACACACACACAGTGTGTGTGATTCACATTCTATTGATCATTTGAAGTACCTCTTATTAAATGAGATACATACATTTGCTTCTACATATTCATTTTTTCATTTGAAAACACTTCATTATTCACTTGAACTATTCTACTCATATTATCTCATAAATGATAATGTGAAGTACGAACTACTACATTGGTTAGAGAGTTTTAATGATGATTGTACATTTATGTACAATGATCCATGGATTTTTAATGATAGATTACTGTGTACACTACTTACTACACTGGGTGAATCATCAGTACCATCATGATCTTCAAGTTTTTGTTTAAAGAATCAACATTTATGGAGATCAGTGTTTTTATTTTTACACGTTACGAATCACTAATCAATCATTGTTAGACCACCATTAGAAACCTGGAAGTAGTGGACGGCTGTTTCGTCTTGATGTGACCAGTGGAGTTCAATCCTATCGGGTGTAGGAAGTAGTAACTACCGATGTGGTGCGCGCTACTTATAAGTAGTATATGACGCGAGTAAAAACGTAATGTCTGGCAGCAGAAGATGTAGGGGAAGATCAAGAAACGAAGAGTGGGAACACAATGGAATTTCTGTGAAACGCATGAACAGTGAAATGACAGACAATGGATTGATGTTTTGCAACAGGAATAGTCCAGTTCGATATGATGAACTGATATTTTGCAAATTAACGATTTACGATATGGTTTTCCTATTTTACTGAGTAACTCTGTAATTTGAGGTTTATACAATTCGGTTGCCATCACCTGTGTTCTCCTTCACTACACCGAGTAGAAAATGGGTGAGGTCACGCACAATCCCTAGATTGATAAGAGTTAGACATGAACACCGTTGGATGTCGGCCCAATGGTTCAGAGGTTGGGCGTTCAAGCGCAAGACCGAAGGTCCTGGGTTTGAATCCCGCGAGATGCATTGTTGATGAGTAGTTCCATACCAAGACGAAACAGACATCCAGTGCCTCTAGGTTTCTAAACGTGGTTTAACAATGACTGATTGATTGAATGATTTCACCGTGTAAAAAATCTAAATTTGTTTGTAAAACAGAGTTTACAATGAGTTAGTGGTTAGTTTAAGAATCACAATAAGCAATTAATGAAAGAAATGACTAATTGCTACAATTATCACAATTACTTTCAATGTGTTAGCCTAGTAGTGATGTGTTGTATACTACTTACCAAATGGCTTGTAAGTAGTATGCAGACCGTCTGCAGTGGAGTATCACCTTAAAATGACTGCTGAATAGAAGAGTGTCGGACCTGGATATACGATTTGTTCAGAGTGTTTTGAAGACTAGAGGACATGAGGAAGAAGAAGAGGAAAAAGAAGACAGCCAATTATCAGTTTGTTTTCAAACATGAATGCTAACACATAAGATGGACACATAGTTTAACTAGTAAACTGTATCATCCAGTCTGGTCTTGCATTAAAAGATAGACAATAATACAATAGAAAAAATTACTGAATTAAAAACAATAAAAAGTGTCAATCAAACAATTATGATACTTTGCAACAACAATAACAACTAAAAAATTCTCTCATCATTCATCATCAATTGTCCTCAATCAACATTGAAAACAAAAATATTTATATCTGTTGGGTTATTGATGATACACATATATATAAATACTACAACCACAAAATCACAAATTTCATTCCAATGTTTATCTTTTGGTAATTTTAGACATCTATCTATACACGCACACACACACACACACACGCACAAAAACTTCCGGTCTCACACTAAGAAAAAATAAAATGAAATGAAGTCATTTTGTAGATTGTAGAGACTAAGGAAAATCATGGATTGTGTTTTCATTTTTGCGCCCTCCTAAAAATCTTTCATTTCAGGGAAAAAAAGAAGTTGAATATAAGAAACTCTTGGGTTTGTTTCAGGGTTGGAAACTCATGAAAAGTCTTATGTACGACTGTTAACCTCAATGGAGTAAAGGCCATCGACCAGAATTCTCCAACCACCTCCGTTCTCAGTCTTCTTTTCTAGTTCTATCCAATTCAAATTCGTTCTTTTCATGTCTGTTTCCAATTATCGACGTAATGAGTGGATTATGGGTGAAGGCTTGTCTTGTGAGGCAGTTAATCAGTAGAAGCGTGCTGGGCCCATAACCCAGAGGTCCGTGGATGATACGGCGTTGTTCGTACTCTCTTGATACCTAATTGTTTTAGACGGGACTTGAACTCATCACTCTCGAAACAGGGACCTTGATCTGTTAATATTATCTTTGTTATTCTATGGTCCGCCACATTGTGTCGCATTACCGCTTCCGTCACCGTCCTTGCACGTTGGTCCGCCATCGGCACGGCATTTACCCATCGTGTGGCATGCTCAGTCATCACCAGCAGGTACTGGTTACCACTTGTCGTCTGCGGGAACGGTCCCATAACATCTACTGACCACAAATCACTAACTGCTGTTACTAGGATTGACTGCAATGGCGGTCGTATGCATCGATCCCCTTTCATTAGTTGACATCGCTGGCACGCTAACACATATCGTGCAACATCGTCTCTCATACCTGGCTAGTACTCACTTTGTCAGAGCAAATCGGTTGTCCTTGCAATACCTGTGTGCGCTACCTGGTGAAATTCACGAATCATCTCCTGGAGCAGATCTTTTGGGATTATTGCTACCCAATTCTCGTCATCATCCCGCCAGGTCAAGGCTCCGTATCCGTTCACTCTCAGTCTCTTCTTCTCCTCAGCAACACGGCTAATTCTTTGTCTGTTCCACTCTTGTCGAAATTTTCTCCTTCTTTTATCACTCTGATTACCTCTCGAAGGTTAGGGTCGGCTTTCTGATGCCGGACGAGTTCTAGGGGATCTCCCTCTAGGCCGTTAACTGCACACGCCAACTCTGGAAGTTTGGCTTCGGTGTCCGGTCTTGAAAAATAATCTGCCATTACATTTTCCTCTCCTGGTACATGCCCGATGCTAAAATCATACTCCTGCAGACGTAACATCCATCGAGCCAACTTCCCACGACGGTCTTTTGCTGTTTGTAGGGGCTTATGATCCGTTTCGATGTGAAAGTGATTAAAGTGATTTCTTGAAATATGTTTCCTATCCACCTCTTGTACTTTTCCTTAATTCCTTCATCATCTGGAATATAGTTTGTTCTCTCACACAATCGGTTATTGTTAATGGTTTCTAGCCAACGGATCCGAGGTATCTTGCGTAGAAATTGATTGAAGATTAGAAACCGGACCACTTATTTACAATTGATCAGTTACTGGTCATTGATCAATATCGTTTGTGCAGAGTCCTTTTTTGTGCTGATTGATTCATATCGATCAAGTTGCTAAATGGTCACTTATCTACGCGACTCAAAATCGAGTAAGGTGTTAGTTGGAGTTAGTAGATCCAGTGACCGATGAATTATAAATACATCTCGGTCCTTTTTTTTTGGTGGGTACTGGTGAATTATAAATACATCTCGGTCATTTGGGGGGGGGTTAGTTTAGTGATAACGTTTCTGAAAACGAGTCTGGGTAACATGGAATCGAGTCCGTCAAGAAGTATCATTTCCATCAGGATTAAACGTACACCTTGGTGACGAGTATCAAATAGCACGAAACTTAAGTCTAGGGTGTAGTGTCCCTTACGTCCAACTACCAACTGACTGGAACCATTGAGCTACATACTTCATTTAACTTGGCTCTTTGAACAATGTTTATTTCAGTTACATTTCAGTTAGATGTTAAGATAATCAGCTGTGACTTTCTGTTGAATTGTTTTAATACCATACTACAATTAAATAATTACAACATAGATCTTGCTAATTACAAAAGCATGAATTTTCAATGAAGGTATGAGTCTAACTGAGTTAATAATAACAGATTATATTGGACTGCTTTTTTCACCATGAAGATGTGGTGAGCGAATCAAAAGATACCAGATTGACTATGCTCACCACTAAATGTTCCATAATATCCCGCCGTAATTCATAGCACAACAAAATAAATCCATGGTTGAGTTGTTTATTTAAGGAGAACGTTGGCATTACATGGGGAGCAGCAAATAGAGAAAAATGGCAGCAACGCGAAGAGAACGTTGCGCGCAAGAAGTCGTAGCAGTGTTTTTGGTACAGTTAAACAAAAGATGTACAATAATGTTTATTTTTCACAAATCGTATTTTCTTCGTAGAAGCGTTCCACTACATAGAAAATAGTTTGTTCAATTTTTAAACTGAAATCTATTTAATTTTTCAACCATAAGTGTGATTATTACTAGTGAGACTGCTGCTGCTACTACTACTGTCTCTGCTACTGTACACTTTGATTCTGCAAAGAACTGATGAACCATAATAAAGATATTTTGCATTATAGGTTTGTGGAGATTGTTGAGTTACTTTGACCTCATGAATCGATCAATGTTAGGTGGCCATTAATAACCTGAAAGCAATGAACGGCCGTTTCGTCATGGTATGGGACTCATCAGTGGCAGTGTGCATCCACCACCTCCCGCTACTCTCAAGAAAAAAAAGTTGTATAGAATACATTGTTTATATGAATAAACGAAATCCAGGTTTTACCCTGGTTAACATTCATAAGTAAACAGCGTCTACAATTTAGTTGAGCGGACATTAGTTAGGTACAGGGCCTATATCAAATAATAATTTCTAGCAGACAATTCTAAGCATTTAACACTAACAGGAAATTAAACTGTCATTTCTAATCACTTAGACTGGTGGTTGCAGATGTTCATAGGGCGAACCAGCTGTCGTTTACTTCCTGATTTTGAATATGCTTCTAAGAAAAATTAGTTCATGATATAAGGACTAATACTGTGATGGTCACTTGTAGCGAAAAAGAACCGGGTTAATATTCCCCACCCTGTTTAAGGCGATGGATGTGTGTCGGGCCTTTGGATCGGCTTGCAGTCGGGACGGTATTGCAACCGACTTTGAAGGCGTCGGTAAGAGTTCTGGGAAAAGTTCCCTTTTCATTGCTAAGATTGCATTTATCCCCTGGATTCGGCTTATCCAGAGACAGGAGGTTAGCCTCCGTATAGCATCACCCTTCTTTTAGTGTCCGGAACACTCTTGAAGGCCATTTGAAAATCCGAGTATAATTTTCATGACAGACCATAACCATTATCCAAATGATAACCATAATTACCATGAATTCATTGTGTATAAGGGTGTAACATTTTCACAATTAAATTCAACATATTTTGTTGGGGATGTTAGATCCCCAGAACTCGCTCGATAAATATCTTTATATTGGATTTATTTCATGGACAGATCAGTTGACCTTGAGATCACACATTTCCCACCAGGAGAATCCTTGGCTGTGATTGGTTACTGTGTCATTTTAGTGTGCTATTTTGTGATTCTGCCAAGTACGTCTCTATGGTGTATAAATAAACACGATTTGTGTGCTTGGATTACTGGTGTCAGGCAAGGTTGGTTACTATCACCATTTCTCTTTCTTCTGGTGTATGCCTGGATTATGAAAACATCAATATCTGGAGGGAAGCACGGCATACATTGGACAGTTAGGATGCAGCTGTACGATCTAGACTTCGAAGAAGATCTGGCTCTTCTATCGCACACGCAACAACAAATGCAAGAGAAGACGACCAGTGTAGCAGCAGCCTCTGCAGCAGTAGGTCTCAACATACATGAAGGAAAAATCAAAATTCTCCGATGCAACACAACATGCACCAACCAAATCACTCTTCATGGAGATGCCTTGGAGGACGTTAACACATTTACATATCTGGACAGCATCATCGATAACCAAGGTGGATCCGATACAGATGTGAGGGCACGGATTGGCAAAGCAAGGGCTGCATTTATACAGTTGACAAATATCTGGAACTCCAAACAACTTTCAACCAAAACCGAAATCATCATTTTCAATACAAATGTCAAGACAGTTCTACTGTATGGAGCGGAAACATGGAGAACTACCAAAGCCATCATCCAGAAGATACAAGTGTTTATTAACAGTTGTCTACTCAAAATACTTCGGATTCGTTGGCCAGACATGATCAGCAACAACGTACTGTGGGAGAGAACAAACCAGATTCCATTGGAGAAGGAAATCAGAAGAAGTGGTGCAAGTGGATAGGACACACACTACGAAAAGTGCCTAACTGCATCACAAGACAATCCCTCACATGGAACCCTCAATGTCACAGGAAAAGAGGAAGGCCAAAGAATACATTACGCCGAGAAATAGAGAAAGATATGAGAGGAATGAACAAACATTGGACAGAACTGGAAAGGGAAGCCGAGTACCGAGTTGGCTGGAGAAAACTGGTGGTCGGCCTATGCTCCATTGGGGGTGACAGGCGTAAGTAAGTAAGTTAGTAAGTAAGTGTGCTTGGATTCATTGTGTGCTGGTTGGGTGTTGTAGAATACACTTCCTATGCTATATCAAGACTTCTTGCTAGTACATTTGGGTCAAGGAACGCCGATTCATTGTTTTGTTCTCGTTAATCGACTAAGGTGAACCTAGAGACGAGCATATTTTCATTTTTATTCATAGTATAAACGCATTAGATTTTACAGTGACACCTCATAGTTTTAATAACCCCATAACACTACAGATGTAGCCATGAAATACTTCATTTCATCCACTTTAAACCATTCATTCGGATGCGTAAATCATCCGTGATCGATGAAGTTATTTATGAGTGATTTATGCGTTCTCTATTTTTACAATTTGTGATTCACTATTGTGTGCCCCATTGCATGCTTCAAAATAAAAACACACATAAAAGTGTCACGATAAAGCTATTAGTATTAATAATAATAATAATAATAATAATAATAATAATAATAATAATAACAGTAATAGAATAGTAATCATCAAACAGGACATGAAATGAACAAAGATCATTAGGCTTGGTTAAAATGGTTCTTTATTATTATTATTTGTTTAATTGACCTTTGTTGCAGGAATAGAGAATAGGCAAGTGAGAGTATAAAATTAACTGAAAATGCACAAGGTCATCCATCATTTTAAGAACAGTGTTCATCTTAGATTAGATTAGATTAGATGATGACCGTACACACACACACACATGATGAATGTAAGCCCCTTTTTTGATCATCACTCAATAATACTTTGTTCAGACAATTAAACATTTATTCAACGGGATTATTATGGTTATTGCATATGACGAGCCTTTTCTCTGGCTTGTAGTGTTTTCTTTTTCTGATTCTTATATTTTGGGGCAGAGTTTTGGAGGTTTGTGTTTTCAGACATTTGAAATCATCAATCAACCAATCATTGTTACTAGACCACCATTAGAAACCTGGAAGCACTGAAAGATGGCTCTTTCGTCCTGGTATGGGACTCATCAGCAGTGCGCATCCACGACTCCTGCTCCTCGCAGGATTCGAACCCAGGGCCTTCGAAATTGTGCGCAAACGCCTAACCATCGGATGGCCGACCAATGCTTCCAGGTTTCTAATGGTGTTCTAACAATGATTGATTGGTGATTCTTATATTTGTCTGTTTTGTGTAAACGATTGTTGGATTGTGTATATCATTGTGAGGTTGTTCAAAAAACATCAGGTGGTGTACAAGAAATTGTGATCCACAGACATGACACTAACAATGGTCACTAATGTTATCAAAAAAACACTAATTTGGTTCAGCTGTTTTTAATTTTTTTTGAGGAATGAATCAACAAGTAGCTAGTAGCATATATATGTTGTTAGTGTATGTGTACTTACAACAGTAGTTATAACAGGAATCGAACTAGTTTTTGTTGATGACTGGTTAATTTGAAATCAAGAAGAAGCGGTAGAAATGGATAGGACACACACTACGAAAAGCACCTGACTGCGTCACAAGACAAGCTCTCACTTGGAACCCTCAGGGTAAAAGGAAAAGAGGAAGGTCAAGGAACACATTACTCCGAGAAATAGAGAAAGATATGAGAGGAATGAACAAAAATTGGACAGAATTAGAAAGGAAAGCCCAGGACAGAGTTTGTTGGAGAAAACTGGTGGGTAGCTTATGCTCAATTTGGGGTAACAGGCGAAAGTAAGTAAGTAAATAAGTACTTATTAATTGAAAATTCTTTCTTGGAACTGTATTGTAAATCGAGTCCATTATTAACTGGTACATCAAACCTACTTAATAACTTACCAACATAAATCTGTTGCCCCACTATGGAACAAAGGCCTACAATCAACATTCTTCAACCAACTCTGTCCTGGGCCTTCCCTTTCAGTTCTATCCAATTACTGTTCTTTCTTTTCATGTCTGCTTCCGATTTTCGGCGTAATGTGTTCTTTGGCCTACCTCTTTTCCTTGTTCCTTGAGGGTTTCGACTGAGGGCTTGTCTTGTGATACAGTTTGGTGCTTTCCTCAGTTTTTATTCTATCCACTTCCAGCGCTCCTTCTTGATTTACTCGTCCACTGAAATCTGGTTTGTCCTTTCTCACTGTAGATTGTTGCTGATACCGTCCGGCCAGCAGATCCAAAGTATTTTGTGTAGACAACTGTTAATAAACACTTGTGTCTTCTGGATGATGACTTTTGTGGTTCTCCCATACGATGGAACTGTCTTGACATTTGTATTGAATATCCTGATTTTGGTGTTTGTGGATAGTTGTTTTGAGTTTGAGGTTTTGTTCAATTGTAGAAATGTTTCTCTTGCTTTGCCAATCTGCTGAAAATGTAAAACTAGATACTGCAAGTTCCAATCCACAGCAAGCAGTCATATTTCCTTGAAAATTTCACATATCCTTTGATGATAAATATCGGTTAATAGGAAAATTGAGTTCGGAATTGTCTATTTAATACATTGAACCACCTAAAGTTTACACTATGCATAACATTCAATAACAAAGTAAAATAATGACTAGCACCTCGAGGAATCCTCACCGAGTTCTAGTGAGAAGTCGTGACCAGTGAAGTTCAACCTGTTCGGCGGGGGGGTAGACAATAACTACCGAAGACAGTGAATTGATCGAAGTTAGACATTAATACCCTTAGTTACCGGCTTAGTGGTCCAAAGGTCAGACGTTCGTGCGCAATATTGAAGGTCCGAACCCTGTAAGGTGCAAGAGTCGAGGATTCGCACTACTACCAAGACGAAACGGCCGTATCTCAGTGCTTCCAGGTTTCTAATGATGGTCTAACATTGATCGTCGATTCATGATTTCATATGTGCGAAAATATTTATGTCAATCATCTCCCTCCCTCCGAGCACACACTCTTAATTTATACATTTTTTTCAAAACAATTAATCAGTTCATTTTAATTTTGTATCAAAAAAAAGAAAATCAATACACAAAAATATACATTCAATGTTAAAAGGAATTACCACTAAAACACAAAATACTTACTTGTTAATTGGTATCAACAGGGTTTTCAATCATTTTCTATGATAATTTATAAAAACAGTTTTTGTCAGCATCATACTTGATCATGTAAAATGAATGAGTGAATGTATGAATTAGTGTTTTAATTTGATCAATGTTCAACAGAGAGTATGGTGTGTATCGCAATTTCGTTTTTCGTTTTTTTGGTTCTCTACTCGTTTGTTCTCGTATCTTTTTTGCGCTACACATTACACAATACTTACTTGATGAATCAACACACACACACTTCATCATCATCATTTCTAATGTGAAATGTGGGTTTTTCGTTAGAAAATAAAATAAAATAATGAAAACTGAAATACAAATTTAAATTTTACACAGAATAACTGAAAAAAAAACACAAATTAAAACACACAGTTGAAATGATTTAAGTGAAAAGAAGATGAGTATACACATGTGAACCACCCACTGAGTGAGAGTACCACTACAACTACTACTACCACTACTATTACTATAAAACGAAACCTATCAAGTGGTATCCACTTGCGTGTGTGTGTCAGTGTGAGTGAGTGTGATCAGTAGAACAAGAGTAATTCTTCTCACTTGTGTATTACATATTTCATAGCTCTCATATACACGATTCTATGAATCCTCATGAGATGAATTCACACACAATGGAATTTATAAAAAAAATTTTTTTTTAATTTTCTAAATAAAACAACAGGAAAACAGAGAAAATAAAACACAAGATGAATGAAAAACTGATAATCTATGTAATGAATTTCGAATGAGTGGTTTTTGTTTTCCCGTCGAGTGTGAGTATGTGAAAACAATGGAAAAAAGTTATCAAGCGAATTTCCAGTGTTTTCATGTTTTTAACCTCGAAGTCATGAATGAATTTATTGTTAGACTGCCGTTCGAAACCTGAAGAGCACTAGATGGCCGATTTGTCCTTGTATGTGACTCATCAGTGCAGTGCACATCCACGACTCTCGCCACTTGCAGGATTCGAATCCAGGGCCTTCAATCTTGCTTATGAACACTTAACATCTAGACCACTGAACCGGCATCCAATGGTGCTAATATCTAACTCTGACCAATCTAAGGATTATGCTCACCTTCATGCATCGTCTTTGGTAGTTACTGCCTACACCAGACACCATCGGATGCAAGCCATCTCAGTGGTCTACTGGCTAAGCATTCGTGCAACAGACCAAATCGCCTGGGTTCGATTTCCACCAGTGGAGGCAGTGAATGCACACCACTGATCAGTCTCATACTAGGGTGAAACAGCCTTCTAGTGCTTCTAAGTTTCTAATGATAGTCTAACAATGATTGATTCATGATTTCAACAATCCCCGCAATTTTTTTTTTAATGAAACACAACTTTTCAGTAAGAAATACAATTTCCTCTACAAACTTAATGAAAGTTGTTTTACAATGATGAACTTTTTTTATTACTGTCTTCAAATATTCATTGAATTCAAGTAAGTAACTAGCTAAAGAATACAACAGGAGAATAGAGAGAAAAAAAAACAACACAAGATGAGAACATGAAGCGAAAACTGATAATCTATCTATATAATGAATTTTGAGCGACTGTGAGTATGTTAAAACAATGAAAAAAAATTATCAAAGAGGAAGTGTAAACAGGCGAATTTCCAGTGATTTCATGTTTTTAACCTCGAAGACATGAATGAATGAAGGTCGAAGAGCACTGTAAGGCTATCTCGTCCTAGTATCGAAAGAATCAGCATTACGCATCCATGACTCTTACCACTCGCAGGATTCGAACCCAAGACCTTCGGTCTTGCACGCAAACGCTTAACCTCTGAACCACTGAACCGGCATCCAGTGGTGCTAATGTCTAACTCTGATCAATCTAAGGATTTTGCTCAGCCTCATGCATTGTCTTTGGTAGTAGTTACTGCCTACACCCGACACTATCGAATGCAAGCCATCTCAGTGCGGACTACAGGTTAAGCGTTCGTGCAACAGGAGAACAGACAAAAAAAGACACAAGATGAGAACATGAAGCGAAAACTGATAATCTGTGTAATGAATTTTCAATGAGTGGTTTTTGTTTTCCCGTCGAGTGTGAGTATGTTAAAACTGTGAGCAAAAAATTATCAAAGAGAAGTAGTGTAAACAGGCGAATTTCCAGTGTTTTCTTATTGTTAAGCTTGATGTGGTAGCCAATTTCTACGTGTTCTTAAGCTTCGTAATTAGCTCGTCCAGACAATCGTAACTTAATAAATAGCGTCTGACGGTTTATAAATCAGAAGGTAAACTCGAAGTGTTGAATACGTTTATTTGGCACACACCACAAAGTGGGATACCAGACCACAAGCAGACCGGTCGGGCACACTAGCGAGTGCATGTGCGAATGTATTAATAAGATTAAAATGTTCGTATATATACATAGGAAGATATCTGAGGCATTGTGATATTTGAGAGATTAATATTAAAGCGAATAGGATGAATATGCGCGTAGGCGGTAAGCAATGCTCAGTTGTACAAGCTCATACAAACCAGACAATCATAAAAGCGAATGATACATATAAGTTATTGTTTAACATATGGCTTGGTTAAATAAATTAATCGACAGGCTTGGCCAAATTAAATGAAAGCGAATTAAAATATATGTGGAGGCACTACAAATTTATTGTTAGACTGCCGCTTGAAGGCTGAAGAGCACTGTAAGGCCGCTTCGTCCTAGTGTGATGCGCGCTACTTATAAGCAGTATATGACGTGAGTGTAAACGTAATGTCTGGCAGCAGAAGATGGGGGAAGATCAAGAAAGGAAGAGTGGGAACACAATGGAATTTGTATGAAACGCATGAATAGTGAAATGTCAGACAATGGATTGATGATGGATTGAAGATTTGCAAATTAACGGTTACGATATGGTTTTCCTATTGTACTGAGTAACTAATTTCGCTAAATACAATTCGGTTGCCCTCACCTGTGTTCTCCTTCACTACACTAGTATGAGTCTCATAGGTGCAGGGCACATCCACGACTCTTGAGACTCTCAGGATTTGAACCTAGAACCTCCAATATTGCATGTGAAAACTAAACTTCTGGACCACTGGACCGGCATCCAACGGTGCTAATGTCTAACTCTGATCAGTCTAAAGATTTCGTGCAACATCACGCATCGTCTTTGGCAGTTACTGTAAGTCGTCTTAGTACGGACTACAGGTTAAGCATTGGCGCAACAGGCAAAATCGCCTGGGTTCGATTCCCACCAGTGAAGGCAATGAATGCAATGACTGATTCATGATTTCAACAATCCCCGCAACTTTTTTTTTCAATGAAACACAACATTTCAGTGAGAAATACAATTTCCTTTACAAACTTAATAAAAGTTGTTTGCCAATGATGAACTTTTTTTATTACTGTCTTCAAATATTCATTGAATTCAAATAAGTAAGTAAGTAACTAACTGACTAAAAAACGCTTAAAAAATCAAAGGAAATTCAGTTTTTCTCGGAAAAAACAACAACTCAAAGAAACGATGTTCAATCAGTTAGTTTCCTATAGTATCCTAGTAATTTTAATTATAAGCTTTGAAAAAAAATTATCGGTTATTTTTTTCTCTCTTCATAAATTAATTATCTGCCATATAATATCATCTAGTGTCTCAACAATATGATTATACACTCTTTACAATGCATAAATATTTCAGAAAGTAAAAAGATACTTTGCATTTAAATATAACTTTTTACTCAATAGTTTAAGCGATAATAAAAAGAATTGAACTAGTGAACACTTTTTTGAAATTGTTTTGATTATGTGATGATGAGAAATTTTATGAATAGAAAAAGAAAATATGAAGGACATGTTGTTAGTTATGTTGAGATTAAGTTTAAGTACCAATAATTGTATTATTCCGAATCGATTTACACACGATCATCATTTTACAAATATTGTACATTGAACAAATTATCGAAGACTATTATAATTTGAGGTTTTACTTTCAAGGTCATTTTATGTATGATCTAACAGAACATCATAGTGTATCTTACTGAATGTTAGAAATTATAAAGATATTAGACCGAAGATACTGTTTGATGATTGGCGAGGTTGTCTATCCCACTGGTGCTGGCTATGGAGCTCACGATGTTGCTGCGTCGTGCGCTGCTGAGTATGGATGGGGGGTCGGGGGCACAGTTGTTGGCGTCGCAATTTATCGAGAGTGTGCCTGCGGCTGCGTCCCAGCAGAGGGAACTAGTAAACGCTGCACATTGGATAGATGCCGTATCCATTCCAGAACAGTGCGCAAGAACGATGACCGAAGTGGTAATCCGGCATATTGTAGCGTTTCACGGAATACGGAAGGTGATATTAACTGACCAGAGTCTCTGTTTTGAAAGACTACGACGACAGCTTATTAAAAGGGGGGACGAAATGTCTGGCAGGAGAATATGGGGGAAGACCAAGAAAGGAAGAAATGCATGAATAGTGACAATGGATTGATGTTTTGCAACAGGAACAGTCCAGCTCGATATGATGAACTGATATTTTGCAAATGAACGATTTACGATATGGTTTTCCTATTTTACTGAGTAACTGTAATTTTCGTTAAATACAATGCGGTTGTTCTCGTTCACTACAGAGTCTACAAAATCTCCTATGTTTGATACATTACTGAATTTATTGAATGAAGTATGCTAACAATTTTAAAGATTTGAGAAATTCAAAAATAGATTCAAATAGATTTAAACATCTATATTATTATTAAGAATGAATAGATTTGTGTACTTCTGAGAATAACCTTGAGGGTAATTGTAAAGAACTTAAGTGTGTTTATTGATTAGACTGGGTTAGATTTTAACGTATAACTGTTAACACATTTTAACACTGTTACATAAATCAGGAATGATAATTGAAGTAATGGAAGCAATTCTCACAGTCACTTATTTATGCCTGTTACCCTCAAAATGAAGTATAGGCCGACGACCACCATTCTTCACTCTATTCTGTCCTTGGCCTTATTCTCAAGTCTGTCTCCATTTCTCGATGTAATGTTTTCTTTGGCTTTCCTCTTTTCCATTGACCTTCAGGATTCTGGGTGAGGGCAATCATTACTGGTAATTAAATTTCCCTCAAAATATCAACAACTGAATAATTCAAACTATTATGAATTACTCATTGAAATTATGAACTAACTGATCAAGGTGTAGGATTTAATTTGTCCTACAGATGTAATTCTAGAATGGTAAACGCAAAATTGGCGACCACAGAGTCTATGGGAAAGCTATAATCAGAACAAGATCAACTTTTGCTTTAAACTTTATCTGTTTCGACCAATATGGCGTCGTGTCTTATGTAAATGAATAAAACTATCAGTCACATCAATATAATAAGATAATAATGTCCTTCAATTAGTAGGTCATTTACAACAGACATAGTTTACAGACACTTTTCAGATCAGATCACGTGGTGGGCGCTTAATCCACAATTTGATTGGTTAGTAATGACATAACTACAATTAGTTATGAAAATAACTAACACAAGGTTAGACCACCAATAGAAACCTGGAAGCATTGGACGGCCGTTTTGTGGTCCTGGTATGAGACTCATCAGTGACAGTGGGCATCTACGACTCCTACACCTCACAGGATTCTAACCGAGGACCTTCGGTCTTGCGCACGAACGCTTAACCTCTAGAGCATTGGGTCAACCAAATTAAAACTCATATCCACTACTTAGTAGCTCAGTAGTTAAGTAGCTAAAGCGTTGATATTTGAAGATTACCAATATTGAGTTCGAGTCCGCTGGTATATATCAATATTAAAATGGACGTATTCCCTTCTAAAACGTCCTAAATCGAACGAAATGCATATCCGGGATTCCACTCCCAGCCATATAACATCTGTTCTGTAGAAATGATAGATTTACTGAGGTTACAGTAATATACGTGATTTTTGATCAGAATATGGTTTATTCAGACTATTGGGTCATTATTTTCTTATTGTCATCAATTCTTCTATTCATATTTTGTTTTAATTCACCACGTTTCATTATATATGCTTACCGCCTATTACAAATTTAATTGCTACAAAACTTAACAGTCACTATCTCAGATGATGTCAGTGTTTCCCTATCGATTACCCAATAAAATCGAACTTATACTTATTTTTCATTGATATACATTTTTCTTCTGGTCATTTTCAAAAATAACCATAAAAAGTGATATTCTCAAAGGAATATAATAATAAAATATTATTATTGCTAACATTTTAGTGAATGAGTGAATGAGTCATTTAGTGGAATAAATTCACTGAATGTTATCGATTGCCAATTGATACAATACCACATTGAAAAAAGGAAATGTAAATTATTTAACTTTGAACAGTTTACAAATTGATTCTATGATGGGATTTTATGTCAGTAAATCAGTCAATCCTATTTGAGTATTATTCATGATAATTCTGATAGCGATATGCATTATCTTTTTAAAGATTATTCTTGTAATTACTTACTTACTTACGCCTGTTAACCCCAATGGAGCATATGCCGCCCACCAGTTTCCTCCAACTAACCCTGTACTGGGCTTCTCGCTCCAGTTCTGTCCAATTTTTGTTCATTCTTCTCTTGTCTGTCTCCATTTCTCGACGTATTGTGTTCCTTGGCCTTCATCTTTTCTTTTCACCTTGAGGGTTCCATGTGAGAACTTGTCTTGTGACTCAGTTAGGTGCTTTTCGTAATGTATGTCCTATCCACTTCCACCGCTTCTTCCTCATTTCCTCCTCCACTGGAATCTGGTTTGTTCTCTCCCACAGTACGTTGTTGCTGATGGTGTCTGACAAACGAGTCTGAAGTATTAAGTGTAGACAACTGTTCATACACACTTTTAACTCCTGGATGATGGCTTTGGTAGTTCTCCATGTTTCTGCCCCATACAGTAGAACTGTCTTGACATTTGTATTGAATATCCTGATTTTGGTTTTGGTTGAAAGTTGTTTGGAGTTACAGATATTTTTCAACTGTAGAAATGCAGCCCTTGCCTTGCCAATCCGTGCCCTCACATCTGCATCGGATCCACCTTGATTGTCGTTGATGATGCTGCCCAGATATGTAAAGGTGTTAACGTCCTCCAAGGCATTTCCATCAAGAGTGATTTGGTTGGTGCATGTTGTGTTGTATTGGTGAATTTTGCTTTTTCCTTTATGTATGTTGAGACCTGGTGCTACACTGGTCGTCTTCTCTTGCATTTGTTGTTGCGTGTGCGATAGAAGAGCCAGATCATCTGAGAAGTCCAGATCATCCATGTGCATCCTGGCTGTCCACTGAATACCGTGCTTCCCTCCAGATGTCGATGTCTTCATATATTCTTGTAATTACAATTACAATTACATTTTACTCTTTTCAAATCATCAATCAATCACCACCATTAAAAACCTGGAAGCATTGGACGGCCGTTTCGTTCTGGTGGTATGGGACTGTTGGATGTTGGCCCAGTGGTCCAAAGGTTAGGCATTCGCGCACAATACCGAAGGTTACGGGTTCATATCCTGCGAGTGGCAGGAGTTGTGGATGCTTTATACCGATGAGTCCCATACAAGGACGAAACCAATGTCCAGTCTATCCAGTGCTTCCAGGTTTCTGATGGTGGTCTAACAATCACTTATTGAGTGATTGATGATTTCAAATGGATAAAAAACCCTAATCTCCATAACTCTATTTGAAAATCTTATTAATGATTTCTTTGGTATTTTTTTTGCATGTAATCATATTTATGTTCAATATTTATTGTGTATTTGTATCACTGGTAAACCAACATGGATTGTTTGACTGATTGCGCTAGTTTTAAAAGTTCAATTTTCTGCCTTATTGATCAAGGCTTGTCAATTTGGTTCTTTTTTAGGCCGCTCTTCATTATGTGAGACATTTAGCCTGGAATTCTATTCATTAACACTTCGATATGTTGGTGCCTACCGCATAGAACATTTACTAACCGATTGAACTTTAGATCTGCTGCTTATCTTAAAAGGAATTTTCAAATAACCTTTATTATATCAAACTTTTGTTAATATCTTTTCGTTCTAATATAATACTTTGCCTTCAGTGTTATATACTTCTACTGTTTATTGTTATTAGTGTATAATGGTTTCGGGTGTGTTGTCTATTGATATTGATTTTTGGCATTTTATTGATTGCTTAGCATTTATCATATCTCGATTAAATTCTTTGAAGGGGGTTCACTATATTCTACACAACAGGTGTGTGACGAAATCTCAAGACGGATACAGAAAGCTTGATTGGTTTTTGCCAAATTGCGTCATTTATGGCGCAGGTGAGATATCCGTTTTCTAACCAAAGAACGAGTCTACTGAGCAGCAGTTCGCTCCATCCTGCTATATAGATGCAAAACATGGCCGGTAAGAGTAGAGGACATTCGTAGGTGATTAGTATTCGATTATAGATGTCTTCGAAGCACTGCTCGTGTATCCTGCTGGGACACCCGAGTAAACAATGCTGTCTTTAGGTGGTTGGGACATGTGTCACGAATGCCCAACCATCGATTGCTTCGACGAGCTTTTTTTGTGGTGTAGAAGTAGTTTGAAAGAAAGTTAGGGGCGGCCAAACCAAAACATGGCAGAAATTCATAAAATCACTGACAAGTGGATTGAGTCATGTCGGTAGGTGTCGACTAACTTGTTGGGGCCCCCTTTTTCAATGTCGCACGTGTATTCATTCTTTGTGTTCTCTCAAATCCTATCCTTCTTAATTCCTCATCATCTCTTTCTGTTTCGAAATTTGTCTAACTGAATTATACTTCTCGAATCATATCTTCACTCCCTAATCTTCTCCATTGCTGCTAGTACTTCTATTATTGCTATCACTCTTGGATTTGAAATGACAGTGGCGTTTCTGTGTGCTAAGGTGGTGTGACAACCTGAACTTATGTGCTCATATACGAATTTCTACGGTGTAATTGACTGACTGACTGACTGACACAACTAACACAAGATGTAGGATTTCCTAGAATTTATCGTGTGACATATTTTTTCGTGTCAGTCTTAATCAAGAATGGAAAGCATACAGTTCTAATGTATGGGGCGGAAATTCGGAAAACTACGAAAGGTATCATCCACAAGATACGAGTATTTATTCAATGTTGTCCAAACACCATCATCAACAACCTACAGTGGGAAAAACAAACCAGATCCTATCGGAGGAGGAAATCAGTACGAAGCTCAGGAAGTGGACAAGACATAAATTGAGTAACTCACCCAACTGTATCACAAGACAAGCCCTCATTTAGAATCCTCAAGGCTGAAATAAAACATTATGCTAAAAATTTGAGACAGACAAACAGGCCCTAAATTGAATTCAAAGCAATTAGGTGTTGATAAATCAACTTCGATGTATTTAGGTCAAATATGTCAGTAATGGAATTCGGTGATTGATATGAGTCAACCACTAATGATCACGATTGAAATTCATTCAACATCATTGATCAAATCAATTGAACAAACATGACTGAATTAAATCTATGGTAATTTCGAACTGTTGAAAATTAGCGGACGTGGCTAACAGTAGAATCCAGGCTGTACTTTTCGTTCTATTTTTAGTTATAGAACCTCAAATACATTTGACTTTGTTTACATTAAACTTGGTTAAGCCCTTTTGATTAACTCATTTAACAGATGGCGCATCATTGCAACGACAACAACTTGTCAGTACCACTACATTTTTACGATTGTTGCACTTGTATGAGCCACATTTAGGCTTGAGCATTTGGTTACAGCCTATGCACAGATTCATTCTTACTAGCTTTAATGTTAGTTAGTCGGTTAACTAATCCAGTGATTCATTCATTTTCCTATTTATCAGTGTATATCATTTTAATCCTGTTCATTCGTCTCATGGGCTCTGCATATTATTTAGCCCTGTGTTACTCGTCTTCTGAATTGTACACACCGTTTGACGTTATCTAGTAATAGTTATCAAGGTGAGGAGTATTCGAAGTTTAAGAATAATATCGAATATCCACTACCACACACTTATCTGCTGGATGTGCATGCTATATCTCAAAGTTGGTTTTCTTTCCTGGGCTGGAACCCAGTGTCGTTCACTTCAAACGCCTTCACATTGTCCGAACGTTATGCAAACAACCCAATACAAATGAATTTATGCCAATAATATGTTCTCAATTAGAGTTATGGAGATGTGTTTTTACACATTTGAAATCATCAATCAATCAATCATTGTCAGACCACTGTCAGAAACCTGGAAGCACTGGACGGCCGTTTCATCCTGGTATGAGACTCACCAGCAAAACGCATCCACGATTCTTGCACCTCGCAGGACTTGAACCCGTGACCTTCGGTGTTTTGCGCAAACGCCTAACCTTTGGACCACTGGACCGGCATCCAACGGTAACTAGTGGAGTTCAACCCTGTCGGGTGTAAGCAGTAACTACCAAAGACATATGGGTGAGGTCGCGCAAAATCCCTAGATCAATCAGAGTTAAATATTAACACCATTGGATGACAGCCGGCTCAATGGTTCAGAGGCTTAGCGTTCGCACACAAGGTTCGAATCTTGCAACGTACAGGAGTCGTGGATTTTCACTATCACTAATCTGTCCCATACCAGGACCACGAAACGGCCGTCTTTCAGTGCTTCCAGGTTTCTAATGGTGGTCTAACAATAATTGATTGATGATTTCAAATAATATGTTCATCTATCCAACAACACTACATTGATCTAAAAAATAAAACGAGTAAATAATCTTGATGATAAACAGACATAAAACATTCAAAGCTCAAAATGATAAATTTTTTGTTTGTTTGTTCTGAATTCGACCACATAATACACTGATTAATATAAAAAATATCACTTTAAAAATAATTTTGTCTACCCTGTTGAATAGGTGGGAATAAAAATCAACAACAACAAAGACAGGCTGTTCTCTATCACTTTTATAATTTCAAATTCAGTTTGAGGATAATAATAATTGGATGATATGTTTTGGTTTTTTGAAGTTTCACCGATTACGTAATCAGTTGGTGACTTTCTGTAGTAAACTTTAGATTAGATTGTAGCTTAACAACAACACGTCATGATTACTTGGATGACAACAGTTTTTGGATGCCCTGCTGTGTGAGACAAGAATTTCATCGAGATAAATCAGGGCACATTGAAAGGATGTTTCATTCTAGCATAAGATTGCTGTTATACTCGTCAACTGATATGCTTGACGAGTTCACCTTAGTTGATAAACAGAAGAACGAGACAATGACCCAGTGACTCGATAGGCTACTCTAATCCTTTGCCCCGTTTAACTGAAGAAGAAGTCTTGATAGGGCGTAGAAAGTGTATTCTACAAGCATCCAGAAAATATGTGTGGTTGACAAGCACACAAATCGAGTTTATTCATACAATGATAGAAACATCCTTAGGAGAGCCACACGATATAGCGTACTAAAATAATACATCAACCAATAACAGTCAAGAATTTTCCGGGCTGGAAATGTAATCTCAAGGTCAACTGATCAGCCCATCAATAAAATCCAAATTTAGGACCTTTATCAAGTGAGTTCTGGGGATCTAACTTCCCCATCAACTACACAAATAAACAAAATCATAAAACCACTTGGAATCGAACTGAAGAACTGAATGTTTTACAGCAAATATTTTGTTCTGGTTTTTCTGACAGTTTAGTTTTTATTGATTGGTATTTAAATATTTTAATCGATACGTGGCATAACATGACTTGAATACAATATCACCAGTGATATATGTCTCAGTCCGCCTCTCTCTCTCTCTCTCGATAATATTTGGATTTCATAAGTCACAACTTTTTCCGTGAATTCTTCTTGGAGTCAACTTGTTGGGGACGTTAGATCCCCACAGCTCACTTGATAAAGGTCCTAATTTCGGATTTTTTATGTTTACGCGCATGGGCTGATCAGTTGACCTTGAGATTACATTTCCCACTCGGAAGATCCTTGGCTGTTATTGGTTGATGTATTATTTTAGTACGCTATTTTTGTGACTGTCCCAAGGACGTTCCTATGATATATAAATAAACTTGATTAGTGTGCACTAGATGATTATATTTTCTACACCTTATCAAGACTTTTGATATCGTTAGTAGGGCCGAGAACAATCGAATCGGAATAGCCTATCGTGTCACTGAATCATTTGTCTTCTCTCTCGTTTACCGACTGAGGTGACCTCTTAATAGTTTCAAGCATATCAATTGATGAGCATAACACCGCTCTAGATGAGTGAGTACATGATTATAGTTCTGAGAATATTGCTAACTTTCATTTTATCCTTCAAAAATGTCGAAATTAATTAATTTTAATTGAAAAAAATTACTAACATTGATAACATGTGATCCCGTGTTGATGCGCATATTAGAACTGGAAATAAGTATTTTTCGTTTCAAATGTTAACTGATTTTTCACTTATCTACTTATTCCAGAGAGCCGTTGACTAATGCAGCAGGCAATTGTATTTCATAATATACGTTAATCTTATTCTCATCAACTGATATGCTTGAACTATTACGAGTTCGCCTTAGTCGGTAAATGAGAGAGAAGGCAAATGATCCAGTGACACGATAGGCTATTCTAATCCGTTGTCCTCGGCCCTGCTAATTATATCAAAAGTCTAGATAAGGAGTAAGAAGTGTATTCTACAAGCATCCAGAAAATGTGAGGTTCACAAACGCATAAATCGGGTTTTTTTAATACAAGATAGAAACGTCCTTAGGAGAGCCACAAAAATAGCGTACTGAAATAATCCATTAACCAATGACAGTCAAGGATCTTCCGAGTGGGAAATGTGTGCTCAAAGTCAACTGAGCAGTTTATACGCGAAAATTCAATAAAATTCGAAATCGGGTCCTTTTTCAAGTGAGTTCTGGGTATCGAGCAACCTCAACAGTTAACAATGGCAACACATAAATACCTACATCTAATGTTTGAAACCATTGTTCCTTTTCATGAAATGTTAAAATATTCACTTATTTTCTTCTGTTTAGCAATTTTTTTTAGCAAGTTGATTTCCTACGGTCTCGGATCGCTAATCCCACATGTCCAACCCCTTCCCTTTATGGTATGGGACCAACAGGAACCTCAGAAGGGCTGCAGGTGACGTAACAGGTGTGAATAACGTAAGCAAAATAAAAAATTCTTAGATTCTTTAAATTTGTAAAGGGAAAAAATGAATAAATTACTCGATAAGTTACATTACATTTTTTCTCAAACAATGAACAAATGCAATTTGAAATTGAGATTTTGTACAATTCATGATTAGGGTTGTGGGGATTGTAAAGCATAAATTGTGAATTGATCGATATTAGACCACCACTATTCGACACCTGGAAACACTAGGCTGCTCTATCATTTTGGTATGGGACTCGTCAGCAGTGCGCATCCACAACCTCTGCTCGGGAGAATCGAATGCGCTTGAACGTTTAACCTGTAGACCACTAAGCCGGTATCCAATGGTCTCAATGTTTAACTTCGATCAATCCACGGTCTTGCTCAACCTACTCCATTGTCTTTGGTGGGCACTGCTTCATACGGGCCATCTAGTGCTCCTAGGATTCGAATGACGGAATAAAATTGATCGATTCATGATTTCAGTGAAATTAATCTTCATGATGATAAAAGGAACACATACTGTGGTGCGAGCTGCTTATAAGTAGTATATGACGTGAGTGTCAACGTAATATCTGGCAGCAGAAGATGGGGGAAGATCAAGAAAGGAAGATTTAGAACACAATCAAAATTTGTATGAAACGCATGAATAGTGACAATGGATTGATGTTTAGCAACAGGAACAGTCCAGTTCGATAGGATGGACTGATAATTCGCAAATGAACGATTTACGATATGGTTTTCCTATTTTACTGAGTAACTCTGTAATTTTCGTTGAATTCATTACGGTTGCTCTCACCTGTGTTCTCTTTCACTACCATACCATACGTGAATACTAAAGAAATTATCATGTACATATTTGGTTTAATAAAATAGAAATCCAAAACAGTGGTTCCCTTTGATTTTGATTTGAACAGAGAAATGAGAAGACATATTTTGTGAGATAGTAAGTACCATTTCGTTCTTTCTCGTCAGTCACATGTCATCATGTCATCATGACATGTCATCAAAACCCACACACACATTGAAACTACTCGAAGCTATCTTGATTGGTTGGAAAAGTCCAACTTTATGTGTTCAAAAACAATTGTATGTTGACCTTTGTTTACCTAAGTAAAAATAGACATCATTTTTTCTGGTTCGCGCTTCTTAGCGAGTTAATTTTCTATGTTATTGGAGTCGCTAACCCCATAACCACTCCTTCATCAGGATTCCAAGCAGAGTTTGACATTCCACACTATGGTTAAAGTTAACTTTTCAAAGTTTATTTGTATTTTCAATGATTGATCAAGCAATGTTAGTTCTTCAACTGAAAATACATCATCATCATCAGCACAAACTTCAGGCAGAGAAGTGAACTATTCGAATTTCTGCATTGTAGTATGTATGACCCGTAGCTTGTTCTGTTGACCACGATCTTGATTGGCCTCAAACTTGTCGTTGTTTGCACCTTTATTTCGATTGTTTGCACATTTGATTTGTTTCTTGATCCCCTCTGTTTGCCCATACCAACCAAATCACTCTTGATGGAGATGCCTTCGAGGACGTTAACACCTTTACATATCTGGCCAGCATCATCGACGGGAAAGGTGGATCCGATGCAGATGTGAGGGCACGGATTGGCAAAGTGAGGGCTGCATTTCTACAGTTGAAAAATATTTGGAACTCCAAACAACTTTCAATCAAAATCAAAATCAGGATATTCAATACAAATGTCAACACAGTTCTACTGTATGGAGCGGAAACTTGGAGAACTACGAAAGCCATCATCCAGAAGATACAAGTGTTTATTAACAGTTGTCTACACAAAATACTTCGGATTCGTTGGCCAGACACCATCAGCAACAACGTACTGTGGGAGAAAACAAACCGAATTCCATTGGAGGAGGAAATCAGGAAGAATTGGTGGAAGTGGATAGGAAACACTACGAAAAGCACCTAACTGCGTCACGAGACAAGCCCTCAGATGGAACCCTCAAGGCACAAGGAAAAGAGGAAGGCCAAAGAATACATTACGCCGAGAAATAGAGAAAGATATGAGTGGAATGAACAAACATTGGACAGAACTGGAGAGGGAAGCCCAGGACAGAGTTGGTTGGAAAAAACTGGTGGGTTAACAGGCGTAAGTAAGTAAGTAAGTATGTTTGCCTATGATCATAAGCAGAGAAAGTTGAAAACTTCACTTCTATCTGAAGTTTTTGCTGCTGGTGATGTTTTTGATTAGAAGTACAATGAAAGCTGCACAACCAAAACATCCAGCTCAGAGAACAAAAGTCTGTCTCAATCATTCACTTGAGCTGCCATCTCTTATAGAAAAAAAATACACTTAAATCAGTTAGTGAATATACTTTCTTATTTCATATTCCTCACAGATTATTACCATAATTTCAATCTACAACACTACTTGGTACGAATGAATAATTAAAACAACAATTATTGAACCTTGATCAGTTCATTTAATGCGTTGTCTTCACTCCGTTTACCAAATAAGGTAAACACTTATTAGTTTAAGCACTTCAGTTGACAAGCATATCACAAACTGAAAGCATTCTTATCTTGAAAGATTGATTATACTGTATTAAATCGTCGGTTGAGTCTCTTCAGTGTTTACGGATAACTAATGTGGATTGATTAGTGGATGCTGTTGAACTAGAACATTCTGAGGTCATTTACTTCTTATATTATTCTATGAATTTTATTTCCGAATAAAACATTTACGTGTTAGATTTGCATTACATTAGGGCAGGCAAGACTAGATTGTCATTGGTGGTGTGAATTTGATGCATGATTACATAAGTTAATCAGTCATATCATTCCTAGTCAACTTCAGTAAGTTGAATACTTGGAATGAAAGGTTCTCAGACATTTCTTAAGGATTTGAAGTAACTTGATTTAAACGTTTTCCTTAGTATCTGATATGAACCTCTTTAGAACCAATGACAGTCAAGGATTTTCCGAGTGTGAATTGAAATCTCAAGGTCAATTAAGCAGCTTATGCGCGAAAACATGAAAAAAATCCGAAATTGGGAGCTTTTCCACGTAATTTCTGGGAATCCAACTATCCCAATAGCTTGACCAATAATTTGCCTCGAGTTCAATAGTATTTCATTAACACTACACTCCAATTTATAAACAGTTCACTCAACTTGTTTCCTCTTAATAGAGTGATTGATTATTTACGTGTGTTTTAATTGCCTATGATCATAGGCAAACATAAGATCAAGAGACAAATCAAGGAGGTATACATTAAGCGACACGTTTAAGGTTAGTAACGACTAAACAAGATCGAGTTTAACAGAACATGGAGAAATTCGAATACTTCACTTCTATCTGAAGTTTGTGCTGCTGATGATGTTGTTCAATAGAAGTAGAATGAAAGCTCCACAACCAAAACATCCTGCTCACAGAACAAAACTTCATCTCAATCATCCTCCTAAACTACAAAGTCCCTGAACCATTTCATTATGTAAAATCTCCTAAAGAAAAAAACATTTAGATCAGTAAGTGAATATACTTTCTTATTTCATATTCCTCACAGATTATTACCATAATTTCAATCTACAACACTACTTGGTACGAATGAATCATTGAAACAATAATTATTGAACCTTGATCAGTTCATTTAATGCGATGTAGGCGGATAACAATGGTAACTATTTGACAATTACATTAAAACAAAACACCGAACAAAATTATGTAATAATAATAATGTATTTATGAACTTTGATTCCTAAGAAATACTTATAAAAAAATTTATTATTTCCAACATTTGTTTAAATGTATCAGATAAATAAAATCATATGATTTTGCGCAATTCAAAGATCAAACTTTTTTCATTATAATGAATAATGAAATTTCAAATATTATTCATTCATTATTATTTTTATGTTATTTCAATTTTAAGGATAAAAATTTTTCATATTCATTGGGTTGACTACGAGAAAGCATTTGATAGCGTGGATAGGAAAACACTGTGGAGGCTTCTTCGACACTACGGGGTGCCTGAGAAAATAGTCAACATCATACGGAATTCTTATGATGGATTCAACTGCAAAATCGTGCACAGAGGTCAGCTGACAGACTCTTTTGAGGTGAAGACCGGTGTCAGGAAAGGTTGCTCACTCTCACCGCTTCTCTTTCTCCGGGTGATTAACTGGATTGTGGACTCATCAACATTTGGAGGGAAGCACGGCATACAGTGGACAGTTAGGATGCAGCTGGTCTATCTAGACTTTGAGGATGATCTGGCTCTTCTATCTCACACGCAACAACAAATGCAAGAGAAGACGACCAGTGTAGCGGCAGCCTCTGCAGCAGTAGGCCTCAACATACATAAAGGAAAAAGCAAAATTCTCCGATGCAATACAACATGCACCAACCAAATCACTCTTGATGGAGATGCTTTCGAGGACGTTAACAACTTTACATATCTGGCCAGCATCATCGACGAGAAAGGTGGATCGGATGCAGATGTGAGGGTGCGGATTGGCAAAGCGAGGGCTGCATTTCTACAGTTGAAAAATATTTGGAACTCCAAACAACTTTCAACCAAAACCAAAATCAGGATTTTCAATACAAATGTCTAGACAGTTCTATTGTATGGAGCGGAAACATGGAGAACTACGAAAGCCATCATCTATTAGATACAAGTGTTCGTTAACAGTTGTCTACGCAAAATACTTCGGATTCGTTGGCCAGACACTATCAGCAACAACGTACTGTGGGAGAGAACAAACTAGATTTCAGCGGAGGAGGAAATCAGGAAGAAGTGGTGGAAGTGGATAAGACACACATTGCGGAAAGCACCTAACCGCGTCACAACACAAGCCATCACTTGGAATCCTCAATGCCAAAGGAAAAGATAAAGACTGAAGAACACATTGCACCAAAAAATGGAGACAGGCATGAGAAGAATGAAAAAAAATTGTACAGAACGGGGAAGCCTAGGACAGAGTTGGTTGGAGAAAACTGGTTGGTGGCCTATGCTTCATTGGGGGTAACAGGCGAAAGTAAGTAAGTAAGTAAGTGTTGATTAATTATTTTTGTTTAAACTATTGCAGATACAGATTGATTGATATGTTAATTAAAATTGTACTACTGTTATTTCTATTTGGTTAGATGATTAAAAATGTTTGAATTTTTTACAGAGACAGTTTTTGGAGAAGCTGTTGAGGTATGTAAAATTGATTGATTGATTGATTACTAATGAGGGTATGATATTTTATTTTTTTGTCAAGCTTATAATGAAACTTCATTATGATCGTAACTGATGATTAGAGTCTTTGAATGACATGGCTGAAATTCACTTAGAATGGCGCAGATATGCATCCATTCTTTGTGTTCTCTCAAACTGAAATCTTGTTAATTCTTCATGACCATTGCCATTCTCTGGGATGCTCCTACTATATGGATGCGAAAAATGTCCGGTAAGAGTAGAGGACATTCATAGGTTCTGAGTATTCGATTATAGATGTCTTCAAAGCATTACTCGTATATCCCTCGACAACCAAGTAAGCAATACTGTCGTCGGGAAACGAGTGCTAGGTAGGGATGGCAGATCAATAGATAAAGTAGTGAAACTTCATCATTTGAGGTGGTTCGGACATGAGATGCGTATGCCTAACCACCGACTGCCTCGACGAGCTATGTTCTGTGGTGTAGGGCTAGGCTGGAAGAAAGCTAGGGGCGGCCAGATCACAACACGGAACAAATCTATGAAGTCACTGAAAACTGGATTGAGTCATGCTGACAAGTGTAAATTACCTGGTTGTGATCTGCGAGATGATAGTAGTCGATAGTTAGAGACCTTGAATGACATGACTCAAAATCGTTTGCAATGGAGCAGGTGCGTTCATTCAGTGTGTTCTCTCAAATTCTAAACTTCTGAATTCTTCATCATCTCTGTCTTTTTCTTTCTAAACTTATCTCACTGAATGATACTTCTCGAATCATATCTTCGAACTCTAATCTTCTCCATTGCAGCTAATACTTCTACTACTTCTACTACTACTATGTAATTTGAACTGACAGTTGCGTCTCTGTGCTATGGTGGTATGGCAACCTGAACTTATGTACTGATATACGAAGTTCTACGTTGTAAATGACTGACTGACTTCTTGAATCATATCCCTTACGTCTAATCTTTTAGATTACCGGTACTACTACTACTACTACTACTACTACTACTACTACTACTACTACTACTACTACTACTACTACTACTACTACTACTACTACTACTACTACTACTACTACTACTACTACTACTACTACTACTACTACTACTACTACTACTATCACTACTACTACTACTACTACTACCTCTAACCCTATGGGATTTGAACTGACGATTTCATCTGCCTATGCTAATGTTGTCTGACGACTGACACTGGTATACGTACTTACCAGTTCTACGTTGGTTTCTGACTATCTCATCGACTATCATAATCATTCATCTGAGCCTATCAATTTTCTTCACCTGAACCATGTACTTGAAATAACTTATTTCCTAACATAATCCTACTAATCACCGGGGGGGGGGGGGGGGGAGAAATCCTATCAATAAGATTTTCAAATTTAAAATGAATTCTGTTCAAAAATAAAAATTCAATTTTTTTCGCGCAATTTTCAAATTTCAATTTTCTTTTTTTTTTGTAAAACTACACAACTATTATTGATAATGTTTTTTGAATATTGTTGGCATTTTCATTGTTCTATTGTTCTGTTGATTACAATGCCAACTGGATGAAAATATCTTCGACTGATAAAAAAAATACCAGCCAGTCAACATGTTAAGCTTAGTTTACTTACACTGTGTCAGTCATGAACAATTTGGCATATGTGTGAAATACATCTATATACATCTATATATATCAATTGAAATAACTGAACTACACAGATTACTAGACAAATTAGTTAATTTCAAACTAGCAACAAAAAAAACATCATCATCATCATTGAAAGTAAATTACTTTTCTTCACAAAGAAGAATTGTATCTGTCAAAGTTGATAATCGACATGTTGTATTATATGTACATATATATGTAGTAAGCGCCCATTGTCATCAACACTATACTTACTAATGTTAATGTCTGTTAAATTATTTCTGTGAATTCTTAAAAATCCGATAAAATTACACTTTTCAGCAGGAAGTCAACGATTCAAATTCCAATTCCCGCCTTGCCTGGCCTTGACTTGGCTACATTCAAATAAATTTTGGTTGATCAATTTCAAAGAAACAGTACAATAAATAAACGATTGTCTGAGATTGTGAAATGGTTTTCATCAGTATTGGGAAATGATTTAAGAGGTATGGATTGCACACACACACGTACATGATCATTTTTGTGGTGCACACGTAGACACATACACTCACTCAGTGCATATAGGTGGATAGACATACAGAATATTGATATTTTCTCAATTAACTGATATTTCACAATGGGTTGGGTTGGGTTGGGTGAGGGTGGGCATCTTCATGTGTCAATTACAAAAGTACAGTACATTT
The DNA here is from genome assembly GCA_944470395.2 of Schistosoma turkestanicum. Lineage (NCBI taxonomy): Eukaryota > Metazoa > Platyhelminthes > Trematoda > Strigeidida > Schistosomatidae > Schistosoma > Schistosoma turkestanicum. The sequence continues at coordinate 9,105,242 of OX103972.1, forward strand.
GCACACATTCACTCAGGTACATGTGTATTAATTAGTGTATATCTGAAAATTATTTAATGTTTTTGGTTTTTCTAGTTTATTTCATGAAAAATATTTTATAATTTGACTTGTTACTAATTTTATTGAAGGATAGAAGTTTTCTTTACTTAAATGAATTGGTAGGTACTTGTGACTGTTATCCTTAATGGAGCATAGGTCGCCGATCAGTATTCTCCAATCTACTATGTGCAGGGCCTTCCTTTCTGTCTTCATTTCTCAGCATAATGTGTTCTTCGGTCTTCCTTTTCGCCTTTGGCATTGAGGAGTCAAAGTGAGGGCTTGTCTTGTGACGCAGTTGAGTGCTTTCCACAATGTGTGTCCTGTCCCCCTCCAGCACTTCTTCCTGATTTCTTCCTCCACTGAAGGATAATTGATTCTAGTGTTTACCAGTGTTTAGACCTCCACTCGGAGCCGTTCTGGAGTTATTGCTGATCCCAAGCTCGGACAAAGGTGGAGGGTTAGGCATGAGGCTAACAACTCAATCCCGTAGAAAACTAACTTGCCAAAAAACAGACTAACGAGAAAAATTCATTTAAGCCATATAGACACTGCATTTAGAATTGAAGGGACTTTATTTAGAACAGTTATGACGCCTCATGGTGAGAATTGAGCTTTTTGGAAAGTCACGAGATCGATGCCCCTTCTAACAACCAGAGTAACAGAATATAGTTTAACCGAATGAAAGATTCAGTAGACGTCCAACTTCGAGATCAGCAGACCGGATTCCGTAAGGACAGATCGTGACCGAAGAGCGACAGTACAGATAATTGAGGAACAACCAATTAATTGGGATTTACCACTGTAGGTTAACTTTCCTGACTACAAGAAAGCTTTCGACAGCGTGGACATGATGATAATATGGAGGCTTCTTCCACATTATGGTGTACCTGAGAAGATACTCGACATCATAGGGAATTCGTATGATGAATTGAACTGCGAAATCATGCATGTGCGACAGCTCACAGACCGGTGTCAAGTAAGGTTGCTTACTCTCACCCTTTCTCTTTCTCCTGATGGTTGACTGGATTATGAGAAAGTCAACATCTGGAGGGAAGCACGGCATACAGTGGACAGTTAAGATGCAGCTGGTCTATCTAGACTTCGCAGATGATCTGGCTCTTCTATCGCACACGCAACAACAAATTCAAGAGAAGGCGACCAGTGTAGAAACAGCCTCAGCAGTAGCAGGTCTCAACATACATAACGGGAAAAGCAAGATCACTAGATACAACACAACATGCACCAACCAAATCACTCTTGATGGAGAAGCATTGGTGTTGAGAAATTGTTACTGGCAACAAAATCTTTTTTAATTACCATTATTATTTTTAATCCAACGTCATAGTGTATCGTGTCTAATGTTAGATAGTTGAAAGTATTTGCCAGAAGACTCTGTTTGATTTAAGTTTGTACTAGTATACATTTCAGTCAATCAGCTGCAATATAGATATTGATACGTACGTACATGAGTTCAAGTTGTCGTATCACATTAGCAGAGAGAGAGATAGAGAGATGGAGTTGTCAATTCAAATCCCATAGTAAGTAGTAAAGGTAGTAAAAGTATTAGTAGTCATGGAAAAGAATAGACATCGAAGACATAAATCGAGTAATACAACCCAGTGAAATAAATTTAAAAAGAGAAAGATAGAGATGATGAGGTATCCAGGAAATTAGAATTTAAGAGAACATAAAGAGTGGATGCACCTGCGACATTACAAACGACGCTAAGACAAGTCATTCAAAGTCTCTAACCATTGGTCACTTTCAATTCGTGGACCTCAACGAGGTTGTCTACACCTATTAACATGTTTCATTTCACTTGTCAGTGATTTCATAGATTTGTGCCTAGTAGACATTTACTAACAAGAACTATCCGATGCGTTGATACTTTTTGTAGGATTTGAATTCAGTTAGTAAATTGATTTTACTGAAATTGTGAACATTTTGTAAAAGGGATAAAAGGCCGAAGACACTCACCGCTGACGAGTCTTATACTAGATTGAATCAATTATACAAAAGTTGTACAAAATAAAAATAGAACAAACTAGTGTAAAACTGAAGTTATATCTCGGTCAACAAATGAATTGTGAAATAGAATAATGAGATTTGTCGAAAACACCAATGGTTATTCATTTTAGTTTGCTATAAAATGGAATTTAACAAGATTTATGGTTTTTTTAAAAAATAAGGCTGTTAGATCTTTGACAGTATAGTGTTTGAGGATAGTGTGTTTTATGCATGTTCAACCATAGAATAAGTCTATTTATTATTATTGAGTGGCGTAAATGTTTTATCCGAACTTGCGGTTCCTCTCGTATTAAACAGGATTAACGGCCAGATTATACTTCACTAAATACTCATTAATAGGGTAAAAATAACCTGTCTCATAACTGTCTAAAGTCAGCTTACTTTCACTGTTAGTGGCTGAACAATCTAATGCTTGGTGGATGCTACTTCACAGTTATAGGAAGAACCGACATTGAAGGATCAAAGCATAAATGTATAATTGGTCAAAAGTCTAAATAGCTTGATATCACTTGGCTTATATATTTTAATGGTAGGTGATTTCGTGCTAGCTGGGACTCTGGAGGTTGATAGGCGACACATTGAGGAAAGCACCCGTATATGTCACAAGACAAGCCCTCACTTAGAATTCTAAAGGACAAATGAAAAGAGGTAGATCAAAGAATATATTACGCCATGAATAGTGGCAGACATGAAAAGAATACATAGCAATTGGATAAAACTGGAAAGGAAGACCGAAAACGGAGTATGCTGGGAAATGCGTGTCAGTGGTCTATACTCCATTAGGGGTAACAGACAAAAGTAAGTAAGTAAGTGCATGAGTAAGTAAGTAAGTGCATAAGTGAGTAAGTAAGTGCATAAGTAAGTAGATAAGTAAGTGGGGAAGTAAGTAAGTAAGTAAGTAAGTGCATAAGTAAGTAAGTAAGTGCATAAGTAAGTAAGTAAGTGCATAAGTAAGTAAGTAAGTGCATAAGTAAGTAAGTAAGTGCATAAGTAAGTAAGTAAGTGCACAAGTCAGTAAGTAAGTAAGTAAGTAAGTGCATAAGTAAGTAAGTAAGTGCATAAGTAAGTAAGTAAGTGCATAAGTAAGTAAGTAAGTGCATAAGTAAGTAAGTAAGTGCATAAGTAAGTAAGTAAGTGCATAAGTAAGTAAGTAAGTGCACAAGTCAGTAAGTAAGTAAGTAAGTAAGTGCATAAGTAAGTAAGTAAGTGCATAAGTAAGTAAGTAAGTGCATAAGTAAGTAAGTAAGTGCATAAGTAAGTAAGTAAGTGCATAAGTAAGTAATTAAGCGCATAAGTAAGTAAGTAAGTAATTAAGTAAGTAAGTAAGTAAGTAAGTAAGTAAGTAAGTAAGTAAGTAAGTAAGTAAGTGCATAAGTGCATAAGTAAGTAAGTAAGTAAGTAAGTAGATAAGTAAGTACATAAGTAAGTAATTAAGTAAGTAAGTAAGTGCATAAGTAAGTAAGTAAGTAAGTAAGTGCATAAGTAAGTAAGTAAGTGCATAAGTAAGTAAGTAAGTGCACAAGTCAGTAAGTAAGTAAGTAAGTAAGTGCATAAGTAAGTAAGTAAGTGCATAAGTAAGTAAGTAAGTAAGTAAGTAAGTAAGTAAGTAAGTAGATAAGTAAGTGCATAAGTAAGTAAGTAAATAAGTGGGGAAGTAAATTATTAAGTAACTAGTTAGGTTCACCTGAAATTTTAAGGGAATTGATCTTTTTAATGGGGTTCAAACCTATATTACCTAGTTTCATGGATTGAAACACTATCATCGAGCGTGAAACCTTGATTTATGTTTTTCTGTAAATCACTTCTAGACTAAAATTCATTCAAAATTGTCATGATTATTATTATTGTTTTCATTAACATAGAACAATTTTGTAAACGCCTATTCACATTCACATCCATATAAATCTTTATATAAGTGCGTATTTTACGTATTTATTATTATTATTATTATTATTCAAATCACATAACATTGTCATCAACATCAAATTCTTTATATATTTCACAATATTCTCGTCGATTAAACGACCTTTGTTCAGTGGATGAATGAAAAAAATGATAAAGGAAATGATTAATTTCACATATACTACTTATCATTGATTCAGTTAGCGTTTCATGTACAATTCTCATATATACACACAGGCACACACACACACACATACGTCTGGTTACACTGTGACGGTAAGCATAAACAATATTCTAAATGTTATACAATAACTCAAGATAAAATGTTGTCTCATTTCACATTCGTAATAATTATAATGGTAATATATCAAATTTTGTTTATATTAAATTATTTATTGTTGATCAAATTGAATTGAAATATCAAAATTGAATTTAAATATCAGACCATGTAAAAAATTGAACTTCGAACTTCGAAATAGTATTAGTAGTAGACAGAAAATATACCTATCTGCTTAATAAATACGTATCAATGTACAATTGAAGTGTGTGTGTGTGTGAAAAATTCAAATTATTCAATGTTCAATGTCAAAAAATGGATATTTTTTTTTCCAGAAATGATACAATGATTTTATATATGTGAAGTTGAATAACGTTTAGTTGAACAGACCTGGTACAGTGTGATATGGTATTAGTTGTTGTATGCTGGTTGCAGGAGTCGTGAATGTACACTGCCACTGATGAGTCCCATACCAGGACGAAACAGCCATTTAGTGCTTTCAGATTTTTTAATGGTGATCTAACATTAATCGATTCATGTTGTCAAAAAGTAGCTGTAGCTTTCATTGTCCGTCTGAACGACAACAGTATAAGGTTGCAGAGATTGCTGAGTCTCATTAAAATTATGAACTGATCAATGTTAGATCGCTACTGGAAGCCTGAAGACAATCGTCTTAGTAAGAAACGCATCAGTAGTACTCATCCACGACTACTGTGATATGACTTGAACAACACAATTACTGAAAACCGAGAAGTGCTTGATAGCTGTTTCATCCGAGTATGACACTGTGTAGTAATACACGTCTGTGATATCAGCAGGGATCATACTTAGAATTTTCCAGGTTCATGGTGAACATTTAGCCTTTCAACTACTGAGTAGCTCACTTCTCAAACTGTAGTCGATTTGCGATATTAATGTTATTAGTAAGCAAATAATTCACATTCGACATGGCTGAACTCCACTGACGTGGTTTCTTACTAGCGAAATTAGTTGCTAGTAACCATATGAGTATTATAAGTGTGTGAGATTTCTGGCGACGGCAAAGCAAGGACTGCATTTCTACAGTTGAAAAATTTCTGGAACTCCAAATAATTTTCAATCAACACCAAAATCAGGATTTTCAGTACAAATGCCAATACAGTTCTACTGTATGGAGCGGAAACTTGCAGAACTACCAAAGCCATCATCCAGAAGATACAAGTGTTTATGAACAGTTGTCTACACAAAATACTTTGGATTCGTTGGTCAGACACCATCAGCAACAACGTACTGTGGGAGAGAACAAACCAGATTCCATTGGAGTTGGAAATCATGAAGAAGCGGTGGAAGTGGATAGGACACACACTGCAAAAAGCACCTAACTGCATCACAGGACAAGCCCTCACACGGAACCCTCAAGGTTCAAGGAGAAGAGGAAGGCCAAGGAACACATTACACCGAGAAATAGAGAAAGACATGAGAAGAATGAACAAAAACTGGAAAGAACTGGAAAGCGTAGGCCAGGACAGAGTTGGTTGGAGAAAACTGGTTGGCGGCCTATGCTCCATTGGGGTTAACAGGCATAAGTAAGTAAGTAAGTAAGATTTCTGGCGATAATAGAATTCTATGCCTAATTAACATGATGGTCTAACTGTAGTAAGAGAACCGTTGAAATCTAGGAAATCCTTGTTTGGGACGTTTGATTAGCATAAACCTGTTACCACATCAAAGCTTGAACAGAGGTTCCATACGCCATTTATTGAGTTTGTTGTTGACAGACCACTGCTAATACTTCTGCTACCTCTAATACTATACGAATTGAAGTGACAGTTTCATCTCTGTGCCATCGTTGTATGGCAACTTGAACTGATGTACGTACGTACGAAGTTCTATGTTGTTGTTGGCTGACTGACCGACTGAGTTAACATTTCCATAGTCTGTATATCAAACTTCACTCATCATTATCATGACTGACTAATTTTAAGTACTGTCCCACCTTTCCCCAGTCAAACTAATTGTCAGTTAATTCTGAAAATAAATTTCTCAGTTTGACAATAAAAAGTTCATGATAATATGTCTATTGTGATTCATGAACTGTCGTTTAGCATTTAACCTGTATAGTCACGTGACTTATGAATTTGAATCGATGATTTGAAGGCGTAGGAATTCACTTGACCCAGATTTCATGTTAATGAAATTTTCTGTTAAGGTTTTGAATGATTCTTATCTAACCCATATTTAAAACTTAAAATTGTTACAATTCCAGTGTGGACACATCATTATCAACTAATTTATACTGAAGAATCATGAAAAGCCAGAAAATATTGAGTAACACTTTTTCGTCTTAACCTACGACCACTCAGCAGTAGGAATGTATAAACTTGAGATATTCAAGTGGATATAACATTTTGATATTACTTACTTACTTAAGCCTGTAACCCCCAATGGAGCATAGGCCGCCAACCCGTTTTCTCCAAGCAACTCTGTCCTGGGCTTCCCTTTCCAGTTCTGTCCAATTTTTGTTCATTCTTCTCATATCTTTCCCTATTTCTCGGCGTAATGTGTTCTTTGGCCTTCCTCTTCTCCTTTTGCCTTAAGGGTTCCAAGTGAGAACTTGTCTTGTGACACCGCTTCTTCCTGATTTCCTCCTCCACTGGGATCTGGTTACATTTTGATATCACTAATTTAAAATAAGACAGTCTAATGTTGATCCTGTGATGCTGTTAAAGCATTGTGATATAAACTTCTGCAGAGTTTTGCTTAACAAATCGTTTTCATTTGCAAAACTAGTAGATTCGTTTTTAAGTGATAAAAAGTATTTGCATTACGGGATTATGAAGATTGTTAAGTTACACATTCGAAATCATGAATCCATCAATGTTAGACCGCCATTAGAAACCTGGAAGCACTTAAAGACGGCCGTTTCGTCTTGGTATGGGACTGATCAATGGCACTGAGCATCCACGTCTCCTGCATCTCACAGGATTGGAACCCAGGACCTTTGATCTTGCGCTCGAACGCCTAACCTCTGGACCAGTAAGCCGGTATCTAACGGTTTTAATGTTTAACTTCGATCAATTCATAGAGTTGCGCAACCGCATACACTGTCTTCGGTAGTTACTGTCTACATCCCCGAAAAGGTTGAACTTCACTGGTTAAGACTTCTCACAAGAACCCGGAGAGGATTCCTCACGGAGCTATTTGTTCATCAGCTTTAAAATTTTATCTACTTGGCTGGTTTTGTGTATAATCTGTATTATTTATACTTTACAAATGTTTGTATAATTAAAGATTGAAATGAACACTTTTGCTGAATTCCATCTCTATTTAAAATTCATAAGTATATGAAATTTAATAGCAATCTGTATTGTGCGTGTACTATAAATGTTGAGCCTACATGGCTTTTCCTGGCTTTCAGAAAAACTAATTTATTTTTCCCCCTTGAGTTACTCTTCGCAGGTATTTCGACTTCGTCTACTGTTTGCTCATAATCATGGTTGCTTTTATTCGAGTGCGTGTATCCGTAGCCTATTTCGCTTATCACATGTCCGGCTTATTTTTGTCTGACTATAAATACTTTGTCCATGCCTCATCACACAGAGTTGGCTCACTCACCTTCTCCATTTCTTTTCGCTTTGCTTTGACGCTTTTTTATCCTCATATCTGTCTTCGTGAACGATGGCATGAAATTGATCCATGTGAATCCGTATTTAGCATCTTATTACCGCTTCGACACTACGGTGTGCCTGAGAAAATAGTTAACATCATAAGGAATTCTTATGATGGATTCAACTGCAAAATCGTACACGAAGGACAGCTCACAGACTCGTTCGAGTTGAAGACCGGCGTCAGGCAAGGTTGCTTACTCTCATCCTTTCTCTTTCTCCTGGTCATCGACTGGATTATGAAGACGTCGACGTCTGGAGGGAAGCACGGTATTCAATGGACAGTTAGGAGTCAGCTGGACGATCTGGTCTTCGCAGGTGACCTGGCTCTTCTATCCCACATGCAACAACAAATGCAAGAGAAGACGACCAGTGTAGCAGCAGCCTCTGCAGCAGTAGGTCTCAACATACATAAAGGAAAAAGCAAAATTCTCCGATGCAACACAACATGCACCAACCAAGTCACTCTTCATGGAGATTATTTCGAGCACGTTAACACCTTTACATATCTTGGCAGCATCATCGACGAGAAAGGTGGATCGGATGCAGATGTGAGGGTGCGGATTGGCAAAGCAAGGTCTACATTTCTACAACTGCAGAATATCTGGAACTCCAAACAACTTTCAACCTAAACCAAAATCACGATTTTCAATACAAATGTCTAGACAGTTCTACTGTATGGAGCGGAAACTTGGAGAACTACGAAAGCCATCATTCAGAAGATACAAGTGTTTATTAACAGTTGTCTACGCTAAATACTTTGGATTCGTTGGCAAAACACGATCAGCAACAACCTAATGTGGGAGAGAACAAACCAGATTCGATTGGAGGAAGAAATCATGAAGAAGCGATGGAAGTGGATAGAAGACACACTGCAAAAAGCACGCAACTGCGTCACGAAACAAGCCCTCACTTGGAACCTTCAAGGCAAAAGGAATTGAGGAAGGTCAAGGAACACATTACGTCGAGAAATAGAGAAAAACATGAGAAGAATGAACAAAAATTGGACAGAATTTGAAAGGGAAGCTCAGGACAGAGTTGGTTGGAGAAAACTGGTTAGCGGCCTATGCTCGATCGGGGGTAACAGGCGTAAGCAAATAAGTAAGTAAGTAATCTTATTACCGCCGTTCTACAAATGGGATTCGACTAAGAATCGTATATAGAAGTTGAAGGGAAGATTTCTTTCATGGTATGAGGAGGCATGCCAAAAAATTCCCCGAAAAAAGTTACCTGCTAATAAATCCTTTTACAACATTACAAACACAAGGAAAAACAACAACTACAGTTTAATATAATTAGGTCAACAGAATTTCATCTCTATATATCTATATATATAGTCAATATGATTACGGATGTCACTTTCATCACAATGGTCAACATCATACACAAACAACTAACTAAACATTGATCATTGATCATTGTTCAATGTTAAATAAATAAATCAACAAATAATTTTTTTCTGATCACAGGAAAATAAAAACTTTTTATATGATAATTTACATTGATAGTTAAAATAATCTTCTTTAAAAAAAAACTGGTATATGATGTTTTTAAAGTTTTATTAATTCTACTTAAAACAATAGTGTTATTTATGTGAATAATATTTTTGAATACTAACTAACCTTGTTTTATTGTTTATGATCAGTTCATCCATGTACATCATAGATGGCTATCTTCTTCATTTTCTCTTCTTATTACTAAACATTGAAGGATGAAAACACTGAATAGGAAAATAAACGTAACAAATAAAGGGAAGAATCAATATATAACAAAGTAGAGTAGAATAAAATAATATGTTTATTTTAAAAAAAAATCTTATTTCCTCCTTCGTTATAGAGTTGTTTTACATTGAAATCATGAATCAGTGATTGTTAGATCACCATCCTAGTATGGGACTGATCATGACTCCTAATAATCGCAGGAATCGTAGCTAGGACCTTCGGTTCTGTGAGTGAACGCTTAGACCTAAGGCTACTGAGCCGCCATCTCGACAGTGTTAATGTCTAACTGTGATCAATACAAAGATTTCGCTCAACCTCATTCATTGTCATCGGTAATTACTGCCTACACATGACAGAAGTGAACTCTACTGCTCACTTATTCTCAATAGAATTCTGAGAATTTCTTGACGAAGCTAATCACTAATGAGCATATTTTTAAGATTTTTTCATTACGGAATGATGGAAGTCGTTGTGTTACATTGAAATCGCTGTTTAATCATCGTTAGATCACCATTAGAAACCTGAAGGCATTGGACAGCCGTTTCTTCCTCGTTTTAAATGAAAAACAGCTATCCTCTCACTGATGACTAGCTTCCAGAGGAAATTCTTGGAGTTTTAGTGAGAAGATGTCGTGACTAGTGGAGTTCAGTCTTATCGGGTGAGATTGCGCAAAAACCTTTGTTTCATTCACTATTATTGTGGGCAAATGGTCTTAAAATATTCAAAGTTCTTTGTTTGAATAAAATAAAACATGAATTAAGGGGATATTGTTTCATATAACATTATTTTTACTTTGAAGCTTTTTAATTATTGAAAAAATCTGTGATTTTGTCATTAAAACTTGAATACTTAACTCGATTTTGATAATAGGACATTCGTCACACTAAGATGGTGTAGTAGTTCATTTGTTACCTGACTAGTATCCTATTTGGGATCAGCAGTCTGTGATGAATACAATTTACAAATATTTACAACCAATATGTAAGTTGTACTCCTATTCTTAATAATGTAGCTGAGTGAATTGGATATGGAAATACATTTGTGTTTGAAGTACTTCATAGAAGTGAATGAATGCAGAAAATTATTTTTGATCAGGTAGAACAAGATAGAACAACGATTTTTAATAATACTCCAGTGAAAAATAAACAAAGAAAAAGCGCTCACCAGTGACAAGCTTCACTGGGGGGGGGGGGAAATTCTCGGAGTTCTAGTAAGAAGATGTGACCAGAGGAGTTCACCCCTATTCGGGTATAAGCAGTAACAACTACCGAAAACAATGCGTGAGGTTGTGAAAATGCCTAGATTAATCACATTTAGACATTAACACTGTTAGATTTCAAAGCATCTCAGTTGTACAAAGGTTAAGTGTTCGTTCACGAGATTGAAGATCCCAGGCTCGAGATCTGAGGGTAACATGAGTCGTGGATGCGCAGTGTTCATGGATATCATCCAGTGTTGAAAGGTTTCTAATGGTCGTCTGACAGTAATTCATTCATGATTTTAAGTTCTAGAAGCCGATTTATTATCGCTTTCCTCAATTTATTAAGAAACAGAAACAAGTTAAGGCAAGAACGATTAATTGATTGATTGATTTGGAAGTATAGACAGACAGACAGACAGATACAACACAGAACTTCGTACATAAGTACATCAGTTCAGGTTGCCATACCACATCAGTACAGAGACGTAACTGTCAAATGAAATCCAAGAATGATAGCGATAATGGAATTATTAGCAGTAATGGAGAAGATTAGGGAGCGAAGATATGATTCGAAAAGTATAATTCAGTGAGATAAATTTAGAAGGAGAAACAGAGAGATTATGAGGAATTCAGAAGGTTGGAATTAGACAAGATACAAAGAATGAATACACCTGCTTGATTGGAACCGATTCTGAGCCATGTCTTTCAAGGTCTCTAACCATTGGTGACTTTCGTCTCCCGGGCCCCAACCAAGTAGCCTACATCTACTAACATAACTCAGTCCACTTGTCAGTGAATTCATGGCATTCTGTCATGTTTTAGTTTGGCCACCCCTAACTTTCTTCCAATCTACTTCTACACCACAAAACATAGATTTGGAAGTATATTGTAGGTCATTTAACATTTAATTAGTCAAGCTAATCACAACTAAATCACAACTACTAACAACACAAGAATAAAGTATTCAATAAGTATTGAGCTAACAATTTTGTGATACTTTTGAAAATTACTACCGAAATCATTCAAACCATAATGTGATCTAAGTTAGACAATCATTGAAATCCTAGAATTATTGAATAGCGGTATGGGACCCATTAAAAACAACTGAAATCAATTGTACATTTTCGTCGATTAGATAAAGTTAGAATTGTATACCATTAGATATGGGTTCAGTGGTCTATAGGTTACTCATTCACATGCAAGACAGAATGTCTTAGGTTGGATTCCTAGTTGTAGAAGGGTCAGAGAACTTTAACATTGCCTAAATTAGATCAGCTGGTAATTTCTGCGTGAAATTCAAGAAATTCCACCAAACCAAAAATAATCTAACATTCAAAACAAAATTACTCAATCTAATTGTTACGCTCGTCACTAGGTACGCTTGAAGCTATTACGAGTTCACCATAGTCAATAAACGCGAACGAGACAATGAACCAGACTCCAGATAGGCTACCTTGAATCCCAAGCTGTAAAACAGAAGTCTTGATAAGCGTAGAAAGTATATTCTACAAACACCCAGCAAGCACAATATACAATCAAGCACACAACTCTCGTTTATTTGTACATCATAGAAACGTCCTTGGGACAGTCACAAAAAATAGCACACTAAAATACGCAGCAGCCAATCACAGCCATGGATTTTGCTGGTGGGAAATGAAATCTCAAGGTCAACTGATCAGTCCATGCTTGCAAACGTGAAATCCAAAATCAAGGCACTGATCAAGCGAGTTCTGGGGATCTAACATCCCCAACAAGCAAATTCACGTCAATTTTCGCATTTAATATCAGTTATCTGATTGAATAATTGGATTCTTCTATTTTTTTTGTTTTCAATAAACAACATATTGATTTAATGTGTTTAGTCAGTTTAATTTTAATTTTTGATTGATATTTATATATATTATTTCTGTACTTGTTTGTATTATTCATGTGGGTTATATATCGCTGTATATGTGATCATTGTTCAATATTCAATATTTCAATGCCTTATTGTTTTGTTTATTTGTACTGATTAATATTTTCCCGCGCGTGTTATATTTCAAATGTTTCATTATCTAACTATGTTAGATTGTCTGGTAATTTGAAATAGGCTACTTTTAAAATTGAAGTAACTTAGTGATTAGTTGACTGTAAATATAAATCTGAATGTAATGGGAAGAAAAAGTGTTTAGTGTTTTAATTACGCTATTTTAATAACTGTGTAAATAATTATACAACAACTAATAATAATAATAATTATTACTTGTTTATATAATCAGTTGACAGAGTGTTGTATAGAGAATGGAGCTTGATATTCAAAAATCAATGACTGGAAGTGAAGTGCCGATAAGCTGCTACTACTACTACTACTACTACTACTACTACTACTACTACTACTACTACTACTACTACTACTACTACTACTACTACTACTACTACTACTACTACTACTACTACTACTACTACTACTACTACTACTACTACTACTACTACTACTACTACTACTACTACTACTACTACTACTACTACTACTACTACTACTACTACTACTACTACTACTACTACTACTACTACTACTACTACTACTACTACTACTACTACTACTACTACTACTACTACTACTACTACTACTAGTACTACTACCAATCATGATAACAGTGGTAATCAAATTGGTTTCGTTGTGGTTTCCCGCGCCACAAGACAGGCCCTCACTTGGAACCCTCAGGGTCAAAGGAAAAGAGGAAGGTCAAGGAACACATTACGCCGAGAAATGTAGGCAGAAATGAGAAGAATGATCAACAGTTGAACAGAACTGGAAAGGTAGGCCTAGGATAGAGTAGGTTGTAGAATACTGGTTGGCGATCTATGCTCCATTGTCGGTAACAGGCGTAAGTAAGTAAGTAAGTGCATAAGTAAGTAAGTGAGAAAGTAAGTAAGTAAGTGCATAAGTGCATATGTGCATTAGTACATAAGTAAGTAAGTAAGTAAGTAAGTTGCGAAGTAAGTATATAAGTGAGTAAGTAAGTAAGTGGGGAAGTAACTAAGTGAGTAAGGAAGTAATTGGGGAAGTAAGTTACTTAGTGGGGAGGTAAGTAACTCCCGTGTTATTCTAGTTGAGTTCTATTCTCTTAGCTCATAGCACGAAACGTCACTATACTCTCATCTAACTGAGCTACAAGTTTTCCTTCATCATCCCGTATTATAATTATTATTCTCATTCATTTTTTTTTCCATAAACCCAATTTCCTGTGATGAGTTAAATAAAACAAAACAGAAGAGCAAAAAAAACCAGTCTTATTCAAATAAGTTATCAGTTTTGAAGTGTACTGCTAGAAAAAAAATAAAAAAGGAATTGAACAACAATTTTTAGCATATAGTGTGTTCACATGTCTACTACTCATTTCCTGATTGACAATTTGTAGACAGAAATGCTTTTTATTAGTTTTTTTGTTTTTGTTTGTAAAAATGAACACAAGAAGGAAAAGCTTCAATGTTTTTTTTTCAAAAGTGGATACTTGTTCAAATTTCAATCATTGATTGTTTTGGTTTTTTTTCTGAAGAAAACGAGAAATTCATGTTTTGGGATAGAATAGATAGACTTTGCTTTGTTTATCTGTAAAGGTTTGTATTTTCAAGTGATTAGTGTTAAAGTTTTTGGCAGTAATTAGTTGTTTTGAGTATAATAATGTGTATTTTGAAACCATGAATCGATCAATGTTAGAATACCATTAGAAAACTGGAAGCACTGGATAGCTGTTTTGTCCTGGTATGGGACTGATCAGTGCCAGTGTGCATCCACGCCTCCTGCACCCCGAAGTTAAGCGTTCGCGCACAAGATCGAAGGTCCTGGGTTCGAATCCTGCGGGGTGCAGGAGTCATTGATCAGTCTCATACCAGGACGAAACAGCTGTCTTTCAGTGCTTCCAGGTTCCGAATGGTAGTCTAACATTGATCGATTCATGATTTCAAAATGTGTAACTTAACAATCTTCACAACCCGGTAATATATAATGTGTATATCAACAAACTAAAAGTAAAAAAAAATTTCATTTCAGTTGCATAAACTACTCACTAGATACACTTCAATAGTTCAATTGAGATAACATCGCATTGCTTTTTCATGATGAACTGTTCAATACTAGTTTGACTACCAACAGGCATCTTCTACAGACGATGTGTCAGTAACAGGATGAAATAAACAGCTTGAACTTCTTTCTGTTGACCTGTATCTCCCTCCAACAAGGAATATGAAAAATATTCCCGAAAACATTTGATGTAGTAAAAATGGGTTAAGGATAGTGAGCGAATCCCATTGTATTTTGATGATGTTGGTATAAACTGCTACGAAAAGCACCTAACTGCATCATGAGACAAGCCCTCACATGGAACCCTCAAGGCAAAAGGAAAACAGGAAGGCCAAGGAACACATTATGCCGAGAAATAGAGAAAGATATGAGAGGGATGAACAAACATTGTACAGAATTGGAAAGGGAAACCCAGGACAGAGTTGGTTGGAGAAAAATGGTGAGCGGCCTATGCTCCATTGGGGGTAACAGGCGTAAGTAAGTAAGTAAGGTATAAACTGATCACTAAGAATGAATTTATGAATTTCTTCTACGTAATGAACATTAAAGAACTTTTATTATTATTGTTATGATCGTGATATTACTCCATTATTTGTTCGTACAATGTTATCATGATATAGTTTTCATTGATTTTAATACTACTTTTATTGATTTGTCCTAATATAAGTAGTAGTAGTAGTATAAAGATGAGAGAATCTGAAATGAATTTTTTCAATTCAACAATAGCCAAGTTTTTAATATTTTTCGTTAGATAAATTTTATAATTCTTTTTGAATGATAAATACAAGTACTGTAGTGAGCGAGAACACAGGTGGGGCAACCGAATTGGTATTTAACGAAAATTACAGAGTTAATCAGTAAAATCGGAAAACCATATCGTAAATCTTTAATTTGCAAAATATCAGTTCATCATATTATCGAACTGGACTGTTCCTGTTGCAAAACATCAATCCATTGTCTGACATTTCACTTATTCATGCGTTTCATACAAATTCCATTGTGTTCTTCTAACTCTTCCTTTCTTGATCTTCCCCCATCTTCGGCTGCCAGACATTACGTTGACACTCACGTCATATACTACTTATAAGTAGCTCACACCACACAAGCACTACTTGTAATATGTTTGAAATATATTTGATAATTTTAGATTACAGCATAGTTATTTACTGATGGATTATTATAGTTGATTGAATTATATCATAATAAACAACAAATCATTGGTGACTAGCTTCGTCAGGAAATTCTCAGAGTTCTAATGGGAAGACATGCCCAGTGGAGTTCACTCCTGTCGAATGTAGGTAGTAGCTAGTGAGAACAATCGGTGGCGTTGCAAAAAATCCTTAGATTGATCAGAGTTAGTTAGACACAAACACCATTGGATGGCGGTTCGGTGGTCCTGTGGTAAAGAGTTCTCGTGCAGGACCGATTTTCCTAGGTTCGATTACTGCAAGTAGTGGGAATCATGGATGCGCACTGCTACTGATGAGTCCCATACTAGGACGAAACGATCATCCAGTACTTCCAGGTTTCTAATCGTGGTCTAACAATAATTGAATCATGATTTCAGTAGTAAATAGTAATCTCCATCAGTCTATAATGAGAATTTTATCATCGATCAAGTTGTAATGTAGTCAGTCATCTATTTGAATGACTTGTTAAGTTAACAAGACCTTACACAGGCTAATTCGATCTAGTTTGTGTCTTTATACTGAAAAAACCCAATAGTTCAAGCATCGCAATTAGAAAAGATATCTCTGATTTAGTGGGTTCAAATGCTATTGTGGAGTGTACTACTTACAATGAAGCCTATAAGCAGTAGGCTGTGAATATGCAACAAAGTGTCACCTTGAATTTACAGACGCAGCGAAGAGTACAATCGGACTGTTTGTAAATCGAGAAGACATGTAGAACAACGTAGACAAGAGTGCGGTTGTTTTGCTAAAATGGACATATTCATCTGTATAATATATACCTACATTTCAATTATTCGCATAACCCTATTCATGTTTACACTCTAAAAGTCATGGTTACAAGAAATGTGAAAGAAAAACGTACACCTGTTCATTCTACCGTAGTTCAAAAAACACAAAAGTAAAATCTCAATATTTTTTTTACAATGAAACATTGACAGTAAAATAGATAAATAGTTTGTTTATTCATTCTGTTTTGTCTGAAAAAATTCAACACTTCACTACCAATCATATTATAATGTGACAATCAATGCAAAACAATGACAAGGCGGTAATCTATCGGCATTTAAGTTACGGTGTTAATTGATAAGGTTGTTTGTTTGCTTTGCTCAAGAAGTGTCCGAAAATGAAATATTGTTTGTTTTTTTCTGTAATTTGCCCTTTTTAAATTAAAACACTGTATATTCTTTTTTTGAAATTATGAATTGATCAATGTTAGACCACTATTAGAAGCATGGAAGCATTGAATGGGATGTTTCGTTTTGATATGGGACTTATCAATAGCAGTGTACATTTGCGACTTCTGCTACTCGCGCATGAACACCTAACCTATGAACCACTGGGTGGGCACTTGACAGTGTTAATGTCTAACTTCTATCAATCCAATATCTTGTGTAACCTCACTCACTGTCTTCTGTGACTACTACTTCATATTTGAGCAAGGTTGAACTCTACTGGTCACGATTTCTCACTAGAATTGTAAAAACTTCTTCATGAAGCTAGACACTAGTGAGCGAGTGATAAATTTGCACTGTAGTGTTGTGGAGAAACCTGGAATTCCTAGGTGGCTGTTTCGTCCTACTACGGGACTTATCATCAGTGCGCATCTACGACTCCTGATACTCGTAGAAACCGAACCCCTAGCCTGCAGTTTTGCGTGCGAACGTTTAGCCTCTGAATCACTCAACCGGCATCTAAAGGTTGTAGGATCCAAACTGAGGTTTGGATTGACGAATAACAGTCTACGTAGTTTAGATACTCACCTTGCCCAGTTTAAAACTAAAACAAGTGATTTGGGTAAATAACGGTTCTAATATTCATCAGAAATATAAATATAGATCATGACCTAAACAAATATTACCACTCAGTTATTCCACCGACAATTGTTCAATTAATCAAATCAACAGTAACAAATAAATATTATTCTATCCTTTCTGGATAGATCAGATTCGTTCGAAAGATAATTCTGGAAGAGTGCTTCAATTCATAATCAAAATGCACAATTCTAGTCGAAGCAAGCAACCGACACAATCAAAAGAGGAACAAATCAATATGGCTGTCACCATGACTAAGTATCAGCTTAAACAACACAGTGCAGTTCACAAAGAAACATAGTAATTCAGTGAAGGCAAAAGAAGTAGAAACTTTAATAAAATACAAATATCACCATCTCAAAATGAAATCGAACAGATTAACAAAATTTACAACTGAAGGAATCTCAATAAGACCAAATTACAAATGTATACAACATGGATGGATTTTCACAAACAAAACCTTCAAAAATGGATCTTACAAAGGTGTTACTATCTAACTCCAACCTCACCCATTTTATTCGGTAGATAACTGACTTATCTATCTGACAAGGTTGAACTCCACTGGTCACGACTTCAATTTTCACAATACTAGTTCCAATAGATACTTATTTTCTCATTATTTCAAAATCATTCACCGGTCGATATGAAATATGAGCAAAACTAAATCATAATCTAAATTCAAAGAAACTATTTTTTTGAATTAATATACGTACGTCATTCGTTTCATATTTCTAAACTGGTACAATTATTTAGAAGAAAACAAAAAGTTTGTCAAGACATATTTCCATTTTAATATGGATGAAAATGCATGCATTAAGCTAATTACCATTTCCTTTCGTTGAATAAATATTCGCAAAAAAATTGCAAGTTTTCTTGTATATTATTGAGCTTCGAATGACCGTTAGCGTGACAAAACAAACATGTTCAATTTTCAATCTTATCTGTCATGTTTTTTTTCTTGCGGTAAATCAAAATACCTAGTCTATCCTATATGATTTCAAAGTATACATGATGTGTTTCTGTTTTGAAATAATCATAACCATTCTAGTATGACATAATCAGTTCATTTGAATTAAAAACTATGAAATTTATAGAAAAATATCATTTTGTCACATAGAGTTATGGAGATTAGTGTTTTTTTACACATTTGAAATCATCTATCAGTAGTCATTGTTAGACCAACATTAGAAACCTGAAGCACTGAAAGACGGAAGTTTCGTCCTGATATGGGACTTGGCAATGAAAGTGCACATCCACGACTCCCGAACCTCTCAGGGTTTCGAATCCAGGATTTTCGGTCTTGCGAACCTCTAGACCACTGAAATGGCCGACATCCAACAATGTTAGTGCCTAACTTTGATTTGAATCCTGTGAGGTGAAGGAGTCATGGTTGTGCACTGCTACTGATGAGTCCCATACTAGGACGAAACAGCCGTCCAGCACTTCCAGGTCTCTAGTGGTGATCTAACAATGATTGATTGGTTGATGATTTCAAATGTGTAAAAAAACACTAATCTCCATAACTCTAATTGAAAATATTGTTCAGTTTGCCTCGATGGTTTCGTCTACATCATCATTTATTTACAATGATTTAAAGATTATTTTCTTAATCATACTATTTAGGTATTTGAGTAAAACAAAACATTTTTCAGCCATTTTTTTTTCGGTCTGTTTATTCAGGTTATTTAATTTAATTAAAAATAACTAAATAGAAACAGGCAATGAAAATGAGGCTAAACAATAGTAAATTAATTAATTCATTAATTAATTAAACATATGTACATATCAATATCTATCTAATATATAAATTAATCAAAACAGAATTGACAGTTGATCAATTTTGTTTGTTTGTTTGTTTGAATGCATTCAATTAATCCCATGAATGAATGAATGAATCGAAATAGACATACCAGATGATGATATCATGAAATGGACAATGATTTGAACTGGTTTTTATTTATTTTTACTTCCTTTTTAATTTAATCATATCACCGATAAAAAAAAACATGAAGATGATAGGAGAATGGGAAATTAGGAAAATGATAGGCACAAAATAGAATGAGACAAAATAAAATAAAACCATAAATCCAATTAAAATGGATTTTTGTTGAAGTTGAACAAGTATAGAAAATAATATCAACAATAATTGAACAATGTTAGACCATCATTAGAAAGTTGGAAACACTGAATGGTTGTTTGGTACTACTAGTATGGGATTTATGGTTTCAAATGAAACTCAACAGTCGTTGCATATGAGACTGAAGGTTCTGGGTTCGATTCCTGCTAGTGAAGTTGTGAATAAGCACTGATGAGAAGTCCCATACTTACTTACGCCTGTTACTCCCAATGGAGCATAGACCACCGACCAGTATTTTCCAAGCTACTCTGTCATGGGCTTCCCTTTCCAATTCTGTCCAATTTTTGTTCATTCTTATCATATCTGTCTCTATTTCTGCGCGTAATGTGTTCTTTGGTATTGCACTTCTCTTTTAGCTTTGAGGATTCCTAGTGAGAGCTTGTTTTGTGAGGCAGTTGGGTGATTTCTGCAATGTGTATCCAGTCTACTTCCGTCGCTTCTTTCTGATTTCCTCCTCCACTGGAATCTGGTTTGTTCTTCCCCACAGTAGATTATTGCTGATGGTGTCTGGACAACGAATCCGAAGTAGTTTGCGTAGACAACATTTCATAAATACTTGTATCTTCTGAATGATGGCTTTGGCATTTTTCCAAGTTTCCTGTCCATATAGTAAAACTGTCTTGACATTTGTATTGAAAATCCTGGCTTTGTTGTTTGTTGACAGTTGTTTTGACTTCTAGATGTTGTTCAGTTATAGAACGACATTGATTAGTGTTAGACATTAACATCGTTGGATACCAAAGGTCCAGCAAGCAAGGATCATCCACTGGCGCTGCTGATGAATCCCACACTAGAACGTAACGGCTATTTTCAATGGTTGTGTAAAATTGACCGATACACGATTTTAATGGAAGTTATTTATTGGGTTTTGAAAAAATCTAGTCTAATGAGTTGGGTGTCAATTTTTTGCTTAGCTTACATAAAAAACTAATTCCTACCTAATATAGATTCTCATTTTGAAAGATTTCATTTAGATGACAAATTTTTCTTGTAAAATCTCATTTGCATTGTACATCATAACTGATAGATGTGAGTTATTAATCTCTTATAGAAACAGTCTACAAATTTTTACAATGGGGCTGACCTCATTCATTTTACTGGAGATACTCTAGTAGAAGACACTCAGTAGCGCATTCGCACTACATAACTTTTGATTACGACATGCTACGACGCATCACTTCGTAACAACTAACCATTTTAGATCACTAACTTGTCGACAAATATTCCCATAGTAGGGCGAAACAGCCGTCATAAAAATTTGTTTACTAGTGACTAGCTTTGTGAGGCATTTACCCCCACCCCCTGAAGACAATGGTTAGTGGTTGTACAGTATCGTGGATTGGTTGAAGTTAGATATTCAGACCGTTGGATACCAATCGTCTCAGTAGTGAAGAGGCTATGGGTTTGCACGAGACCAAAGTTTCTGGGCTCGATTCCAGCAAGCAGGGGTCATGGATTCGCATTGCTGATGAGTCCCGCACTAGGATGAATCGGCTGTTCAAGGCCTCCAGGTTTCCAACGCTGGTCTAACAATGATCGATTCCAATGAAATTTATTTATCAGTCGAATTCTACTGAGCTTCAAAAGATCAAGTCTGATGAGTATGGTGTCAAATTTCGTTGTGATTACATATTAAGAAGATTCTTAATTAATGCAGATTCCCATTTTCTAAGATTTGTTTTAGATGACATAATTATTTCTTGTAAAATGCCATTTGTATTGAATATTGAAATCATAGATGTAAATTATATATATAGCAGTAAATAAATCCCCTAAATAAATTAGTCTGTAAATCTTTGACATGGGTTTTGACCTCATTAGTTTTACTGGACGAAGTCTAATTGAAGACACTCAGTCACTCATTTTGCACCAAATCACTTTTAGGTACGACATGCTACACACCTGTTTGCAACAGCTAACCAGTTTAGATCACTAACTTCTCAACAACCCAATTATCGTTCAAATACACCTTTGATAGCCTGACTGGTAGATTTTGGCCATCACTAAAGACTAGACAAATTTTCCGTTAATTGCTTCAAACTGATCAGCCTACGTAAATAACTCAGCTATACAGTCATTCTGAGACTAGCTAGATGCCAACATCTCAGGCTGTAAAGCTATACAAATCTAGTCCAAGTTAACCAGGGAGAATTTCCCCTGCAGACTACACACATATCTTACTAATAGATTAATGATAACTAGGACAAACGCAGGACTATAGAGTTAGTTACCTGCTGACTATCTCTCATCATACAGTATCGATTTCTGAAAATCCTGAAAAACAAGGAGTAAAAACAAATCTGAGAATTGTGTTGAGTAATGACAATTAGAACTTTGAATAAGGCAATTTTAAAAATACAAAACCAGTAACTCATCATTAACATCAATGAATAATTTTATCAGTTGTCTAATTTGTATATCAAATCATCATTATCGAATGATCAATGTTTCAATTCGAACATGGTCGAAGTTTGAATGTTCATAATTTTGTACAAAGTTTCTGAGAACTTTTTCTTCCTTGAAGTCAGTCATTAATGAGTAATTACTGTTATTATTATTATTATTGATGGGCGTAGTAAGTAATAGTTTCTCGTGAATATATATATGTCATTGTTAATTTGAACAAACAACACAACGGTATTTCATTACTTAAGGGTGTAACTATGATTTCACATTGGTTTCTGTATTTTTATTTTTCTCTGTACACTTTCAAATGAATTGAATGTTAGCCAGAGAGAGAGAGAACGAACATGTTCATTTTTGTTTAAATCTATTAGAATACTACCAGTGTAATAATTGTTCAATTTGACGACAAGTAATTTTCATAAATTTATTGGTTCAAGTATGAACAGTTTACATTAGTAGTAGTAGTAGTAGCAATAGTAGTAGTAGTAGTAGTAGTAGTAGTAGTAGTAGTAGTAGTAGTAGTAGTAGTAGTAGTAGTAGTAGTAGTAGTAGTAGTAGTAGTAGTAGTAGTAGTAGTAGTAGTAGTAATAGTAGTAGTGGTAGTAGTAGTGTAGTGAAGGAGAACACAGGTGAGGACAACGGAATTGTATTTATCTCAAATTACAGAGTTACTCAGTAAAATCGGAAAACCATATCGTAAATCGTTAATTTGCAAAATATCAGTTCATCCTATCGAACTGGACTGTTCCTGTTGCAAAACATCAATCCATTGTCACTATTCATGCGTTTCATACAAATTCCATTGTGTTCTTCTAACTCTTCCTTTCTTGATCTTCCCCCATCTTCTGCTGCCAGACATTACGTTTTTACTCACGTCATATACTACTTATAAGTAGCGCGCACCACAGTAATAGTGGTAGTAGTAGTAGTAGTAGTCGTAGTAGTAGTAGTAGTGTGTAGTAGTAGTAGTAGTAGTAGTGTGTAGTAGTAGTAGTGTGTAGTAGTAGTAGTAGTATTAGTGTGTAGTAGTAGTAGTGTGTAGTAGTAGTAGTAGTAGTATGTCAGTAATATTTGTGATTGGAAAATGTTTAGACAGATATTGGATAGATTAGAAGAAACCAAAAAACTGAAACTATTAATATATATATATATATATATATATATATATATATAGATGAATGAATGATTATGAGGCCCAGATTGGTACAAGTATAAATGTATGTATATATATAAATGTTACTTATCCTCTAATCTTGACATGTCATCTATCCTATTAAAAACCGGCTAGTGTATATTTCAAATAATTCTGCATTGGTTTGACTACAATAGAGATAGTGGTTTTTAAATGAGAGTAAATTTGACAGTACTATTTATTTAAAACAATTGTGTAATTTAATCTGATTATTATTTGTTTGTTCTTTTGAAATGAAACGTTGGGTTGTATTAAAAAAAATAAAATAAAATAGGATGTTCAATGTTCATTTTATACAGGATGAAGTTTAGAATTGTTAGCGATTAATATGAGAATATTAATAATAGTGAATTATTTAATAGAAATATAATATTGATTATAGGGGGTTGTGTAGATTGTTGAGTTTCATTGAAATCATTGATTGATCAACATTAGAACAGCATGGGAAACCTAGAAGCACAGGATGGCTGTTTCGTCCTAGTAGAGGGACTTTTCAGTATGAAGCATGAACAACCCGTCAGGCGAAAAATTGGATTGGCGCAAAAATGCTTAACCTATAGGCTACTGAAATGGTTAGGATCCAGTGGTGTTAATGTCTTCGGTGGGTAACTATCTCACATCCGACAAGTTTGAACCCCAGTGGTCATGGTTTATCAAAAGAACTCTAATGATGGCCTGACGAAGCTAGTCACTATAATTTTCATGATAGGGTTGTGGCGATTGTTGTGTAGGGGTCATGGATGAACACTACCGATGAGTCTCATACTGGGATGAAACGTTCGTCCATTGATTGTGGGCTTCTAATGTTGTTTTAACATTCATCGATTCATGAGTTCAAAGAAATCCAATAACCAACAATTTTTAAGTTTAATTCCATATCAGATATTATCCCAACCCATATACGTTATGTTTCTTTCCAACATTTCAACTGTTTGTGTGATCTTAATTAGGTAGTAATAGTAAGCTAGAGAACGTTGGGGAGTTGTTTAGTCGTAAATATGGGTATTCTCAGCTGTAATCACCCATAAGTCTAACATAAATCGAACATAGGAACATCCGAGATATTAGGTCTGATGTAACATTAATGAAATTTACATAAAATATATTGATCTAGTCGAAATGATCGATAGAATCTTGTAGTTACTTCTTACTTTACTCGAACTTGAAAG
The DNA here is from genome assembly GCA_944470395.2 of Schistosoma turkestanicum. Taxonomy (NCBI): domain Eukaryota; kingdom Metazoa; phylum Platyhelminthes; class Trematoda; order Strigeidida; family Schistosomatidae; genus Schistosoma; species Schistosoma turkestanicum. Next base: position 9,130,025 of record OX103972.1, read on the forward strand.
TATGCTAAATACAAAAGAGTTGAACAACACCGATTGTTTGATACTGCGTAAACAAACAAACCAACAAACGAGAAGGTGGTGTTAAATTTAGAGTAGCAGTGTATTTCAACGTAAAAAAGGCTAAGAGATACATGAACGTCAGTGTTGTTAGATGGCTATTCAGAAGAGGAGGAGGAGAAACACCTCACGTGAGGGATGCTTGGATATGATCAAGTTATTTGCTCCTAGTATTTTCAGCTGATTGTGTTCGATGAAATTAATAAGTTCAGGATCAATGTTGAATTAGGCGGGATTCGGACTCAGGAATTTCAGTCAAGCTCTCAATGCTGAGGAATTCCAGGTTGGTGTCAGTTATTTTCATAACTAACCAATCAAACTGTGCTTTAAGCGTTCACCACGTGATCCGGTCTGACATGTTAATGACCTGCTAATTGAAGGACATTATTAACTTATTATATTGATGTGACTTATAGTTTTATTCATTTTTCGATAAGACACGCTATATTGGTTGGTATGTTTGCTCGTTTAACTTGGTAGCTGTAATTTCGCTATTTATTGTACTAATCTAATTGTTTTTACGTTTAAAAACAGATAAAGTTTAAAGCCGAATTGGTCTTTTTCTGACCAGAGCTTTCCCACAGACTCTGTGCTCGCCAATAATGCGTTCAAAGTCATAAAACTACATGCGTAGGACGAATTAAATCCTACAGTTGGGATGAAACACACATCCCAACACTTCCATATTTTCAATAGTAATCTAACTTTGATTGGTTCATGATTTCAAGTAAGATAAATATTATGTTAAACAAATGGGATATTTGAAAATTACGTTACATTTTAATAAATAACAGTTTGTTCAACTATTAAGTCTGTTACATTAAACCGTGAAGTTCGAGACTTTATAGTTGACTTAGAGATTCTCGTATTATTGAACATTTAAAACTTGATTGAACATTGACGATAAATTTTACTTTTAAATTTAATTTACATTAACAGAATCAGAAGAAAAGTCAGTCAGTCAGTCAGTTGCAACGTAGAACTTCCTACGTATGTACATGAGTTCATGTTGCCATACCACATTAGCACAGAGACGCAAATATCAAATCAAATCCCATAGTGATAAAGATAGAAGAGGTATTAATGGTAATGAAGAAGACTAGGGTTTGAAGATATTATTCCAGAAGTAAAATTCAGTGAGATAAGGTTAGAAAGACAAAGATAGAGGTGCTGACGAATCCAGAAGATTAGGATTTGAGAGAGCACAACGAATGGACTCACTTGCGCCATTGCAAACGATTTTGAGCTATGTCGTTCAAGGTCTCTAACCATTGGTGACTTTCGTCTCGAGGACCCCAACCAGGTAGTCTACATCTACCAACATGACTCAATCCACTTGTCAGTGACTTCATGGATTTCTGCTACGTTTTGGTTTGTCCGTCCCTAGCTTTCTTCCAACCTACTCCTACACCACAAAACATAGCTCGTCGAGGCAGTCGGTGGTTAGGCATTAGTAACACATGTCCCAACCACTTCAACTGATGAAGTGTCAATACTTAATCTATTGATCTGCCATCCTTACCTAGCACCCGTTTCTTAACGACAGCACTGCTTACTCGGTTGTCCCATGATATACGAGCAATGCTTCTTAAACATCTATGATCGGAAACCAATAACCTATGAATATCTTCTACTCTCATTGGCCATGTTTCACAGCCATAAAGTAAGACGGAGCGAACCACAGCACAGTACAGCTGTCCTTTTGTCAGCGAACGAAGCTCTCGCCTACGCTATAAGCGTCGCAGGTTGGCTAAATCCAATCGAGCCTTCTGTATCCGAGCTGAGATTTCAATCAGAAAAAAAAGGTATTGACTAAGTTGCAAATGATTCTAAGATTTGCCTAGTAAGTGAATGTTAGCATTTTCTCAACTTCTAAAGAATTCCTTTGAATATTTGATTGACTGAGTTCTCCTAACACCTAATCATTTACAGTGTTCTAAACTAATCATTAATACTAGTTTGTTCAATAACACGAAAAAGTTTTCTCATGTGAAGGAAGACCAATGCATTGATTGGTCTTTTATTGATATATCAGCATATGTGAAACTATTTATTCGATTTCTTTTTTCACACCATATCAGAACGGCAACAACAACGACAATAACAACAAAAGAAAAACGAATAGACAAATTTTCATGATGGAGGCACACACGAAAACACATCATGCGATGATACATTTAAGCAGTGAACATTGAACTGACAAAATTGAACATTGAAACATTGTTCAAAACGGAACTAGTTTTACTTGTTGTTAAATTTCTTTCAACACACACTCACTAACACACACACACAGACACGTACATATATAAATGTTTATCATTCACTCACAACATCAAGTAGCAAACGATAATCGTGAGAATCACTGTTCAATATGAGCATATGTCTTTTGATAATAAATAAACAAACGAACATGGAAAATTGAACATGTTTCTATTGAAAAAAAGGATGTTTTGAATTATTATTTTTTTGCGATAAGTGCGTAATAAAAATGAAAACTAATTAACTAATTAATCCCCTTCTTTTTTTCCCATACACAATGAATGACATGGAACATTGTTTAAAAAAAAAATCTAATTTGAATAACTAACAACCTTCTTTCTGTAAATCGCCATTAAATTAAACATGATTGGTGTTAACAAATGAGTAGGAGCTAGTTATGATTGATGATAGATAGCTAAGGTTGAATTTATGTATAAGTCATGCATGTGAGTGACGTGAGTGTTAGAATTAGAAGATAGAAAAACTATGGACTTAGCTTTTGTGTTGCTTAGCATTCATTCATTAGTACAGTATACCTGTATTCTTGAGGTAACTGATACTTCTTAGCGGATTCAATGCTGTATCATCCAGCTTCATAGTCAGAGACGTTACCATTGAGCTATTCGACTGATGAATGACTTTTTGTAGAACGATGTTAGTTTAGAGTTCTCATTCGACTACCTCCAACTACCGTCTTACAGCTGAACATAATGCCCGAAATGTTGATCACTTAGATTAGTGATTGACAGAATGCATTTCAGTAGTAAAATGGATTTGACACTATGTGACATTAGTGACTGGCAATAGTTTATACACGAGAAGCTCAATGAGAATACATGTCATCATCTCTGAGGGAGCATGGACTGTTTCATGATTGGAGACAAACTTTATGCATACACAGTCTATTAGGTATGTGACGTTAGTTCACAGCTTCATTCTAACAATTTTTAATAAATGCATCGATTTCCTGTTGGGGTTAGGTTAGATCCCCAGAACTCGCTTGATAAGTGCCTTAATTTTGGATTTTATGCTTCTAAACATGGGCTGATCGGTTGGTCTTGAGATTTCATTTCACACCAGGTGAAAAATCCATGGCTGTGATTGGATTCTGTGTACAATACCTAAGATCTCGGTTTCAAATTCTGCAAGATGCAGGAGTCATGGATGCGCACTGCTACTGATGAGTCCCATACCAGGACGAAACCGAACAATGTCAGCGACATGGGCAATTATGATTTTTAGTACATTAAAAAATGGAGTACAATTGATTACAATAATCAATGTTTTCATTAAACCAATCGCATTCTTTTAATAAAAGTATTCCACTACACGATTTTATTCCTAACAACAATGTACATTTGCAATTTGAATAAACTAATCTAAATTCTCTTTTGATATATATTCTTTTAAAATGTTGTTTCAAATAATTCTTAACTTGTTATTATTATAATTATTATTATAAATATAATTATTATTATTATTATTATTATTATTGTCATCATGATTTATACCTACAGTTTACATTTTTTATTTTGATTGTCTCGAATTCATCTTTCTTTCGAATATAATCATCGAACATGGAGGGGAGGTTGGTGGTCGTGGTGGTGTAGTACTCGACACTGCATACAGTTCCGCAACAATTTTATCGAATAAGACAACACACAGCAACAACAACAACAACAACAACAACAACAACTCCTACTTATGACTCACATTAAACACAAATGTTCACATTCAATAATTCAATTTTTTCTTGAATGATTTAAACAATTTATTCACTATTATTTCATATTTGAAATGATTTCTCTCTTTTTTTTTCGTTTTAGAATTTATGTTTGTTATCATGAATACTTTTGTTGATAATGTTAAAGTGTTTTTCATAAAATGCAATATCATGTATGAATGAATGAACAGTCATTTTTGTTTTAATTGCCATGAAAAGGTTGTTCAATGTCCAATCATCATCATCAATTGTTGTCGTCTAATGTTTTTTTTTAATTTGAAAGTGAATAAAAAAAATATGTTAATTTCTTTTATTATTGAAATAATTTATGATAATAACGAATAGAAGATAATTGTAATTATTTTCAATATAAATAAGAATTAAGCAGTATTAATCAACTGTTGTAGTTTTATAAGTTCTATATGGTTACTGTATAGTAAATGCAATTGAATTTTGAAATGATATTGTTAATTTTTAATTATTAATGTTAAAATTATGCATTTAGAGGATTTTATTTCAAAACATTTCATAGTTTAAATATGAACTGATTTTAGTTAAGTCAACATTGAAAACTTGAATGCTGTGTTTCGTCCATAGTATTGGAACTCCTCCTCAGTTGTACATATTGACGACCCCATATTCGGGAATCGAGTCCATGGCCCTTGACCTTGAGTGCTGACGCCTAACCTTTAGAACGTTGAGTTGAAATCTTATAGTGTACATGTTTAAATCTAGTTGATTCATGACTTGCATATCCAGTATCCATTACTTGATATGGGTACCTGTCTGATACCCAACATGACTGAATCCCATTGGTCCCGACTATTCACTAAGAACTGCAAGGGTTAGATCTTGAAGCATAGTTTCGTAATTTAAGCTATGAAAATTCCACAATCTTTGTATACTAAATGTATTTCACTTAATTCGAGGTAGTGTTGGACTGTTATTATTTTTCTGCTTACTCTTCCTCCAGTTGGTCGACTGGATTATGAAGACGTCAGCATTTAAGGGGAAGCACGGAATACACTGAGTGGCTCGGATGCAGCTGGATGATTAGAACATCATTAATGTTCTAGCACATCTATCCTACATGCAACAGCAAATTCAGGAGAAGAGCACTACTGTAGTAGCAGCCTCTGCAACAGTAGATCTCAACATACACAAAGGAAAAAACAACGCAATACGCACAAACCGAATCACACTTGAAGGAGAAGCTCTGAAAGAAAATATTTACCATACCTGATCAGCATTATTGATGAGCGAGATGAGAAGACATGGATTGGCAAAGCAAGGACAGTACTTCTATAATCGAAGAACATCTGGAACTGTCAACTGATACGATTCAGAATTTTCAATACAAACGTCAAGATAGTTCTCCTGTATGGATTGGAAACTTACAGAATCATAAAAGCATACAACATACAAGTGCTTAATAACAGTTGTCTAAGCAAGATTCTTTCATCCATGGGACAGACAGCAACAAACTACTGTGGTAGAGGACAAATCAGATCCCAGTGGAGGAAGAAATTAGGAAGGTGTGTCAGAGGTGGATAGGATACTGATTGCAGAAATCACCCAGCTGTGCCACGAGACAGGCCCTCAACTTAGAATCCTCAGGATCGAATGAAGAAAGGAAAACCAAACAACACACTTCGCCGAGAATCGGATACAGACATGGAAAGAGTGGATAGTGATTGTGTGGAACTAGAAAGGAAGGCTGAGGGCAGATTAGGTTGGAGAATGCTACTCGGTGGCCTATGCTGTATTAGGAGCAACAATCGTCACCTTATACTGATCACACATTAATGTATGACATTGACCAAAACTTTATTATATATCCTTTGGTGTTGTAATGAACAAAGACGTCAAGATTAGATGGAACAGTGATGTAACTAGAGAAAACACCGTTTAGTTAACAAAATACGTTCACCTAATCTTAAGACTTCAATTTGACTGTCTTCGCATCTTCAAAACACTTTGATCAAGTCATTCACTCTAATTGAACACTATTCTCTTCATTAGTAACTTCTGAGTGACACTTCGCTACATACTACTTGGAACTCAAGTGGTGAGTAATATCCACTACACTGGTCAATATATCCATAAATGAAATCAGGGATCGTTAAACAAAAACTTGAATTATTCACTAAGATACAGTTTATTTTCTGTAGACTACTATTATCTAAGTAACAGAGGTATCATTTCACTTTCTTATTGCTCCTAAAAATTCTTCGTAACAAATATTTGATTCTATTTAAAATTTCTTATCAAAACTCATCATTTTAAATGTTTTTATTTTTAAAATATTCAACACAGTACGTAAAAAATAAAATCACACTTGAAGGAGAAGCTGTTGAAGATATAGAAACGTTTACACACCTATCTGGTCAACATTATTAATGAGCAAAGTGTGAAGACATGGATTGACAAAGCAAGGGCAATACTTCTGTGGTGCGCGCTACTTATAAGTAGTATATGACGTGAGTGTAAACATTATGTCTGGCAGCAGAAGAGGATGGGGGAAGATCAAGAAAGGAAGGGTGGGAACAAAATGGAATTTGTATGAAACGTATGAATTGTGAAATGTCAGACAATGGATTGATGATGGATTGAAGATTTGCAAATTAACGGTTTACGAAATGGTTTTCTTATTTTACTGAGTAACTCTGTAATTTTCGTTAAATACAATTCGGTTGCCCTCACCTGTGTTCTCCTTCACTACACTTCTACAATCTAAGAACATCTGGGACTGTCCACCAACCTATTCAAAATTTTCAATTCACTACTCTCTCTCTCTCATCTAATCCATACTACTGAATAATTTTAAACAAAAATGAGAAAAAAAGAGGAAAGCGAGAAAACAAAGGCACAACTATTGACTATTTACAAGTTCAATGTTCAATATAGACATTTTATTTTGTCTTTTAACAAACAATTTCTCAATTTAAGTAACTAGTTCTTTTATTGTTCTCTTCATACTACTACTACTATTCAGTACAAACTATAACAACTCCAACTGTACCAACCGACCATTAATTCAAGTGTGTAAATAAACAAAATAAACACACACACACACATTTTACATTGAACAAAATTTGAAAGAAAAATGAATCCATTCAATAATTAACACATACATTGTAGTTTTGTTTTTTTCATCAATGAACACCTTATACAGGTGTTAGATATATGTTGATATACTACTTATTCATGTTAATGTATTTAACTGATAAAAATTGTTGTTTCATTCGATAAATGTACAACAATGGACCATGTAAAGCAGCAACTGGTCAAGAGTGAGAAAGAGTGAGACAGAGTGAGAGAGAGAGAGAGTGGAAGACAGTGTAAACAGAAATTTGCCTGTGTGTATATAACTAACTAGTAAGCATAACGAATTGTCTGATAAAGACATATGTTTTGTAAGTAACAATGTTACATAGAAACATAGAAATGTGCATTCAATGAGAAAATACAAAAAAAATAATCCGACACCAATGTGTTGTACTTCAAGTTAGTTAGTTCTAATTTTTTTCTGTCTTACATGTTTATTCAATTAAAATTCATGATTATTTGAATTGATACTTTTCTATTATTGTCGAAATTGTATTGTCGATTTAGGGGGTCCTTAATCAAATATATGATTAACTATTTTTGTGTACTTTTCTGTTCTTTCATACGAACCGATGAAAGGTGATAATTGAACAGAACAGAATATTATGCATATCTGTGTGATAAATATTGTAATTTACTAGTAAATTAGTTAAACATACCTTGATGATGATATTTGTAAGGGTTTTATAAATATTATTTCGTTGTTACTCTTTAAGATAGTATCCGATTGATTTTTGTCGATGAATATAAAGTTTTTGAAAAGATAACTGCATATTACTATTAACGATTACTTACTTACTTACTTACTTACTTACTTACTTACTTACTTACTTACTTACTTACTTACTTACTTACTTACTTACTTACTTACTTACTTACTTACTTACTTACTTACTTACTTACTTACTTACTTACTTACTTACTTACTTACTTACTTACTTACTTACTTACTTACTTACTTACTTACTTACTTACTTACTTACTTACTTACTTACTTACTTACTTACTTACTTACTTACTTACTTACTTACTTACTTACTTACTTACCTACTTACTTGCTTACGCTTGTTATCCCATTTGATGGAGCGTAGGCCACCGACCAGCATTCTCCTACCTACTCTATTTTAAGCCTTCTTTACAGTTGTACCCTATTTTTGGTCATTTTTTTCATGTCTGCTTCCAACTGTTGATGTAATATGCTCTCTGATTTCCTTCCTTTCCTTTTGCCTTAACGATTCCAGGTTAAGGCTTTAATCTGTGTCCGATCCACCTCCAGTACTTTTTCCTAACTATTTGCTAAAAGTTATCTACCTATATATAGTTAGAATATAGTTAGCGAGGGTTCCTAGGACTGATCAACGGAACTGTTGAATATTAAACGATATGGATATAATACAAACTCGATAAACAAGTTATTGACTTTCTCAATTTTTAAAGGTCACTATCTAACACATTCTGAACACTACTAACACTTCGTATGTAAGTACATTAATTTGATGAGTTCGAAACACAGTAAATATGAGTCTTATTTTCGACTGCTAGCCAATCTGTATATGAATAACTGTCTATTAATTTACATTCAATCAAGGAAGGAACGGAAATATCATGAATTTTTTTCTAAACAGCTAAACTAGGTGGCTTGTGCTATGTGTAGGAGAAATATTTGAACCCCATCTAATGATGAAGGTATACAGTAGGTTATTCAAGGTGATTTGATTTCATCTACCATTTGACTGACCACTGTCAACTAACTGTACCAGCAGAATGAGGCTATGTATTGCCTTTGATCGGTTCTTTCTAAACCACACAAGTAGATTGTTACTCATAAAATAATCTGACAGTACGCTTAATATAACTAACACCACATAGGCAGCTGGAGTTATAGATGAATAGCAAAGGCAGAAATCATACTGAAGAATAAATATTTAACTGAAAGAAAAGTTCCAAAGTATCTTTTCTTTCTCACCACAACTAGTTTACCAGTTTTCTTACTATCTCCTTATACTGTTTATCTAATATGTGCAATTACAGTTATGTAATCTATTTCATCACAATTATTGATTTATAAATTACCTGGATTCAGTTATTATTTTTATATAAATATTTATGTGTATCAGAGAGTAAAGCCTGATGACAGTCGAACTGAAACTAATATGGTTGCCTTATAATTAATTTTTAAACCATAAATCGATCAATGTTAAACCGCCATTAGAAACATGGAAGCACTGGGCGGCCGTTACATCCTGGTAGGGGACTCATCAGTGGCAGTGCGCATCCATGACTCCTGCAGCTTGCAGGATTCGAACCCAGGACCTACGGTCTTGCGCGCGAATGCCTAACTACTGGACCACTAAGCCGGTATCTAACGGTGTTAATGTAGATGCGCACTGTTACTGACGAGTTCCATACCAGGACAAAACGACTGTCCATTTCTTCCATGTTTCTAATAGCGATCTAACATTGATCAGTTGAGAATTTTAAAGTTATTCAACAATCTCTACAACCTCACAACACCTTATATTTGTTGTTTTAATTTTCACATTGGGTATCTTTAGTTTTCATGTTTAAAATGTTAACAGAAGAAAGATTATGCTAGAAAAAAATTCACATTCAGAAAACAAACAACAGATGTTAACCATTTCTTTCTGGTTTGTCACTTTCATTCTCGTTATTTGCTTTTGCAACAATTTCCAAATAATACGCACATAATAGGCAAAACATTGAACATTTTACTCTCTCTCTCTCTCTCTCTCTCTCGATAAAACGTGATATTTATTGTGATTTGAATGTTGTTCACATCTGGTGTTCATATGTTGTCACTATTGTATATTTTAGATTTTTTAATTTAGCATACATTTATTCTCAAAAGATTATTTAACTTGTTCATTCTTCAATAGTATAGCATAGCATATATTTAGAAGGAAAAACATTGAATTCTGTACATAACCATGTACATACAATATTGAAGATTGAATACATGTGGAATATATTTATTTCTAATGTATAGATTTGAAAATAATATCATTTTTTTAAAAATAAAGAGACCATTTCTATTGGATTTTAATGTATTTTTAATTTTCTCAATTCAAATTAGTGTTTTTTATTTATCTACTGAGAAAATCATGGAAATTGGTGCTGTTACATGTTCAATTCTTAATCACTGTTCATTATGAGATTTCGATTTGTTGGATTGTTTGATTTTTTTGCTGTGAGGTCTTGTTGGTTTCAAAAACCCACAATTGAGAAGTTTCAAATTGTATTTTAGTTCGTGTTTTAAATCAGTAGCATGTTAATTCAATATTCATTTGTTGCATTCAGTATGCAAAACGTATGTATTCCTACTGTTAGCAGAGTCCAAGACTCGCGTTTCGTCCTAGTTGAACATACCTCCATCTTAGAGTTAATGTTCACTCTGGGACTCGAACCTAGTACCTTTCACTGCAAACTCCATCATGTTCTTCTTTTAACTACAGAGTGCAGAGCCCGACCGAAGCTGCTACCTTGACGTGGTGGTCGGGCTTGCCTATCGTGATGACCCAACCGAGCTATACTGGCTGGAACACATGTTCCTGCAGGTCCTACCATGCCAGAAAGGTCGATTGGAGAACGATGAGACTAAAAGCAGCTACCCAAGGTCTGAGGGCGAAGTCGTACTGCTGACTGCAGAGGGGTGTGACAGCAGTAAGGTGTTTCCCTCGGACAACCAGCATCTGCAGCGATGCTGCCTTCTCACAAGGAAGGAAGGGTTAGAAAAGGTCGGCCCTAAAAATGTCACACCTCCCCTACCTCACGGATTTCCGTCTCCTTGGGTAAGGGTGCCCACTGGGCCTTTAAGAACGGAGCTAATCCTCTAAATACCTCTCATAAAAAGGCCGTGCGTGACCGGCCTCAAGCAGTTGTCCCTTGGACTCTGCGGTCACGCACCAACACTAATCCATCTTCCTTTTCAGGTTCGTCAAGAAACAACCTTCCACGGTGTGGGCAGCCGGGAAGTGATAACCGCCCTCATACCCGCAACAGCACACGAGACAAAATTGTTCAAAATCAAATCCTTCCTACATTCCCTAACACCTCTCTTATCTCCACAACTAACTCTTCACACGTTCATTTATTACAGTGCACAGCTAATGCAAACGATGCGAGTTT
>OX103972.1:9141813-9312693 GCA_944470395.2 Schistosoma turkestanicum
AGTTATTGATTTAAATGATGTTTTTGATTACCTCTAATAATTCATATTGATAACTGTCTTGTCTTTTAATGTAACGATTTTATTAAGGAGATCATTGTCTTGTCATCACTAGTGACCATTTTCAATCAAAGACAACTGTCCGGATTTCTGTTAGATAATAATCTTGTCTAATCTCACCAACAATATCCTCACTCTCCTTTAACAAGTTAGTTGACATTAAGAATTGATCAAGACTGTCAAATAAGTTCTCGGGCATGTCGATAAATAGACTTGATTATGTCCTATCATATCTTAGAAATCAAGACTAAGTACATGGTTAACTCACGTTTAAAAAGTTCATGCTGATTTCAGTGAAAGTGAAGACAATTTAAAACATAACTTTAACATACAATTTGAAGAAAGGAGGAACTAGAGGGCAGCAATCAACATCAGCCGAACAAGAGCAGAAAGAGAGTCAAGACAGAAGCTGAATACACAGAAGCAAACAAACAAGTGAAAAGGAGCATCAAAACCGATAAACGTAAATAAGTGGAAGATCTATCAATGACGGCGGAAAAGGCTGCAAGAAAAGGAAACATGAGACAACAAAGAGGTTCACTGGAAACTATCGTTAACTAGAACGATATGTGAAAAGCAAGGAAGGCAAAGTATTTATCAACAGTGACGAACAACGGAACAGGTGGGTAGAGCACCTTAAGGTGTTCTCTCTTCAATCGAGCAGCCTTGCTGAATCCACACAACACCTGATCAAAATACCAAAGAAAGGCGATCTCAGCAAGTGTGATAACTACAGAGGCAACACTCTTCTCTCAATACCAGGCAAAGTCTTCAACAGGTTATTGTTAAACTGAATGAAGGAATTCGTAGACGCCCAACTTCGAGACAAGCAGGCTGTATTTTGTAAGGATGGATCGTGTACTGACCAAATCGCTACATTACGGATCATTGTGGAACAATCAATTTAATGGAACTCACCTCTCTACATCAACTTTATTGACTACGAGAAAGCATTCGATAGCGTGGATAGGAAAACACTGTGGAGGCTTCTTCGGCACTACGGTGTGCCTGTGAAGATGGTCAACATCATACGGAATTCTTATGATTGATTAAACTGCAAAATCGTGCACGAAGGTCAGCTGACAAACTCGTTTGAGGTGAAGACACAACATGCGTCAACCAAACACGCTTGATTCAAATTCTTTGTAGGATGCTAACACCTTCATATATATTGGCAGCATCATCGACAACCAAGGTAGATCCGATGCAGATGTGAGAGTGGGGATTGGCAAAGCAAGAGCTGCATTTCTACAGTTGAAAAATATCTGGAACTGAAAACAACTTTCAACCAAAACCAAAATCAGGATTTTCAATACAAATGTTAAGACAGTTCTACTGTATGGAGCGGAAACTTGCAGAACTACGAAAGCCATCATCCAGAAGATACAAGTATTTATGAACAGTTGTCTACGCAAAATAATTCCGATTCGTTGGTCAGACAACATCAGCAACAATGTACTGTGGGAGAAAACAAACGAGATTGGAGTGGAGGAGGAAATCAGGAAGAAGCGGTGGAAGTGGATAGGACACACTGCGAAGAGCACTAAACTGCGTCACGAGACAAGCCCTCAAATGAGACCCTCAAGGTCAAAGGAGAAGAGGAAGACCAAGGAACATATCACGCCAAGAAATAGAAAAAGACAAGAGATGAATGAACAGAAATCGGACAGAACTGGAGAGGGATGCCCAGGACAGAGTTGGTTGGTCTATATTTGAAGTTTAGATATTTTACAAACAATCTTCACTATTCAACAGTGTTTTCCCATTTTGTTGGTCAATCACCGAAAGTCAGTCCGTAATGGTAAGCTGAAGAAGATTCAGCTCTCTTCTTAACAATAACGATAAAGAATGTGTGTGCAGTTTGTAGCACTAGGTTAGTGTGTTCAGGTTAGGTTTCCGCAATTCACCTACATAAAACTGAATCGATTTCACTTACAACCTCTGAAGCGAGTGCTCGTTTAACAAATCCATTCAAGTTGACAGTAATGAAGTGAAATATCCACACAATGTATTTTTATATATATTACATTTAAAACGTTGTGATAGACTAATATCCCAGATATTTACTTTGCATTACAAGGAGAATGATTTCATTCAGATAGATTTATGAATTCGTTTCTGTCTTATGAATAGTACATGTTCTATTTGTAAAAGATGTTTCTTAATATAAGTATACGTATCTTTGCTGAAGATTTACTCAAATATCATTGACATGTTTCATATAACGTAAATTGTGAGGTACGATTCCTTAACATGAGATATGCACAAAGTCTCAGAGAACATAACATAATGTGGTTTTTCACAGTTTACAAAATCGTCTCATATAAAATATTTTCTTGCGTGAACTAAACTTTCTTTTTTCATGTTTGATATGTTGAACTTTGAACGAATGAACAACATGTAGTTTTGGTTTACTGATTTCCGCAAAACACACCGTTTTCTTATATCACAAAGTAGCTGTTAATGAGTTAGAAAAAAGTACTACACAAATGAATAGTTGAGAAATATTTATCCCTTCACTGCATCGACATTTATCCAATAGGGCTATTAATGATTACTTATGTTTCCAATCATAACGATTTAGAGAGTAGTTTTATCATGCAGATACTTTATAGAATGTACCACTACACAAAATAACCAATTATTCCAATCTCGATCGAAAAATGCATCTCTCTGAATCAATGATCAATTGAGAATGCATTTCAAACAAATTTTCCCTCAATTAACTGGTTGCATTGTTCATGAAAAAGAAGTAGAGAATTACAGAAATTCACAATTTCAGAATTAACAAAACAATTTTACTTAAGTTATTTACTTTGCATTAACAAATCGTTATTTGTTACGAGTAATTACAAAAATATATATTTCATTATCCAAACGAAATTATTGAACAGTTTCAATATTATCAAAATGTTTTGGATAGAAAACTTCACGAAGATTTTCTGTATTCAGAATGCATTTTCTCAACCAATTGTAGAATAGTATACTAAAACAAAACACAACATGGTCATTGAGTGATATCATTTGTGTTATGATAGTTAAAATTGAACTGTATAAATGATACAAAGTGTTGATGATAAAGTTTGATCAGAAATAACTTGAATCATATGTGATTTTTGATAGAACTGCCAACATTCAACGTCATCATCATCATGTCTATCGCTTGACAGTTATGTTTTAGGTTGATATGCTCGTCAACTGATATGCTTGAATGATATTACGAGTTCACCTTGCTCGGTAAACGGAACGAGAGCAATGACTCAGTTACACGATATGCTATTGTTTGTCCCAGACCCTGGTAACTATATCAAAATGACTTGATAAGGCATAGAAAGTGTAATCTACAAGCACCCAGGAAATGCAAGGTTGACAAGCACACAAATTGAGCTTATTTATGCATGATAGAAGCGTCCTTGCGAGAGCTACAAAATAGTGTACTAAAACAATCATCAACCAATGACAGTCAAGGATTTTCCGAGTGGGAAATAAAAGGTGAAGGTCAACGAAGAAACTTGTGCGCGACAACATAGAAAATCGAAGATTCGGACCTATTCCAGGTGAGTTGCGTGGATCTAACGTTGTCAACAGAGATGAGTGTATAGTGTGTTTTGACTTTGTATTATTCAAAGTACTAATAATTCATGTGTAATAAAGCTCACTGTTTTAACCTGCTTGAAATGAACTAATTCAAAATGAATATGTTTTTTCGACTAATATCAAAATAATTGACAAGCTTTGCATGCAGCAGAGTTGAACTTTAACAGTCTCAAAAAGAAGTGTTACTTTGAATTAGTGATTCCAGCACGGGGTTCTCATGAAGTTCACTGAGTTGATGATCTCACATCCGGTTGAATTATCCAACTTTATCCATGTGAGATATCCCAGTCAACTTTCCAGCGGACAGTGAATGATGTTTTGTTCTTTATTTAAGAGTTGAACAAAGACAGCTTATCACATGGTGTGCATGTTTTCCATTTAGGTAATGATCTATTCTCAATTGCATTACCAGTCTGACTCAACATAAACTAGTCATCTGATTGGTTCATCTGTATAAGAATGTGGTACTCTTTACATGAGTTCGATACGTTTGTCAACTTTTTCTTGACTGTTAGTCATATATAACATCCAATAAGGAAAATAGTCTAAACTTAGGAAATGTTTTGTGGCCTGACCTTGAATCTTCGAAGTGCATGCCATGAAAATGAATCATCCGTTTAATTCCGTATATTGCATCATGGTTAAATGCTTGGTGATTTCAAATGACAATGACATGTAATGTCACATGTAAGTTTAATCGATAATCAATTTATTTGGTTATTAAGTTCTTCCATCTAACATGTTACAGTAAAATCTGTGTAGAATGTATCAAATTTTTATAATTTATCGACTTTTGCAGAGTTTATTTCAATTTCACAGTATTTAAGGTCTGATTTTAAGGTGCCAGTTCATGTATTTTATTACGGGGTTGTAAAGATCAGTAAGTTACATATTTGAAATCATGAATCGATCAATGTTAGACCATCATTAGAAACATGGAAGCACACTGATAGACGGCGTTTTGTCCTGGTATGGGACTCATCAGTGGCAGTGCGCATCCATGATAACTGCACCGCGCAGGATTCAAACTCAGGCCCTGGGTTTGATCGACTCATGATTTCAAATGTGTCATTTATTTTAGTCAAATCGCAGTTTTCATTTGGCAGCTAGAATGTCATTGTCACGATAATCCATCATTAAACAATAACCTAATGATTCATTATTTTTGAGATAAATAAAAAATTTCTAAATTGTTCTCAAAGCTTCAAAATGTTATCAGCGTTCGGGTAAACTTACTATAAATCGAAAAAGAACACGCTGAAATGTGCACATGTTATGGCATTTTAACACTTGTTGTTTAATGAATTGAACGTTATACAATTATTGTCAGGCTTAATCTTAACTATGTATGCACTTCAAAAACTTGATCATGGCTATAAATTCTATTCGTCAATTTCTTTAAAATTATAAATCGATTGTAACCATTTATGAAGTCAAACAAGCTATGAATGAGAATACATGGTAAAGTTTGAAGGAATTTTTTGGTACGAATACAAATCAAGTCATGGGAAATTCACTTTCACATTATCATCAGTTGTTGGAAAATGAACATACGAAATCAAACGTTTTCTTTTCTGACTTAAGAACAGTTAATATCACAGATTTTCAGTTGGATAAAATCGACAAATGTTGGTTAATCTGAATGCTTCTATGCCTTGATTGTCGTTAACTGTTTTCAGATTACTAATAGGAGTAACTGAACCAAATGTATGTGGCGAACTAATGGGAAACGATCAGAAGGATGACATGTGAATTAAAGTAAACTGAGCACACTTACGGACTAGTGAGTCGATCTCGTAATCTGAAAATTATCAACATTTACTTTTGATTTTATCCGGTACGTCACCATGCTATGTAATTATAAGTTCTATTGGAACGCTTTAGTTGGCGAATACACTCGAATTTCATAAACGTTTTTCCTTGAAACATAGTATTGGTTTGTTACTCAATGTAATGAGTTAACTCTAAACGATTAAGAATATTTCAGTATCCAAAAAACAGCATTAGGTCATACATTCAATAATGGCTCAACTGAATCTTTCAGATCAATCAGAATAGTGAGATTGTATTTTGTGTGGAAACATGAAGAAAATCGATGTCATTAGGATTCATTATCTGAATTAGAACATACTGTCCAATCATGATGTAAGATAGAAACTGATCTTGGAGAATAAGGAATCTCACACATGGAATATCGCTCACCGAATATTCATAAATCATCTTTATTTTACATGTAGAAAAGTGGTTTCATGTAAAACTCTTTATTGAACAGAACAACAACGAATTGAAAAACACTCACTGTATCCATGTTTTGTTTAAGAAACTGAAATTCAGTATGAAGTATGTCAAAATAGTGGGTAGGTTAAAGAAATGAAAACTAACTGTCTGAAATGTGCTGATATCGACGACAGTCTGTTGGACTGTGTCACTCGTGATCTTTTGTAATTGAGATAGGACTGATGTCTTATGTTCAACAACTGAGAAGTCATTGTGTGATTAGGTAGTCATTTGAGATTTCAGTGAAACAAGTCATGACATGTGTAGCACGAAACCCTTTTCACTCATTGATCTGTCGTGCATGGAGTGTGTTAGTCAGTAGCGTTTTTCAGTTATTTTAGTCTGAAACACAAAATGAAATGATCCGTAGTGGTGATAGATCATTGTTGTTTTAAAGATAACTCTTGACAGATCGGAAAGTAGGAGTTTACTATTCATGGCTGTGAATACCATGAACATGGAAATTTTTCACTGAATAACTAAAGGTGAACACAATTCTAAGGCGAACTAATGTTATTTCGGTACGTTGTGCGCCCAGTAATTTCGTGTATAATTTCACTGGTGATATAAGTCTCCAACTAGTCTTTGATCATATTTACTGATTGGGTCAATCATCTTCTCAGTTAGAATATCAATGTTTTCAATGTATGTTTATTTTTATTTCTAAATGAATGTGTTAAGTTTGATGCATCAAGGATTGTTATCAATACCTTCCAATACAAGATCAATAAATCGATAAAATGTCTTCTCAACCATAAATATTATGAAATGTATGCGCTCATTTTCATTGTTTTCGCATTAATAAACTGATGAATAAGTATGAGGTAATCGAATTTTATCTAACTCCGCCTGTAGACCCTCTGGGGCTACTGCCAGTCCCAAGCCTGGATAAAGGAGGAGGGTTTGGCATGGCGTTGGCGACCCTCATCCCATCATAAAAACTAACTTGCTAGAGATACGCTAACCCGAACAAATAATTCAAACCATTTTCACTCTGCATTGGGAGTTGGAAGAAGAATTATGACGTGGCGTGATGAAAGCCGAGATCACTCGGAAGTCAGGAGGTCGATGACTCTTCTGACAACCAGATCAACCATTCTATCTATCTATCTATATATCTACTTATCTTATTATCTGAAAGTGATAGTGAAGTTTGTGCTATACTTGATTAATTCTCAGTGCTGCTCGATCAACACATTTACAATGAACATACTGCGTTTTGTGTGTTTCGATTGAATAGTTAAAGGAGCTTTCAGAAACCTAATGAACTAACTATACAGGTTCTTGTATAATAGTTACTTCGAAATTTACTATCATATAAATTATTTTCAAGTAAGCCAACTTAAATACTGCTACTTTAATTCATAATTTGAGAATAAACAAACAAGTTATGTTATCAAGTGAAATGGAAACTTACCTTGCATCAGCTATTAATCAAGACAAAACAGAGTAGAATGATTACATTACCTTGTATGTTAAAAGAAAGTTATTTCACGATTGAAAATTTTAAAGAAATTGGACATTGAGGTGATGAGAATAGGAGAGCTTGCACTTAACACTTTTGCTGAATGTGTTCAGTTACGTTGCTAACGTCTCTACAATGAACAAGGTATTGATTTGCACTCCACTCAAAACCAAATCATTTTAACTCAATAGATGAAGGATTGTGAAGGATAGATCCAGTGCGTCAGTCAAATAATCAGAGTTCATAAGATCTTTTACTTTAGAACTATTGATCGTTTTTGCATACAGCTTTCGATAGTAGTCATTGATGATAATAATCAGAGATGTGTTTAGGAAGCGCTGATTTTGTTAGGCCAATGTTTTCATAAACTCAGACTGATGTGGACCAATACAGAAGTTCATATTTGACACGTATATAAATGATATGGAGGTAGCTGGAAAAGACGATGAAAGTTTAACAGCATAAAGAGGTTTTCTTGAAGATTTCTTTGGACATTCATTATTATCATCAAATACAATATTGTAATAGCTAATTAGAGCCATTATTCTTTTCAATATTATAAAACTTACATGCTTTCAGAAAGAAAGAATATATCAGTAAGATAAGAAAATATTGACCAAGTCTAGACATGAATAAGTCAATTTGAGTGTAGTTATTGTACTTGATATTTATTTCGAAAAATTTATTCACAAATACACACAATGAATAATTCAATGTTACTTATTATATTGAACATTTAAAAATATACTTGTGTAAAGTGTTAAGTGTTCAGTGAATACATCTTCTCAAGTACATCAATGTGACTTTACAAGAAATTCAATTCACTACATCTCTCTTAAATGTGTGTGCAATATGTGCAATTTCATACTGAATGTTATCTTTACGATTTGTTAAGTTTTAAACACACCATTTGTTTACATTGACTTTTTGCACTAAGAGATAAATAAGCCAAGTGATATGTATTATGAAAACCAGTGAATTTCACAACTATCTATTGGAAACTAGGAAAGAAATTAGTTATTGATTTAAATGATGTTTTTAACAATCTTCAATATCTCAATATTGATACCTGTCTTGTCCTTTTTTGTAATGATAGTATTATGAAGGTCATTGTCTTATCATCACTGGTGACCATCTTCAATCAATAAAAGCAACTTCCGGATTTCTGTTAAGTAATAATCTTGTCTAATATCACCAACAATATCCACAATCTGCGTTAACACGTTAGGTGACATTAAGAATCGATCAAGGCTGCCAAATAAGTTCTTGGGTACGTCGATAAATGGACTTGATTAAGTCATATCGTAATATAGAAATGAAGACTAGGTACATGGTTAATTTACGTTAAAAAACATTTTCAGGTCATGTTAATTTCAGTGAAAGTGAAGTCAATTTAAAACGTACCTTTAACAAACATTTTGAAGAAAGTAAGTAAGTAAGTAAGTAAGTAAGTAAGTAATTATCCACGTCGGTATACAATTACGAGATGTTAAAAACAAAAGTTCTGGTGACCTAAACACAAAGCAGTACATCTCTAATAGAAACATACTGAATAGACTTGTTAAGAATTAAAAAACGAAACGAACAGTTCATATTGATCACAATGAGCAGACATTTTGAAGTTTTCTGATATTTATAATTCAAAGGAATAGTAAGATAATGAACTTAGTCATTTGAATTTGCATGTGACATTCTTTCATCAAACTGTGTTATGCACACTCTTAAATAACTATTTGGTTCAAGTGTAGACACTGAAAAAGTAACAAGCTAATTCACTTGTCGACACGCATGCGTAACAGTTACCCAAACTGAAATCAATTTCTCAAAAATATTACCAACCAATTATAAAGACTTACACGTTCAATAATCACATTGTTAAAGATAATTGAAAGTTCTACTTTGTACATAAAAATTCTACTTGGTACAACAGTAACCAAAAGGAAGAATCGATGAAAGCAAATTATTTCAAATTGATTACTTACTTATCATAATAAACATTTTTAAAAAAATTCATTAATAATTTGATTCAAATGAAGTCCTGCTTTTTGTTTAAAATCTCATTAAAAATTACTTTTCATTTCCATAACTTTCAATATGTAGATGTTTTTAGATTAGAAAGAAAAAAATATAGATATTTCGTCAGACGTTTTCTGTCATTTCACTACTTACGACACATCTGTTGATTATTTCATTAAATTTATTTACCATTCAATTGATTAATTAAATTATTAATTGAATGACAAGTGTAAATTATTATTTTCAGTTAGGCCTTTGCAGAGTTGTGCTTTTTACGTATTTGAAATCATCAATCAATCATTGCTATACAACCATTAGAAACCTGGAAGCAGTGAAAGACGGCCGTCAAGTCCTGGTATGGGACTCATCAGTGGCAGTGCGCATTCACGACTCCTGCACGTCGCAGGATTCGAACCAGTGACATTCGGTATTGTGCGCGAACGCCTAACCATAGGACCACTGGGCTGGCATCCAACGGTGTTAATGTCCGATGGTTAGGCGTTCGCGCACAATACCGAAGGTCACGGGTTCGAATCCTGTGGGTTCAACTCATCCATTTGACGTTGCAGTGCACAATATCGTAGATTAAATGGAGTTAGAATTGTAAACCAATATTAACTGCTCACCGAAAAAACTAAAGATATTGGGCTCAACCTCCTACAAGATCATGGATGAATTCTGTTTAGGAGTTTCATACTTTTACCATATAGCCTATGCAGTACTTCCTTTTTCCTAATGGTTGTTTGACTACGATCAATCCATGACGTGAACTATGTGAATTCACGCAAGTAGATCTTACTAAGTAGAACATATGTCAAAATTCATTTAGTTGCAGGAGTCGTGGATGCATACAGCTGATGATTCCCATAGCAGGACAAAACGATCATCCAGTGCTTCCAGGTTTCTAATGGTGGTCTAACAATGAGTGATTGATAATTTCAGTGTGCAACAAATACAAATCTCAATAACTCTAATTGAAAAATTATTAGTATTACAGGACACATTGTGAAAAAAATAAAAATATTTAGTTGAATTGAGTTGTTATTTTCTACATTGTTATTGGTTAATGGTAAAGCCAATCAAATTTAAGATAACAGTAAGCAAGTAAATAATTAACTAAGTAAGTAAGTAAGTAAGTAAGTAAGTAAGTAAGTAAGTAAGTAAGTAAGTAAGTAAGTAAGTAAGTAAGTAAGTAAGTAAGTAAGTAAGTAAGTAAGTAAGTAAGTAAGTAAGTAAGTAAGTAAGTAAGTAAGTAAGTAAGTAAGTAAGTAAGTAAGTAAGTAAGTAGTAAGTAAGTAAGTAAGTAAGTAAGTAAGTAAGTAAGTAAGTAAGTAAGTAAGTAAGTAAGTAAGTAAGTAAGTAAGTAAGTAAGTAAGTAAGTAAGTAAGTAAGTAAGTAAGTAAGTAAGTAAGTAAGTAAGTAAGTAAGTAAGTAAGTAAGTAAGTAAGTAAGTAAGTAAGTAAGTAAGTAAGTAAGTAAGTAAGTAAGTAAGTAAGTAAGTAAGTAAGTAAGTAAGTAAGTAAGTAAGTAAGTAAGTAAGTAAGTAAGTAAGTAAGTAAGTAAGTAAGTAAGTAAGTAAGTAAGTAAGTAAGTAAGTAAGTAAGTAAGTAAGTAAGTAAGTAAGTAAGTAAGTAAGTAAGTAAGTAAGTAAGTAAGTAAGTAAGTAAGTAAGTAAGTAAGTAAGTAAGTAAGTAAGTAAGTAAGTAAGTAAGTAAGTAAGTAAGTAAGTAAGTAAGTAAGTAAGTAAGTAAGTAAGTAAGTAAGTAAGTAAGTAAGTAAGTAAGTAAGTAAGTAAGTAAGTAAGTAAGTAAGTAAGTAAGTAAGTAAGTAAGTAAGTAAGTAAGTAAGTAAGTAAGTAAGTAAGTAAGTAAGTAAGTAAGTAAGTAAGTAAGTAAGTAAGTAAGTAAGTAAGTAAGTAAGTAAGTAAGTAAGTAAGTAAGTAAGTAAGTAAGTAAGTAAGTAAGTAAGTAAGTAAGTAAGTAAGTAAGTAAGTAAGTAAGTAAGTAAGTAAGTAAGTAAGTAAGTAAGTAAGTAAGTAAGTAAGTAAGTAAGTAAGTAAGTAAGTAAGTAAGTAAGTAAGTAAGTAAGTAAGTAAGTAGTAAGTAAGTAAGTAAGTAAGTAAGTAAGTAAGTAAGTAAGTAAGTAAGTAAGTAAGTAAGTAAGTAAGTAAGTAAGTAAGTAAGTAAGTAAGTTAAGTAAGTAAGTAAGTAAGTAAGTAAGTAAGTAAGTAAGTAAGTAAGTAAGTAAGTAAGTAAGTAAGTAAGTAAGTAAGTAAGTAAGTAAGTAAGTAAGTAAGTAAGTAAGTAAGTAAGTAAGTAAGTAAGTAAGTAAGTAAGTAAGTAAGTAAGTAAGTAAGTAAGTAAGTAAGTAAGTAAGTAAGTAAGTAAGTAAGTAAGTAAGTAAGTAAGTAAGTAAGTAAGTAAGTAAGTAAGTAAGTAAGTAAGTAAGTAAGTAAGTAAGTAAGTAAGTAAGTAAGTAAGTAAGTAAGTAAGTAAGTAAGTAAGTAAGTAAGTAAGTAGTAAGTAAGTAAGTAAGTAAGTAAGTAAGTAAGTAAGTAAGTAAGTAAGTAAGTAAGTAAGTAAGTAAGTAAGTAAGTAAGTAAGTAAGTAAGTAAGTAAGTAAGTAAGTAAGTAAGTAAGTAAGTAAGTAAGTAAGTAAGTAAGTAAGTAAGTAAGTAAGTAAGTAAGTAAGTAAGTAAGTAAGTAAGTAAGTAAGTAAGTAAGTAAGTAAGTAAGTAAGTAAGTAAGTAAGTAAGTAAGTAAGTAAGTAAGTAAGTAAGTAAGTAAGTAAGTAAGTAAGTAAGTAAGTAAGTAAGTAAGTAAGTAAGTAAGTAAGTAAGTAAGTAAGTAAGTAAGTAAGTAAGTAAGTAAGTAAGTAAGTAAGTAAGTAAGTAAGTAAGTAAGTAAGTAAGTAAGTAAGTAAGTAAGTAAGTAAGTAAGTAAGTAAGTAAGTAAGTAAGTAAGTAAGTAAGTAAGTAAGTAAGTAAGTAAGTAAGTAAGTAAGTAAGTAAGTAAGTAAGTAAGTAAGTAAGTAAGTAAGTAAGTAAGTAAGTAAGTAAGTAAGTAAGTAAGTAAGTAAGTAAGTAAGTAAGTAAGTAAGTAAGTAAGTAAGTAAGTAAGTAAGTAAGTAAGTAAGTAAGTAAGTAAGTAAGTAAGTAAGTAAGTAAGTAAGTAAGTAAGTAAGTAAGTAAGTAAGTAAGTAAGTAAGTAAGTAAGTAAGTAAGTAAGTAAGTAAGTAAGTAAGTAAGTAAGTAAGTAAGTAAGTAAGTAAGTAAGTAAGTAAGTAAGTAAGTAAGTAAGTAAGTAAGTAAGTAAGTAAGTAAGTAAGTAAGTAAGTAAGTAAGTAAGTAAGTAAGTAAGTAAGTAAGTAAGTAAGTAAGTAAGTAAGTAAGTAAGTAAGTAAGTAAGTTAAGTAAGTAAGTAAGTAAGTAAGTAAGTAAGTAAGTAAGTAAGTAAGTAAGTAAGTAAGTAAGTAAGTAAGTAAGTAAGTAAGTAAGTAAGTAAGTAAGTAAGTAAGTAAGTAAGTAAGTAAGTAAGTAAGTAAGTAAGTAAGTAAGTAAGTAAGTAAGTAAGTAAGTAAGTAAGTAAGTAAGTAAGTAAGTAAGTAAGTAAGTAAGTAAGTAAGTAAGTAAGTAAGTAAGTAAGTAAGTAAGTAAGTAAGTAAGTAAGTAAGTAAGTAAGTAAGTAAGTAAGTAAGTAAGTAAGTAAGTAAGTAAGTAAGTAAGTAAGTAAGTAAGTAAGTAAGTAAGTAAGTAAGTAAGTAAGTAAGTAAGTAAGTAAGTAAGTAAGTAAGTAAGTAAGTAAGTAAGTAAGTAAGTAAGTAAGTAAGTAAGTAAGTAAGTAAGTAAGTAAGTAAGTAAGTAAGTAAGTAAGTAAGTAAGTAAGTAAGTAAGTAAGTAAGTAAGTAAGTAAGTAAGTAAGTAAGTAAGTAAGTAAGTAAGTAAGTAAGTAAGTAAGTAAGTAAGTAAGTAAGTAAGTAAGTAAGTAAGTAAGTAAGTAAGTAAGTAAGTAAGTAAGTAAGTAAGTAAGTAAGTAAGTAAGTAAGTAAGTAAGTAAGTAAGTAAGTAAGTAAGTAAGTAAGTAAGTAAGTAAGTAAGTAAGTAAGTAAGTAAGTAAGTAAGTAAGTAAGTAAGTAAGTAAGTAAGTAAGTAAGTAAGTAAGTAAGTAAGTAAGTAAGTAAGTAAGTAAGTAAGTAAGTAAGTAAGTAAGTAAGTAAGTAAGTAAGTAAGTAAGTAAGTAAGTAAGTAAGTAAGTAAGTAAGTAAGTAAGTAAGTAAGTAAGTAAGTAAGTAAGTAAGTAAGTAAGTAAGTAAGTAAGTAAGTAAGTAAGTAAGTAAGTAAGTAAGTTAAGTAAGTAAGTAAGTAAGTAAGTAAGTAAGTAAGTAAGTAAGTAAGTAAGTAAGTAAGTAAGTAAGTAAGTAAGTAAGTAAGTAAGTAAGTAAGTAAGTAAGTAAGTTAAAAGCTAAGTAAGCTAACGTAAGTAAGTAAGTAAGTAAGTATAGTAAAGTAAGTAAGTAAGTAAGTAAGTAAGTAAAGTAAGTAAGTAAGTAGTAAGTAAGTAAGTAAGTAAGTAAGTAAGTAAGTAAGTAAGTAAGTAAGTAAGTAGTAAGTAAAGTAAGTAAGTAAGTAAGTAAGTTAAGTAAGTAAGTAAGTAAGTAAGTAAGTAAGTAAGTAAGTAAGTAAGTAAGTAAGTAAGTAAGTAAGTAAGTAAGTAAGTAAGTAAGTAGTAAGTAAGTAGTAAGTAAGTAAGTAAGTAAGTAAGTAAGTAGTAAGTAAGTAAGTAAGTAAGTAAGTAGTAAGTAAGTAAGTAAGTAAGTAGTAAGTAAGTAAGTAAGTAAGTAAGTAAGTAAGGAGTAGTAAGTAAGTAAGTAAGTAAGTAAGTAAGGTAAGTAAGTTAAGTAAGAAGTAAGTAAGTAAGTAAGTAAGTAAGTAAGTAAGTAAGTAAGTAAGTAAGTAAGTAAGTAAGTAAGTAAGTAAGTAAGTAAGTAAGTAAGTAAGTAAGTAAGTAAGTAAGTAAGTAAGTAAGTAAGTAAGTAAGTAAGTAAGTAAGTAAGTAGTAAGTAAGTAAGTAAGTAAGTAAGTAAGTAAGTAAGTAAGTAAGTAAGTAAGTAAGTAAGTAAGTAAGTAAGTAAGTAAGTAAGTAAGTAAGTAAGTAAGTAAGTAAGTAAGTAAGTAAGTAAGTAAGTAAGTAAGTAAGTAAGTAAGTAAGTAAGTAAGTAAGTAAGTAAGTAAGTAAGTAAGTAAGTAAGTAAGAGCTTATGTAAGTGCATAAGTAAGTAAGTAAGTAAGTAAGTAAGTAAGTAAGTAATTAAGTAAGTAAGTAAGTAAGTAAGTGAGTAGTAAGTAGGTAAGTAAGTAAGTAAGTAGCTAAGTAAGTAAGTAAGTGCATAAGTAAGTAAGTAAGTAAGTAAGTAAGTAAGTAAGTAAGTAAGTAAGTAAGTAAGTTTAAAGTAAGCAAATAAGTTAGTATGTAAGTACGTAAAAATGTATGTGATTTACTACGTAGGGAACTCAGTGAGTAAGCAAATGCATAAATAAGTAAGTCAGTGCATACATAAGTAAGTAACTAAGCATGTAAATAGGTGCATAAGTATGTAAGTAAGTCAGTAATTAAGTGAGGTATTACGTATGTAAGTAACTAAGTAAGTATGTCAGCATGTAAGTGAGTAAGTAAGTGCATAAGTAAGTAAGTAATTCAGTAAGTAAGGAAGTAAGTAAGTGCACAAATAAGTAAGCAAGTACGTGCACAAGTAATTAAGTAAGTAAGTAAGTAACTATGTAAGAGCATAAGTAGGTAAGTAAATAAGTAAGTAAGTGAATAATTACGTATGTAAGTAAGAAAGTGAGTATGTAATAAGGAAAGTAAGTAAGTAAGTGCATAAGCAATTAAGTAAGTAAGTAGGGAAATAAGTAAATAAGTGCACAAGTTGGTAAGTAAGTAAGTAAGTAAGTATGGAAGTGAGTAATTACGTAAGTAATTAAGTAAGTAAGTAAGCATGTAAGTGAATAAGTAAGTAAGTACGTAAGTAAGAATGTAAATGAGTGAATAAGTAAGTAAGTAAGGAAGAAGGAAAGTATGAAAGTAAGTAAGTAAGTAAGTAATTAAGTGCATAAGCAAGTAATTAAGTAAGTGCATAAGTAAGTGGGTAAATGAAAAAATAAGTAAGTAACTGAGTAAGTGAGCAGGTAAGTAAGTAAGTAAGTAAGTAAGTAAGTAAGTAAGTAAGTGAGTATGTGAGTAAGTAAGTATGTAAGTCAATAAATAAGTAAATAAGTAAGTAAGGAAATAAGTGCATAAGTAATTAAGTAGGTAAGTGAGTAAGTAAGTATATAAGTAAGTAAGTAAGGAAGTAATTAGGTAGGTAAGTAGGCAATTAAGTAAGTTAGTAAGTAAGAAAGTGAGTAAGTAAGTATGTAAGTATATAAGTAAGTAAGTAATTAAGTAAGTGCTTAGGTAATTAAGTAAGTAAGTACGTGAATAAATAAGTATATAGGTAAGTAAACAAGTAAGTAAGGAAATAGTGCAATGGTAAGTAAGTTTGTAAGTGTGTAAGTAAGTACCTAAGTAAGTAAGGAATTAAGTAAGTAAGAAAGTAATTAATAAGTGCATAAGTAAGTAAGTATGTAGGTGCATAAGTAAGTATTTAAGTAAGTAAGTAAGCAATTAAGTAAGTAAGTAAGTGCATAAGTAAGGAAGTAAGTAAGTAAGTAAGTAAGTAAGAAAGTGAGAATGTAAGTGCATAAGTAAGTATGTAAGTAGATAAGTAAGTTTATATGTGAGTTAATAAGTAGCTAAGTAAGTAAGTAATTATATGCATAAGTAAGTAAGTAAGTAAGTAAGTATTTAATTAAATAATTAGGTATATGAGTGAGTAAGTTAGTGCATAAGTAAATAGTTAAGTAAGTAAGTAAGTAAGTAAGTAAGTAAGTAAATAAGTAAGTGCATAAGTAATTAACTAAGTAAGTAAGTAATTTATTAAGTAAGTAAGTGCATATGTAAGTAAATATGTGAGTAAATAAGTAAGTATGTAAGTGAGTATGTAAGTGCTTAAATAAGTAAGTAAGTAAGTAAGTAAGTAAATAAGTAAGTAAGTAAGTATCTACGGGAGTAAGTAACTATGTGAATATGTAAGTAAGTAAGTAAGTAAGTAAGCATGTAAGTAAGTAAGGAAGTAAGTATGAAAGTAAGTAACTGCATAAGTAAGTAAGAAGGTAAGAAAATAAGTAAGTAAGTAAGTAAATAGGTAAGTAAGTAAGTAAGTAAGTGAGTAAGTAAGTATGCAAGTAAGTAAGCAAGTAATTATAAGTGCATAGGTAAGTAGGTTAGTAAGTAAGTAAGTAAGTTAGTAGTTACATAAGTATATAAGTAAGTCAGTAAGTAAGTAAGTCAGTCAGCAGTAAGGTGAGTAAGTAAGTAAGTAAGTGCATAAAAAAGTAAGTAAGTAAGTGCATAAAAAAGTAAGTAAGCAAGTAAGTAAGTTTGGAGATAAGTAAGTGCATAGGTAAGAAGGTAAGTATATAAGTAAGTTAGTGCATAAGTAAGTAAGTGCATAAATAAGTAAGTAGGTAAGTAAGTAATTAAGTAAGTATGCAAGTGCATAAGTAAGTAAGTAAGTAAGGAAGGAAGGAAGTATTTAAGTTAGTTAGTAAGTAAAAAAGTAAGTAAGTGCATAAGTAAGTAAGTACATGAGTAAGTGAGTAAGTAAGTAAATAAGTAAGTAAGGAAATAAGTGCATTGGTACGTAAGTAAGTAAGTAAGTAAGGAAGTAAGTAAGTAAATGTATAAGTAGGTAAGTAAGTAAGTAAGTAATTAAGAAGGTAAGGAAATAAGTGCATATGTGCGTAAGTAAGGAAGTAATTATGTAAGTAAGTATGTAAGTGAGTAATTAAGTAAGTAACTAAGTAAGTAAGTGCATAATTAGGTAGGTAAATAAGTAAATAAGTAAGTAAGAAAATATTGCAAAGGTATGGAAGGTAGTAAGTGAGTAATTAAGTGCATAAGTAAGTAAGTAAGCAGCCGCATAAGTAAGCAAGTAAGTAAGTAAGTAGGTAAGTATGTAAGTGCATAAGTAAGTAAGTAAGTAAGGAATTAAGAAAGTAAGTAAGTTATTAGGCAAGTAAAAATTAAGTAAGTGCATAAATAAGTAAGTAGGTAAGTAAGTAAGTAAGTGCATAAGTAAGTAAGTAAGTTGTGAAGTAAGTAAGTAAGTAAGTTAATTATTAAGTAAAAAATTAAGTTACTGCATAAGTAAGTAAGTACATAATTAAATAAATAAGTGAGTAAATAAGTAAGTAGGGAATTATTGCATAGTTATGTAAGCAAGTAAGTAAGTAAGTATGTAAGTAAGTTAGTAAGGAAGTATGTAAGTAAGTGCGTAAGTAAGTAAGTAGGTGAGTAAATATGTAAGTAATTAAGCAAGTAAGTAATGCAGTAAGGAAGCAAGTAGGTAATGAGCTAGTTAGTAAGTAAGTGCATAAATATGTAATTATGTAAGTAATTAAGTGCATAAGTAATTAAGTAAGTAAGAAGGTAGTAAGTAAGTAAGTGCATATGTAAGTAATTAAGAAAGTAAGTAAGTATGTAAGTGAGTAATTAAGTAAGTAAGTAAGTAAATAAGTAAGTGCATAATTAAGTGCATAAGTAAATAAGCAATTAAGTACATAAGTAATTAAGGAAATAAGTGCATATGTGCGTAAGTAAGTAAGTAAGTAAGTAAGTAAGTAAGTAAGTAAGTAAGTAAGTAAGTAAGTAAGTAAGTAAGTAAAGTAAGTAAGTAAGTAAGTAAGTAAGTAAGGTAAGTAAGTAAGTAAAGTAAGTAAGTAAGTAAGTAAGTAAGTAAGTAAGTAAGTGCATAAGTAAGTAAGTAAGTAAGTAAGTGCATAAGTAAGTAAGTAAGTAAGTAAGTAAGTAAGTAAGTAAGTAAGTAAGTAAGTAAGTAAGTAAGTAAGTAAGTAAGTAAGTAAGTAAGTAAGTAAGTAAGTAAGTAAGTAAGTAAGTAAGTAAGTAAGTAAGTAAGTAAGTAAGTAAGTAAGTAAGTAAGTAAGTAAGTAAGTAAGTAAGTAAGTAAGTAAGTAAGTAAGTAAGTAAGTAAGTAAGTAAGTGCATAAGTAAGTAAGTAAGTAAGTAAGTAAGTAAGTAAGTAAGTAAGTAAGTAAGTAAGTAAGTAAGTAAGTAAGTAAGTAAGTAAGTAAGTAAGTAAGTAAGTAAGTAAGTAAGTAAGTAAGTAAGTAAGTAAGTAAGTAAGTAAGTAAGTAAGTAAGTAAGTAAGTAAGTAAGTAAGTAAGTAAGTAAGTAAGTAAGTAAGTAAGTAAGTAAGTAAGTAAGTAAGTAAGTAAGTAAGTAAGTAAGTAAGTAAGTAAGTAAGTAAGTAAGTAAGTAAGTAAGTAATTAAGTAAGTAATAAGTAAGTAAGTAAGTAAGTAAGTAAGTAAGTAAGTAAGTAAGTAAGTAAGTAAGTAAGTAAGTAAGTAAGTAAGTAAGTAAGTAAGTAAGTAAGTAAGTAAGTAAGTAAGTAAGTAAGTAAGTAAGTAAGTAAGTAAGTAATTAAGTAAGTAAGTGCATAAGTAAGTAAGTAAGTAAGTGCATAAGTATGTAAGTAAGCAAGTAAGTAAGTAAGTAAGTAAGTAAGTAAGTAAGTAAGTAAGTAAGTAAGTAAGTAAGTAAGTAAGTAAGTAAGTAAGTAAGTAAGTAAGTAAATAAGTAAGTAAGTAAGTAAGTAAGTAAGTAAGTAAGTAAGTAAGTAAGTAAGTAAGTAAGTAAGTAAGTAAGTAAGTAAGTAAGTAAGTAAGTAAGTAAGTAAGTAAGTAAGTAAGTAAGTAAGTAAGTAAGTAAGTAAGTAAGTAAGTAAGTAAGTAAGTAAGTAAGTAAGTAAGTAAGTAAGTAAGTAAGTAAGTAAGTGAGTGCATAAGTAAGTAAGTAAGTAAGTGCATAAGTAAGTAAGTAAGTAAGTAAGTAAGTAAGTAAGTAAGTAAGTAAGTAAGTAAGTAAGTAAGTAAGTAAGTAAGTAAGTAAGTAAGTAAGTAAGTAAGTAAGTAAGTAAGTAAGTAAGTAAGTAAGTAAGTAAGTAAGTAAGTAAGTAAGTGCATAAGTAAGTAAGTAAGTAAGTGCATAAGTAAGTAAGTAAGTAAGTAAGTAAGTAAGTAAGTAAGTAAGTAGTAAGTAAGTAAGTAAGTAAGTAAGTAAGTAAGTAAGTAAGTAAGTAAGTAAGTAAGTAAGTAAGTAAGTAAGTAAGTAAGTAAGTAAGTAAGTAAGTGCATAAGTAAGTAAGTAAGTAAGTGCATAAGTAAGTAAGTAAGTAAGTGCATAAGTAAGTAAGTAAGTAAGTAAGTAAGTAAGTAAGTAAGTAAGTAAGTAAGTAAGTAAGTAAGTAAGTAAGTAAGTAAGTAAGTAAGTAAGTAAGTAAGTAAGTAAGTAAGTAAGTAAGTAAGTAAGTAAGTAAGTAAGTAAGTAAGTAAGTAAGTAAGTAAGTAAGTAAGTAAGTAAGTAAGTAAGTAAGTAAGTAAGTAAGTAAGTAAGTAAGTAAGTAAGTAAGTAAGTAAGTAAGTAAGTAAGTAAGTAAGTAAGTAAGTAAGTAAGTAAGTTAGTAAGTAAGTAAGTAAGTAAGTAAGTAAGTAAGTGCATAAGTA
The DNA here is from genome assembly GCA_944470395.2 of Schistosoma turkestanicum. Classification (NCBI taxonomy): domain Eukaryota; kingdom Metazoa; phylum Platyhelminthes; class Trematoda; order Strigeidida; family Schistosomatidae; genus Schistosoma; species Schistosoma turkestanicum. The sequence goes on from OX103972.1 coordinate 9,161,849, forward strand.
AGTAAGTAAGTAAGTAAGTAAGTAAGTAAGTAAGTAAGTAAGTAAGTGAATAAGTAAGTAAGTAAGTAAGTAAGTAAGTAAGTAAGTAAGTAAGTAAGTAAGTAAGTAAGTAAGTAAGTAAGTAAGTAAGTAAGTAAGTAAGTAAGTAAGTAAGTAAGTAAGTAAGTAAGTAAGTAAGTAAGTAAGTAGGTAAGTATGTAACTATGTAAGTAAGTGGTGAAGTGAGTAAGTAAGTAAGTAATTATGTAAGTAAGTAAGTAAGTAAGTAAGTAAGTAAGTAAGTAAGTAAGTAAGTAAGTAAGTAAGTAAGTAAGTAAGTAAGTAAGTAAGTAAGTAAGTAAGTAAGTAAGTAAGTAAGTAAGTAAGTAAGTAAGTAAGTAAGTAAGTAAGTAAGTAAGTAAGTAAGTAAGTAAGTAGGTAAGTAAGTAAGTAAGTAAGTAAGTAAGTAAGTAAGTAAGTAAGTAAGTAAGTAAGTAATTGCATAAGTAAGTAAGCGCATGAGTAATTAAGTAAGTAAGTAAGTAAGTAAGTAAGTAAGTAAGTAAGTAAGTAAGTAAGTAAGTAATTAAGTAAGTAAGTGCATAAGTAAGTAAGTGCATAAGTAAGTAAGTAAGTAAGTAAGTAAGTAAGTAAGTAAGTAAGTAAGTAAGTAAGTAAGTAAGTAAGTGCATAAGTAAGTAAGTAAGTAAGTGCATAAGTAAGTAAGTAAGTAAGTGCATAAGTAAGTAAGTAAATAAGTAAGTGCATAAGTGCATAAATAAGTAAGTAATTAAGTAAGTAAGTTAGTTAGTTGGTTAGTCAGTTAGTCAGTTCGTAGTACCAACCAATATCATACTGTCAAGTATTTCGAGATAGTGGGACTTTATGGATCAAAGTACGCTTTGGATATTATCTAACAAGTACTTGATTTGACATTATATTGGTGTTTCTATAGATTGATAAACAGGGAGCGTTTCTGAAGCTAGACGTCGTGTTCGATTGGATTCATCATCGATGTAGACCTGAAATCTTGATTCTTTTTTCTTCAGGAGATTCAAATCTACTTCAATCACTGTCATAGATAACGATGTTATCTCTGCATTAATCGAATCTCTCTAGCATAAATGGTTAATATGACCAAGTTAACCTAGGGTGACTAAATGTCGTCCACTCGAAACATAGACATGACTTTCCAATCGTTCGTTATCGAAAGAAACTTTATACGATATAAAGTCATTACATTACAAATGAAATCGATAAACTCAAACAGCCTGATTTGTTGAAAATTTAAACATTAAACCCCAACAATCAGGCTAAAATAATAATCTTCTTAGTCAAATCACAGAAGAAGTACAATGTACAAAAGTATCGAAATTCATCCCAGTGCAAAAGTTAATGGCTATCTTGACTCAATGGTTAAATGAATAACGCGATGACGTTAGAATCGAACAGTGCTGGGTTTGAGTCCCAGAGTGAACGTTAAATCTGAGATGCAAGAACATCTAGCTGATGAGTCCCGAATAGACTGAAACCTACATCTTGGATCCAACTACTAGGCATTATTCATCTCTGCTTGTAATGCCTGTAATCTATTGGTTACATCGAATTAATCCCTATAGGATCCATATATGTCTATCTGCATTTCTCGGCTTAATGTGTTATTTGGTCTTCTACTTTTCCTTTGGCCCTGAGGACTCCATTTTAGGGCTTGTTTTGTGACACAATTAGGTGCTTTTTGCAGTAAGAGTCCTATCCACTTCTAGCGCTTATTCCTGATTTCTTCCTTCCTCTGGAATCTGGTTTGTTCTCTCTAACACTAGGTTGTTTCTGATATTGTGTGATCGACGGATCCACAGTATCTTGAGTAGACAAATGCTAATAAACATCTGTATCCTTCGAATGATAATTTTCATAGTTCTCCAAGTTTCCGCTGCATACAGTAGAACTGTCTTGACACTTGTATTGAAAACTATGACTTTGGTGTTGGTTAAGAATCGTTTTGAGATTCAGGTGTTCTTCAGTTTTAGAAATGCAGCCCTTGCTTTGCCTATCCGCGCTTTCTCATCTGCATCAGATCCACCTTGTTTATCAGTGATGATACTCAGGCATGTAAATGTTGAAATCAATTAGTTTCTTTGATAAATTTGAATAATTTAATAAGAATATGAAGATTATCAGAACTATGTGATATAGTAAGTAGCATATTACATTTTGAAGGAATATTAATTAGACTAAAAATGTTATCAGCTAAAAACTAATTTATATTCACATCAGATCTCACATTGTTGAACACTAATGTACCGGTTCGTTTACGATAAACATTGTTTATAGATCAATTTATGTCACTTCCAAAACTTAAATTCAATAAAGTTTTTATAAATCACTTAGTTGTGTTTTACTGAAATCATGTATTGATAAATGTTAGATCACCATGACAAATCTTGAAACATTTCATCTCTCATCAGCGCACATCCGAGACCTCCCAAGCGTGAATCATATGGAAAACCTTCGTTGTTGCTCATGAACGCTTATCTCTACACCACTAAACCGGTATTCTACAGTGTTGATGTCTAACTTCAATGAGTCCCTTGACTAGGACGAAACAGCCGTCCAGTACTTTCAGTTTTCTAATGGTGACCTCATTTAAATTGGTTAATGATTTTACGGATTGAAATAATCAATTAATCATTGTTATACCACCATTATAAACCTGGAAGCACTGGACGACCGTTTCGTCCTAGTATGGGACTCATCAGTGGCAGTGCGCATCCACGACTTCTTCACCTCACCGGATTCGAACCCAGGACCTTCGGTCTTGCGCACGAACGCCAAACCTCTAGACCACCGAGCATCCAACAGTGTTAACGTCTAACTCTGATTGATCTAAGGATTTTGCATGACCTCACCCATTTTGTCTTTCGTAGGTAACTGCTTACACTCAACAGGATTGAACTGAAAAATTTTCACATTGCTATACTGACACTTTGTTATGTTTATTCGACTCTTACACAAGAAAAACACAACACATACTTATTTACTCATCGTCATTTAAGTGTAGAACATATTTCTTACTTTACAGTTGATTTCATTGAATAATAAAACACAACATGGTAAATATATATATGAGTAGACTGATTAGTAGTATTTTTAACTGTTAGAATGTCAATTAATTTAATTTTACAATAATCATAATAATAATAATACTAATGAGTCATTAAATTATATAATATTGTCTACAAACTAAATTATATAATAATTATAATTACTATTATTTAATTGTTATCATTATTAGTATTAGTATGATTTTTTCATTGAATAAATTTTTATGCATGAAAAGACGCGTATACACATTGATGATTTATGTAGTATGAGACTGTCTCGTTACATGAACAATAAACCGTTCATAGTAGATAACATTGACTGAATGTGTGTAAATAAAAGGGAAATAACTGCTATGTACATTGTCTGAGTGAGTGAGTGAGAGAGAGAGAGTGCGAGAGTGAGTGAGAGGGTGTACTTTGGCACGCGTAACATTGTTTTGAATTTACTAACGTTCAATAGTGAAAATTGCTTGTTTATAACAAGAGAAAAAAAAATGTTGATAAGAGTATATTATTATTATTATTATTATTATTATTGCTATCAAATGAAACAGATTTTTATCATACTTTTTGAGAAAAAACTAAATTATTTTATTGCTTAAGTGACGAGAAATTGTATAGTGTACTGACTGGTGAGTAGATTTGTGAGGAAATTCTTGGAGTTCCACTGAGAAGACATGACTAGTGGAGTTCAACCATGTCAGGTGTTGGTAGTTGTAAGCACCGAAGACAAGTGGGTGCTATATGAATAAAAATCAGCCATCTATTGGCTAGGGTAGTTGTACATTGGTTTTCAGGAGAACCAAGTAGACTGCTGCCCATGTGTTAAAATTTCAATGTGAACAGTTTGGCTCAATCCTGTGGTGTAACCACACAGGTACCTGACACCATGGTGGACCATTCACACTAATCATGTACACTAGTACATATATAGTGATTATTTCAGATCTTAGATCACGTCAATCAGTATGCACCACATTCCCATTACATGACAGTGAAACTCTTTATTATTAGCAATGGTGATATGCAAAACAACACTCCAATGACATCGGCCCTCGGGAATGTTGCAAGACAACCACCCGTATCAATGAAATCGGTAACCCTACTGACCAAATTTATATATGGACTATTAAAAATACTTGCCAAAGCAACGCCAAGCCATTCACAATGTTCACAGCGTAATTCTCGTCTCCTAGGAAACCTTTAGCTCTATATAGCAGTATAGCATATGGTATACACATATGATACACAGACAGCAAGATAATGGGCGAGGTTGAGCAAAATCCTTAGACTGATCAGAGTTACACGTTAACACTGTTGGATGCTGGCCAACTCAGTGGACGAAAGGTTCGATTCCTGGGAGTAACGGGAGTTTCGCACTATAGAAAAATCTCATACCAAGACTTGACGGCCTTCTATTACTTCCAGGTTTCTAATAATGGTGCTCTAACAATGATTAATTCATGATTTCGATAATCATAAACATCAATCTCCATAACTATAAAATGAAAAATTTTACAATAATAGGTTATTTCATTCTGTATTGATTATGCCATAATTTTGAAGTCTACTCATTCCTTGCTCTCTATCCCTTTATTTCTAATTCTTTTCACTCTTATTCACACTTCTTACTTACTTACCTTAGCATGTTATCCCGTTTGGGGGAGTGTAGGCCACCAACCAGCATTCTCCGACCTACTCTGTCTTAAGCCTTCCTTTCCAGTTCTACCCTATTGCTGGTTTTTCTTTTCATGTCTGCATCCAACTCTCGACACAATATGTTCCCTAGTTTTCCTCCTTTCCTTTGGCCTTGAAGATTCCAAGTGAAAACTTGTCTGATGACTCAGCTGAGTGATTTCCTCAATGTGTGTCCGATCCACCTCCAGTATTATTTCTTAAATATTCGTTAAAAGTTCATTCTTCTCATATCTGTCTTCATTTCTCAGTGTAATATGTTCTTTGGTCGCCCACTCTTCTTACTTCCTTCCCTCCGTACTTACTTACTTACTTACACTTGTTATCCCATTTCGTGAAGCATAGGCTTCCAAACGGCATTCTCCAACCTTCCCTCTTCCTCAGCCTTCCTGTCAAGCTGCATCTGATTATTCTTCATTCTTCTCATACCTGTCTTCATTACTCAGTGTAATGTGTTCTTTAGTCACCCACTTTTCCTTTGACCTTGAAGATTCCAACCGACGACTTGTCTTACGATTCAGTTGACTGATTTCTTCCATAGTGTCTGTCACTTGTCTTATTCCACACTAATTTGTTTCTTTTCAATCAATACACATCAAATCAATTCAATGTCATTTTGACTTATGATTGTCATGTTTATGAATTTGATTTCTCTTCGATTTTGTTTACACTCGTTTACTTTATTTGTTTATATCTGTTTGTTTATTTCACTGAGAAGAGTAATGCACCGAGGTAGAATTGGTAAAGCCATTCAAAAACACGGTCATCAAATCACCTGAATTAATAATAACACATTGTCTAGTTAGACAATAGAAATCTGTCAAATTTGACACATTGAACTACAAGAATTTATTTATTCATTTGTAGAAATTGTCAAATGACTATCAATAATATATTGATCATTTATTCCTGTTCAATGAATTTGTTATAAGCAATCAACCATTTTCTTGGTGATATCTAACCTCTTAAGGGAATTTTTTGGAAATGCTTTGTATGTGTGTTTGTGTGTGTATGTGTGTACGTGTCATTCAATTGACAATAAGAGCAAAAAAACAATGCGAGCACGCAATCTAATCTAATTAAAGAATAATAAGGGGAAAAAAGACTAGTTAGTTCATTGTTACACTTAAGCATATACATGCACTTCATTTAAAAGGAAGCTTTTATTCGCCTATTTAGCATAGGTACTTACTTATGTATTTACTTACGTACGCGTGTTACCCCCAAGGGAGCATAAGCTACTGACCGAAATTCTCCAACATACTCTGTCCTAGGAATTCCTTTCCAGTTCATCTCTTGATCTATGAGACTCATTAGCCATCGACTACGAGAAAGCATTCGATAGTGTGGACAGGAAAACACTGTGGAAGCTTCTTCGGCACTACAGTGTGCCTGAGAAAATAGTTAACATCATATGGAATTCTTATGATGGATTCAACTGCAAAATCGTACACGAAGGACAGCTAACAGACTCTTTCGAGGTGAAGACTGGTGTCAGGCAAGGTTGCTTACTCTCGCCCTTTCTCTTTCTCCTGTTCATCGACTGGATTATGAAGACGTCAACATCTGGAGGGAAGTACAGTATACAGGGAGAGCCAGGATGCAGCTGGAAGACCTGGACTTCGCAGATGATCTGGCTCTTCTATCGCACACTCAACAACAAATGCAAGAGAAGACTGTGAGTGTAGCAGCAACCTCTGCAGCAGTAGGTCTCAACATACATAAAGGAAAAAGCGAAATTCTCCGATGCAACACAACATGCACCAACCAAGTCACTCTTGATGGAGATGCCTTGGAGGACGTTAACACATTTACATATCTGGGCAGCATCATCGACGAGAAAGGTGGATCCGATGCAGATGTGAGGGCGCGGATTTGAAAAGCAAGGGCTGCGTTTCTACAGTTGAAAAATATCTGGAACTCCAAACAACTTTCAATCAACATCAAAATCAGGATTTTCAATGCAAATGTCAAGACAGTTCTACTGCATGGAGCGGAAACATGGAGAACTACCAAAGCCATCATCCAGTGTTTATTAACAGTTTTCTACGCAAAATACTTCGGATTCGTTGGCTAGACACTAGCAGCAACAACGTACTGTGGGAGAAAACAAACGAGATTCCAGTGGAGGAGGAAATCAAGAAGAAACGGTGGAAGTGGATAGGACACACATTGCGGAAAGCACCTAACTGCGTCACGAGACAAGCCCTTACATGGAACCCTCAAGGCAAAAGGAAAAGAGGAAGACCAAGGACCACATTACGCCGAGAAATAGAGAAAGACATGAGAGGAATGGAAAAACATTGGACAGAACTGGAGTGGGAAACTCACGACAGAGTTGGTTGGAGAAAACTGGTGGGCTGCCTATGCTCCATTGTGGGTAACAGGTATAATTAATTTATTAATTAAGACTCATAGGCGTTGCGCATCCATGACTCCTGCAGCTTGCATGATTCGAACCCCGGACCTTCAGTCTTGCATGGGAACGTTTAACCTCTGGACCATTGAGCCAGTATCCACTGTCTTCGCTGAGCACTGCTTCACATGCGGACAAGGTTGATCACCACTGGTCATGACTTCTCATTAGAATTCGGAGTAGTGGGAGTCGTGGACGTGCATTGCTTATGAGTCTCATAGTAGGACGAATCGGCAGTCCAGTTCTTCCAGGTTTCTACTGGTTGTCTAGCACTGACCGATTTTAATGATTTCAATAATGTAACTGAACAATATCCACAACCCTCGAATGTATGTTCTTCCAGTTCTCGACGGGGTGTGTTTTTTGGTCTTTCTCTTTTGCTTTGACCTTGGGGATTTTAATAAATATGTCATTTTTTTTAACAAATTGATATCATGTTTATTTATATGTAAAATGAAGTAAACATCACGTATAGAGATTAAAAACTGTATACTTACAAAATAGGTTTATATTATGAACTGATATCAATTAGATACTTTAGTATAAGACATGATGAGGATAATTATACATAAGTTGTTATATATTTATTTATATAGGAACTAACTAATACCATTCAAATCCACTGGGATGTACACCAAGAGTTTCTAACAAGATTGAAACTGAAACACACAATGTTCAGTTGGTTTTTATCTAATATCAGTTTATATTATAAATTAAATCTTGATGTTTGCTGTTTATGATTGACTAGTGTTTCTGAGATTTTTGTACGTGATGTTTACTTCATCGTACACTTAGATAAACATGATATTAACTTATTAGAAAAGGATAGATTGGAATATATATATATATATATATATATATATATATATATATATATATATATATATATATATATATATATATGTATATATATATGATAGAAAGTGAAGTAGTCGAGCGCGTTGATCGCTTCACTTATCTGGGGAGTCTCATCAGGGCTGATAGCCTGGTGACTGACGAAATCTCAGCGCGGATGCACAACGCTCGATTGGCTTTTGCCAACCTGCGTCACTTATGGCGTAGGCGTGATATCCGTTCGCTGACCAAAGGATGGCTGTACTGCGCAGCAGTTCGCTCCGTTCTCCTATATGGATGAGAAACATGGCCGTTAAGAGTAGAAGATGTTCGTAGGTTACTAGTATTCGATCATAGATGTTTAAGAAGCACTGCTCGTATATCGTGGGACAACCGAGTAAGCAGTGCTATCGTTAGGAAACGGGTTCTAGGTAAGGATGGCAGATCAATAGATGAAGTAGTGAAACTTCATCAGTTGAGGTGGTTGGGACATGTGTTACGAATGCCTAACCACCGACTGTCTCGAAGAGCTTTGTTTGGTGGTGTAGGAGTAGGTTGGAAGAAAGCTAGGGGCGGCCAAACCAAAACATGGCACAAATCCATGAAGTCACCGACTAGTGGACTGAGTCATGTTGGTAGATGTAGACTACCTGGTTGGGGTCCGTGAGACGAAAGTCACCAATAGTTAGAGACCTTGAACAACAGGGCTCAAAATCGTTTGCAATGGCGCAAGTGCATCCATTCGTTTTGCTCTCTCAAATCCTAATCTTCTAGAATCGTCAGTACCTCTACTTTTGTCTTTCTAACCTTATCTCACCGAATTAAATACTTCTTGAATAATATCTTCGAACCCTAGTCTTCTTCATTACCATTAATACCTGTACTATCTTTATCACTATGTGATTTGATTTGACATTTGCGTTTCTGTGCTAACGTGGTATGGTGACATGGACTTATGTACCTACGTACGAAGTTCTACGTTGCAACTGACTGACTGACTGAAGCCAACTAGTGATTTTGTGTGAACTAACTTTCAGTATAATTGGTAGCTGGTTGTCAGATACCTAAGATAGTTAAATTCCATTGACTACAGTTTTTCACAAGAAAATAGGGTGTAATCCCCAATTGGGTCATCATTTTACACTGTTGAGGAGTGGTGTGCTAGAATGAATCAGCTTTTCAGTACTTCCTAGATTTCATCGGCTGTCTATTGAATATCCATCCGTGATATAAATGCAATGAGACTAAACTCTTCTATACTAATAGTAGACAGTTTATACTTTATCAAGAATTTATAGTCAATCTAAGTTTCATGCTAGCTGGCATTCATTTGTAAAGTGTGTCAGTAGTCTTGCGAGACATTTTCGGTTAGATTTAAAACTGTGTCACATTCAAGGACATTATCATTGAGCTATTCAGAGTATGATTGGTTCGAAGAATTTAATTAGTACTAGTGGATTGAATGGACGTAACTATGAAGGTTATTGTTTGACTGATGAGCAGCTTACCAGGACGAAACGGCCGTCCAGTGCTTCCAGGTTTCTAATGGTGGTCTAACAATCACTGATTGATTGATGATTTCAAATGTGTCAATAAAACAACACCACGTAATCGTAAAAAAACCAACTGATTTAGATATTTTGATTGTAAGGTTGTGAAGATTGTTGAGTTACACTAAAATCATAAATCGATCGATATATCGATCGTATTAGGCATGATCCAATTATCCACCGTGGACAATGGATGAGGTCGCTCAATACTGTGAATTGATTAAAGTTAGACAGTAACACAGCTGGATACCGATCCGGCTTAATCGTTTAGAGACTGAGCGTTCACGCATTAGATCGAAGGTCTTGTGTTCAATTCCTGTTTGCAGGGGTTCGTGGATGCCCACTTCTGATGAGAGTCCCATACTATGATGAAATAGCCATCCAGTCTAACCAGAATTTCCAATGCTAATCTAACAACATTGATCAATTCATGATTTGAATGATTTTAAATCTCCTCACCTAAATGACTTTTTATATAAATAGTTAGTAAGTAACATATTTTTTCTAAAACTTATTCAAATGGAAAATCTTGAGAATAGTTGAATAATTTTGAACATTATTATTTCAACTTAAGACAAAACAAAAAAAACGATAACATTCAAAATTACATGTTTCATAATCAGTCTCGATTTTAAAACTGATTGTAACATTCTAAAATGTGTGTTGTTGTTCTTTTCTCTTTCGCATGTTTTTAATTATTATTTTCGTAAAAAGTTAATTTGATTTTTTTTTGTTTCGTCTTACTGAACATTATTTCAATTTTTGATAATCTTGATTTTGTTTTTGAGAACGCTATAAAATTATGCGTGTATAGTTTTAAAGTTATCATTAAATTTCATGCTCATTATCGAATTGCGACGATTGTTGAAATTCATGTTGAAATTTTGAATTGATCATTATTAGACGACTATCATTAGAAACTTGGAAGTAATGGATAGCCGTTTCGTCCCTAGTATGGGACTCATCAACAGTGCGCCTCCACGAACTTGTTTCACAGGAGTCGAACTCAGGACCTTCGGTTTCACAGACGAACGTTTAACTTCTGGACCACTGAGCTGACAAACATCCAACGGTGAGGTTAATCAATTACTGGGATTAATTAAAGTTGGACATCAACGCCACTGGATGCCGGCTGACTCAACGATCTAGATAAAAGGCTTTCGCACGTGAAACAGATGGTCTTGGGTTCTACTTCTACGAGCCGAGGTTGTGGATACGCATTGCTGGTGGATCCTTAGATGGTCCCCTAGGACGAAACTACCGTCCAGTGCCTCCACGTTTCTTTCTGATGGCGGTATAACAATGATCAATTTTATGATTTCCATGTAAATTTCATTCGACTAAAATGTTTTCGTTGATCAAAGTTCATGCTCACATATTCTTTTTCATTATGAACTGTTAACTGTTTGTACACGTATTTACGGGTGTGTGTGTGTGCATATATACTACTGTGGTGTACGCTACTTATGTTCACATAAGTAGTATATGATATCAAATAGAAATCAAACGTCTGACAGCAAAAGATCGAGAAGGAAAGAATGAGAGAACAGAAGGCGATTTGTAGGTAACGTAAAGTGAACTGAAGTCTGAACAGTCTAAATGAAAGAACACTGAAATCTCAAACAAATAAGAATTAGTTTGCAAATGAAGATTCACGGGAAGGTTTTGTAAATATGCCTAACAACTCTGTAATATTCTCTTCAATAAATATGTTAATGTCCTAACCTGAGTTTTCGTGCACAACACTACTACTACTACTACTACTACTAATACTACTAACAAATGACTTTATCAGGTATAGAGAAAATAAACAAACCTAACGATAAATACATAACGAAAAAAAAACCGGAACAAATTCAGTTGACTTAAACACTGGTTAGTATTTTTTATTTTAAAAATAAAACTGACTAATAATGTTAAATAAAACAACATTGTAGCGTATCGCAGTTGACTAATTGAACAAACAAAAATATGATGAATTTGGACAAGATAATTCAATATTCAACATGTTAACTACAAATGACTTGTTTTTTGTTCATAATCAGTTATCGTGTTCCCTTTTTTTTTTCGTTTTTATGAAATTTTAGTTTTAATATTAAAACTGTTACTTAAAAATACAAAAACATTGGTGTTTGGTTTGTTCTGTTCTGTTCTCAGATAAGAAACATTGAAGTAGATAACATGTGTCTGATTTAAAAACATGTGGGTTTCTATTTTTTTTTTGTAAAAATTATTATTCAGAAGTGTGTACAAAGTCAACAAAATGTTATGTGTGTGTATGAGAATAGAAATTGTTGTTTGTTTATCTAAACCCCTATGAGTAAACATTGAGAAACTGGACTGGTTTAAGATTATGGTTTCAAAGTCCTGTTACAAGCCTTACATTTTAAAAGTTTTTGGTATTAGATCACTGAAAACTTAAATTTTGTTATGTATTTCATATAACAGTCATAATAAGCGTATTGTTAAAGTCATGAATCATTCATTGTTAGACAATTAATAGAAACCTAGAAGTACTGGATGGCTGAGTTCGTTCTGGTGTGGGACGCATCAGTGATAGTGCTAATCCACGACTTGTGGCTACTCGCAGGAATCGAATCCAGGTCTTTCGATCCTGAGCTTAACCTCCGGACGTGTTGCGTATGCCTAACCACGGATTGCTTCGTCGAGCTATGCTTTGCGATTTAGGAATAGGTTGGAAGAAAGCTAGGGGCGGCCAAACCAATACATGACGCAGATCCATGAAGTCACTGACAAATGGATTGAGTCATGTCGGTAGGTGTCAACTACCTGGTTGGGGTACGTGAAACGATAGTAACGGATGGTTAGAGACCTTGAATGACATGGCTCAAAACTGTTTGCAATGGCGCCGGTGCATTTATTCTTTGTGTTCTCTCAAATCCCAACCTTCTGAATTCCTCATCGCCTTTATCTTATTGAATTATACTTCACGAATCATGTCTTCGAACCCTAATCTTCTCCATTACTGCTAGTACTTTTACACCATTTACCACTTTGGGATTTGAATTGACAATGACATCTCTGTGCTAATGTGGTATGGTAACCTGAACTGATGTACGTAAGTACGTACGAAGTTCTACGTTGCTGTTGATTGACTGTTTGTTAATGAAAAAACAAACAGTAGAATCTAATGTATATTTCAAACTCGCTAGTTAGATAACACATACATTATAGTGTTTATGTTCATATGGATGGAGCTTCAAACGTAGTACCTCTCACTTCGACTGTAAACAATTTATCCATTGAGCTATTTGAGTTCAGATAGTTGAGTAACTTGTGTATATGGGAAAGTATTACTCTAGGTTTCCTAAAAATCATTGCTATCAAGAAGAGATTCTGAATAGGATTATATCATCTCATCTCTTATTTTCATGTCTGTCTGTGTGAACATGATATGTTCGTCAATTGATATGCTTGAAACTATTACGAGTTCACCTTACTCGATAAATGAGAGCGAAGACAAATGATGCAGTGACACGATAGGCTATTCTAATCCGTACCCCAGACCCAGCTAACTATATCAAGAAGTCTTGATTTGACGTAGAAAGTCCCAGAAAATATATGAGGTAGACAAGCACACTAATCAAGCATATTTATACATGATAGAAACGTCCTTGCGAGAACCACAGAAATAGCGTACTAAAATAATACATCAACCACTGATAGTTAAGAATTTTCCGAATGGGAAATGTAGGTAGTCTCAAAGTCAAATGATCAGCCCATTTGCGAAACCACAAAATCCAAAACTAGGACTTTGCTCAAGTTACTTCTCGGGATCTAATGTCCCTAACAGAACGACTGCATGAAATAAATTCATTCACAAAGCTATATTTAACTTCTTATTACTACCGTCACACAAATGCGGTTTGCTTAAGTATGATATACAGAATCCGGAAAAGAAGATTTATTTCTTTTTTTGAAAATGAAGTCAAATCTTTGGCCACTAAAAGATCTTCTAGATGATATAAGAAAGACCTTCATCACCTCTGATGAAACTGAAACATGTAATTTATTATCAATATTCAGAAATCCAATAGCTTTACTGTTTGTTGCTCGTCCATACTCGATCGGTAGAGACTTTGAAAACTTTACGAAACTTAATTAGATTTATAGTCCTATTTACTTACTTAATTACTTACCCCTCTTACCCCCAATGGAGCATAGGCCGCCCACCAGTTTTCGCCAAACAACTCTGTACTGGACTTCCCTCTCCAGTTCTCTCCAATGTTTGTTCATTCCTCTCATATCTTTCTCTATTTCTCGGCGTAATGTGTTCCTTGGCCTTCCTCTTTTCCTTTTGCATTGAGGGTTCTATGTGAGGACTTGTCTCGTGAGGCAGTTAGGTGCTTTTCGTAGTTTGTGTCCTATCCACTTCCACCGCTTCTTCATGATTTCCTCCTCCACTGAAGGAATCTGGTTTGTTCTCTCCTACAGTACGTTGCTGCTGATGGTGTCTGGCCAAGTAGTCCTATTTAGTGTATATGAAACCCAATAGTAATCACTTTGTGCTGTGAATGAAACTTCGGTTTATCACCGCGCTTAAAGCCAACTAGATTGAATAGCTGCTATGTCATAGATTTAGTTCTACCTACAAACGATGTATACACATGTCCTACTGATAATAGAAATGTACTTAAAAAAACGACTGCATTGTTTACTAATAATTACATTTTTACACATGATAACACTACATTGAGAATATTATACCCTGGATAATTCTTATTTACAAATGATCAAGTTTCTTTACAGATTCTACTTTTTTTTGTTTTCAATGAGATTAGTCAAGCACAACACAAAAGATCTCATATCATTATGATCGTTTCAGTAGTATATTATCACATAGTGTAAAGAAATGAAAACTCTGCGAGGGGAAGAAACATAATGAGATAGAAAAATGAAAAGGGATTAATAAAATTATGAATCTTGATGTAAGTAAGGATTATTAGTAGTTTAAGTTATTCATCTATATGTCATTGACTAGTTAATTCATACAGTATATTCTTCATAACATGATGCGCTTCCACGTTTCTAATGATGGTCTAACAATCACTGACTGATTGAATGATGATTTCAAATGTGTACAAAACAATAATCCCCATAACTACAATTGAAAATATCGTAAAATATGCTTATTAGTATTGACTAGCTTCGTGCGGAATCTTCTTGGAGTTCTAGTGAGAAGATGTGACCAGTAGGTGAGGTGACGCAAAATCTCTGGATTTATCAGAGTTAGACATTAACACCGTTGGATGCCGGCCAGCTCAGTGGTCCAGAGGTTGGGCGTTCGTGTGCAAAACCGAAGGCTCTAGGTTCGGATCCTGCAATGTGCAGGAGTCATGGATGCGCATTACTGATGAGTCACATACCAGGACGAAACGGTCATCCTGTGCTTCCAGGTTTCTAATGGTGGTCTAACAATCACTGATTGATTGATGATTACAATGTGCAATATTTATTACT
This sequence comes from Schistosoma turkestanicum, assembly GCA_944470395.2. Lineage (NCBI taxonomy): Eukaryota > Metazoa > Platyhelminthes > Trematoda > Strigeidida > Schistosomatidae > Schistosoma > Schistosoma turkestanicum. Next base: position 9,176,905 of record OX103972.1, read on the forward strand.
GTCGATTTTATTGCAGTTGTTGATTTCCACTGTCTACTGCTCAATATTACAATAACTAATCTTAGCTAGGCCACCATTAGAAATCTGGAAGTACTCAATGGCTGTTTTGTTCTGATATATGAACACATCAGTAGTAAGCGTTTACTGCCTCACAAGCGGGAGTCGAACCCAGTGCTTTCGGTTTCGTACACCAATGCCTAACCTCTGGACCACTGAACAGGCACCTAACGATGTTAACGTCTTAATTACTTACTAACGCCTGTTATCCCCAATGGAGCATAGGCCGCCGACCAGTATTCTCCAAGCAACTCTGTCCTGGGCTTCCCTCTCCAGTTATGTCCAATGTTTGTTCATTCCTCTCATATCTTTCTCTATTTCTCGGCGTAATGTGTTCCGTGGCCTTCCTATTTTCCTTTTGCCTTGAGGGTTCCATGTGAGGGCTTGTCTTGTGACGCAGTTAGGTGCTCTCCGCAATGTGTGTCCTATCCACTCCCACCGCTTCTTCCTGATTTCCTCCTCCACTGGAATCTGACTTGTTCTCTCCCACAGTACGTTGTTGCTGATCATATCTGGCCAACGAGTCCGAAGTATTTTGCGTAGACAACTGTCAATAAACACTTGTATCTTCTGGATGATGGCTTTCGTAGTTCTCTAGGTTTCCACTTCATACAGTAGAACTGTCTTCACATTTGTATTGAAATTGCTGATTTTGGTTTCGGTTGAAAGTTGTTTGGAGTTGCATATATTTTTCAACTGTAGAAATGCAACCCTTGCTTTGCCAATTCGCGCCATCACATCTGCATTCGATCCACCTTGATTGTCGATGATGCTGCCCATATATGTAAAGGCGGTGTTAACGTCCTCCAAGGCATCTCCATCAAGAGTGATTTGGTTGGTGCATGTTGTGTTGCATCGGAGAATTTTGCTTTTTCCTCTATGTATGTTGAGACCTACTGCTGCAGCGGTTGCTGCTACACTGGTCTTCTTCTCTTGCATTTGTTGTTGCGTGTGCGATAGAAGAACCAGGTCATCTGCGAAGTCCAAATCGTCCAGCTGCGTTCTAGCTGTCCGCTGAATACCGTACCTCACTCCAGATTTCGATGTCTTTATAATCCAGTCAATCACCAGGAGAAAGAGAAAGTGTGAGAGTAAGCAACCTTACCTGACACCGGTCTTCACCTTCAAAGAGTCTGTTTTTGACGGGATGGGGTCGCCAACTCCATGCCCAACCCTCCTCCTTTATCCGGGCTTGGGACCGGCAGTAGCCTTGAAGGTTCTACTGACAGAGTTATGTTAAAGTCTAGTTTCAATGAATTCATGATGTTACACAACCATCATTCGCTGCCCATAGCAGATAATTGTCTCACATCCAATACGGAATGAACTTTACTGATTAGGAGTCCCATATTCAATCTAATGTAGGTACATTTGAAAATCAACTAGCCTAAATGTTTGATCAAATGATTATTGTATGGTACGAATATGGATTAGAAGGTAATTCCTACACCTACCACCCACCACCCCCCGAAAAAAACCAAAACAAACAATTATTATCTTTCCGAATATATATCTCCGTTCAGTTTCCTTTCATCTTTTCTGTTTTCTCAATTTATATGAAAATAAAATTAATCTCTCTAATAATCATAATAATAATACTATTATTATTATTATTATTATTATTATTATTATTATTATTATTAGTTTTCGTGTCAGAAATACGTTTCAAATGTTTATATATATATATATATATATATATATATATATATATATATATATATATATAGTTACATATGGTTATTCTCAGCATGTACTGTTGTCAGCTTTGTAGGTCAAATTAGCAGGTGTGTGTTTTTGATTAAGTGTCCTTAATAAAAGAATCACATTTTTATCATTGAAAAAACAATACATTTTGTATTGATAATTTTTTACGAGAGAATAGAATAGAATAGAATAGAAAGACGCCAAAACAGTAGAAAAATGAGAATGCGGTATTTTGTCAAATAGAGAATTATTCTATTACGGGTTTGATATATTATGTTGATTCTGTTTTGTTGCATAGTGTTGAAGATATATTTGTGATCTTTCGTGTTTTTAAAAAAACTCTTTGATCAGTCGATGGTCTTACGCAATCTCATTAAGTGTCTTTGATAGGTAGTGTTTGCATCAATTCAATGAAATTCAATAAGTTTCACAAATCTATAAAAAAAGTGATCATGTGCTCACTAGTGATTGGTTTCTTGAGGAAATTTATCAGAGTTCTAGTGAAGGGTGATGACCGGTAGAGTTTAACTCAGTTGGAGTGTGAAGCAGTGCTCATGTAAGACAGTGGATGAAGATGTACAAGACTGCGGATTGATTGAGATTAGACGTTAGTATCGTTTGATATCTGCTAAGTTTTGGATTTGCACTGCCGATGAGTTTTATACTAAGATGAAACATTTATCTAATGCTTTCACGTATCTAATCGTAGTCTAACATTGATCAGTTTATGATTTCAGTCAAACTTAATCATTTGCACAACCCCATTGTAAATTCCAAACTGGGGTTTAGATCGAGGACTAACTGTCTAGGTAGGTTAGATAGATGTTTTGTCCAGTTGTAATCAAAACAAGTGATTGGGTAAATGACAGTTCTAATATTCATCATTAATATAAATATACATCATTACTTAAACAAATATTACCACTCAGTTATTCCACCAACAATTGTTCAGTTAATCAAATCAACAGCAACAAATAAACGTTATTCTATCTTTTCTGGATAGATCAGATTCCTTCAAATGATAATTCTGGAAGATTGCTTCAATTCATAATCAAAATACACAATTCCAGTCAATAAAAGCAACACAATCAAAAGAGGAACAAATCAATATGGCTGTCACCATAACTAAGTATTAGCTTTAACAACATCAGTGCAGTTCACAAAGAAACACAGAAACTCAGTGAAGGCATAAGAAATATAAACTATAATAAAATACAAATATTATCATCTCGAATGGAATCGAACAGACTAAAAAAACATACAACTGAAGGAATCTCAATAAGAACAAATTACAAACGTACACAACATGGAGGGAATTTCACAAACAAAAACCTTTAAAAAAATGGATCTTACACCTAAAATGAACAATATTTCGAATGAAAAAAAATTTCTTAGAAAAGAAATACTAGCTTCTTGAGGAAATTCTCGGAGTTCTAGTTGAGAAGACGTGACCAGTGAAGTTCATCAACCCTGTCGGGTGTAGGCAGTATCTATCAAAGGCAAATGGGTGAGGTTGCGCAAAATCCCTAGATCAATTAGAGTTAGACATTAACACCGTTGGATGCCGGCCCAGTGGTCCAATGGTTAGGCATTCTCGCACAATACTGAGGGTTCCGGGTTCGAATCCTGTGGCGTGATGAGTCCCATACCAGGACGAAACGGGCGTCTTTCAGTGTTTCCAGGTTTCTAATGGTGGTCTAACAATGATTGATTGGTGATTTCAAATGTGTATTTAAAAAATCATTCATCATCATGCCTTATCAGTTCTCAACTCAAGTATAATAAAATAATACTATTAACATGATTAGAGATCAATCAAATTCTAGAAAAAAAAGCCAAACTTCATTTAATTTACATTGAATTTTCAATAAATATTCATTAGAAATGCGATGTAAATAAATAATTCATGCATTTTCGATAAATCAATTATCATATATATGTGTATGAGTGTATGTACGTGAGTGTGTGCAGGCACTGCGATTGAAATTGTGAATCAATGATTCTTAGACTACCATTAGAAACCTGGAAGCACTAGGCAGCTCTTTCCTCCTGATATGGAACTCATCCACAGTGCTTATGGACAACCTTCCAATACGTGATACGAACCTAGGACTTGTAGGCTTTCTCGCAAACGTTTAACCTCTGGACTACTGACCACCAACAATGATCGATTTATGATTGCGGCGAAACTCAACAATCCTATAATGAAAAATGGTCATCTGCTCACTAGTGACTAGCTTCGTGACGAAATTCTCAGAGTTCTAGTGCGAAGCCAGGACCGATGGAGTTCAACCCTGTCAAGTGTAAGGCAATTATCCACTGAAGACAATCGATTCACGGTCAGGTTATAGGTTATTCTGATACTATAAGTAAGAGGCCATCCAGTGCATACCGGTTTCTAATCGTACTCTAACACTGATTGACTCATGATTTCATTCAAAAGAGTCATAGAGTTTGTGTTAGTTAACAGGATATTTATTTTTGTGAATTAGAAAAATACTATTTGATAGTCATTTTTAAAGAATCCTAAGTGTTCAAAGCAGTGAACATTGAATACTCTCATAGATTAAACAAATTTAAATGCAATAAGTGTATAGATTCAGATGATCATAATGTTAATAAAAAAATTTTTTTAGGCAGTTTTATATTCATTAAAATCATGAACTGAATCAATGCTAGTTAGATCACCAGTGAAAATCTGGAAGTTGTGGACGACCGTTTCGTTCTAGCATGGTCGTCCTCAGTACCGCGCATACACGACTGAGCACAAGGGAATCAAATTCAAGACCTTTGGTCTGAAGCGTGAGCGTTTAACCTCTAGACTACTAAGACTATCGGTATACAACGGTATCAGTGTTTAACTTCATTAGATTCACGAAAATGGGGGACCACATTCATTGTGTTCAGTGGGTAACTCAACACAGTCGAACTCGACTGATCACAGCTTCTCTCTAGAATTGGAGTTATCATGGATTGATTGAAGTTAATCATACATTAACATCGTTGGATTCCGGCTCAGTGATCTAGATGTTAAGTGTTGGCGTACGAAACCGAAGCTCTTGGGTTCGAGTCCCGTTTGCGTGTCACGGATACACACACACTGCTAGAGAGTCCCATACTAGAATAAAACAGCTGTTCAATTCTTCTTGGTCTCTGTTAGTGATCTAACATTGATCGATTCCCAATTTCAATGAAACTGAACGATCACCTCAACCCTATAGTACGAAAAATTGGCTAAATTTCTAAGCGTTTATCATGTTAGTTTACTTGTAAAATGATCAACCATATTTTATTCAAATAAAGTTTACTAAAAAATGCACTTTACAAGAAAAATAAACAAACAAATGTGAACATTGTTTTTTTCATTATAAACAATAATTATTGTAAATTTTTCTACACGTTTAAATCGTTAATCAATCAGTGATAGTTAGACTACAATTAGAAACCTGGCAGCACTGAACGGCCGTTTCGTCCTGTTATAGGACTAATCAACAGTGCGCATCCACAACACCTACTACTCATGAGATTCTAACCGAGGACCTTCGGTCTAGCGTGCGAATGCCCAATCTCTGGAATACTGTGTCAGTCTCCGATGGTGTTAATGTCTGACTATAATCAGTCTAAGTGTGGTGCGAGCTACTTATAAGTAGTATATGACGTGAGTGTCAACGTAATGTCTGGCAGAAGAAGATGTAGGGGAAGATCAAGAAAGGAGGAGTTAGAACACAATGGAATTTGTATGAAACGCATGAATAGTGACAGTGGATTGATGTTTGGCAACAGGAACAGTCCAGTTCGATATGATGGATTGATATTTTGCAAATGAACAATTTACGATATGGTTTTCCGATTTTACTGAGTAACTCCGTAATTTTCGTTAAATACAATTCGGTTGCCCCACCTGTGTTCGCCTTCACTACATAAGGATTTTGCTCGACCTTACACATTTGTCTTTGGTTGGGGACTTTAGCTCCTGAGAACTCACTTGATAAATGTCTTAATATTGGATTTTATTCATGGGCTGATCAGTTGACCGTGAGATCAGATTTCCCACCTGCAAAATCCTTGGTTGTGATTGGTTACTGTGTTATTTTGCTGTGCTATTTTTGTGACTCTCCCAAAGACGTTACTATGATGTATAAATAAACGTGATTTGTGTGCTTGAATTCATTGTGTTTGCTGGGTGTTTGCAGAATACACTTTCGACGCTATATCAAGACTTTTTCGTCAGTTCCTTTGGAGCAACGGATCAGAGTAGCCTATCTTGTCACTGGTTCATTGTCTAGTTCTCGTTTATTGACTAAACTGAACTCGTAATAGCATTCAAGCATATCAATCTGACGAGCATAACAAATTAACTGCACACACTCGACAAGTTTGAACTCCACTGATCACGTCTACTATTTTTACAAATATTACACAGTGATATTTTCAAAAAAATATACTAACTTATAGAAGTTAGATGTTACCTGAGAAAAGTACAGATTAGAGTTTAACAAAAAGAGAACACAAATCGAAACGTATTCATATCAATGTTCAATTGAAGAGATTAAAAAAATCGATACATATAAACAAAGTGTTTTTTTCGTAACTGAAAATCAATAAGCATTGAATGTAATCTATTTAGAGTACTTTTTATTGTGTTTACATTAGAACTGAAATTTGGGCCAATCTTAGTTGGTATATATGTTTATAATTTGCGTTACGGGGTTGTTGTGAAGATCGTTAAGTTACACATTTTTGAAACCATGAATCGATCAATGTTAGACCACCATTAGAAACATGGAAGCACTGGAAGACGGCCGTTTCGTGGTCCTGGTATGGGACTCATCAGTGGCAGTACGCATCCACGACTCCTGCACCCCGCAGGATTCGAACCCAGGACCTTCGGTGTTGTAGGCGAACGCCTAACCATCGGACCACTGAGCTGGTATTTAACGGTGTTAATGTCTAACTTGGTCAATTCACGGAGTTGCGCAACCTCATACAAATTTATTTATAAATCTCGTGCAGATTGATTCAATAAATTCATTCATTAAGTCACAGGGTATTTTTAATAGTGGAATCCGAGAATTCCTGTCTTCTGTTTTGGGATTTTGTCATCCGAATGAACTGACTATTCTAGATTTCAAATTCATTTTCGGATGGGGTATTTTTTTCACTTCAAACCTCCAACATAATATCTAGTTGTCACGAAATCTTTTGAAAGTATCTTTGAAAGAAAAGAAAACGAAAACCCCTCGATCGTGTGTAGGATCCAAACTGAGGAATAACTGTCTAGGTAGTTTAGATATGCGCCTTGTCCAGTCTAAAACCAAAACAAGTGATTTGGGTAAATAACGGTTCTAATATTCATCATAAATATAAATATACATCATTACCTAAACAAATATTACCACTTTGTTATTCCACCAACAGTATTTCAATTAATCAAATCAATAGCAACAAATAAATGATATTCTATCCCTCCTGAATAGATCAGATTCATTCGACAGATAATATTTGGTTGCTTTACAACACAAAGTGTTTCTTATTCTGGAAGTGTGCTTCAATTCACAATCAAAATGCACAATTTCAGTCAATACAAGGGACTCAATCGAACAAGACACAAATCAATATGGCTGTCGCCATGACTAACTATCAGGTCAAACAACATAATGAAATTCAGAAAGAAATATAGGAATTCAGTGAAGGCAGAGGAAATAGAAACTATAATAAAATGCAAATATTATCATCTCAAAATGGAATCGAACAGATTAACAAAATGTACAACTGAAGGAATCTCAATAAGAACAAATTATAAATGTATCCAAATGTATCACAAACGAAGCCTTCAAAAAATGGATCTTACATCCTGTATCTTAGAGTTAGACATTAATGCACCTTAGATACCGGACAGCCCAGTGGTCCCGAGGTTAGGCGTTCTCACCTTAGACCGAAGACCTCCGGTTCGATTCTTGTGCGTAGCATGAGGCTTGGATGCGCACTGCTGATAAGTCCCATACCATGACCACGAAACGGTCACCCGTTGCCTGCAGGTTTCTAATGGTGGTCTAACAATCACTGATTGGCTGACGATTTCTTATGCGTAAAAAACACTGACCTGCATAACTCTAATCGAAAGAATATTCCCTATTATCATATATATGTATATACACGCATAAATATCACATAAAAAAATCAGTCCTAATTTCTTACATTTCATTCTTTCATTCATTCAAACATTCGACCACTATTCACCTCAATCATTATATCAATCAGGTAATTAATTATCAAAATTGAAGAATATTGAAAATTTTACAACGATAAACAAATAAATAAGCAAATAAATTTTGTTTTAATTCATTTCATTCATTCAATGTTCAAGTGGTTTTCATCATTTCCTTACTATTATTATTATTATTATTATTATTAGTATTATTATTATTTGTATACCGTAAGAAAACTCAAATTGGGTGTGGTTTATTCAAAAACAAACCAAAAACCAAAAACAGAATGATTACACATGCACACACACACACACACTAGTATCAATCTTCTCGTTCGATGATTGCTTCCTCCCTGTCCCTCTCTCTCTGTGGTACTATGAATATGCATGTATTCCCCCAGTTTGTGTATATAGAGGTATTCATTGTGACTTATTCAGTCACAGTTTACGATTATTTTTTTCTTACTTGATATGATTGACAAATTATATAATAATTTTTTTCTTGTGCATGTGTTTTAATTTATTTTAGAATTTCAATATTGAAATGAACTTTTGGTGGATTTTTTCAAAACTAAAGAAAATTTTTTCTGTCTTTTTCAATCAGTTTCAAGTTATTACTATTATTATGATGATGATTGTTTCAGGGAAAATTAAATTGCGCCTTTTTTTTCTCTTCTCTCGTTATTCCAAATGGTTTCGATTTTAGGATGAAATTAAAACAAAATGAATTGTATACAGAAATAAAATAAAATAAAAGGGATATTCAATTTTCAAGATTATATATATTTTAAGTGGACATCATTGAATGAATGAGTGTATCAATCAAGCAGTCAATCAGTCAGTTAATCAATCATGTGTTCATGACCTCGTTGTTGAAATATCTATATATAAATGTATTCGAATAAATTTGTTTAATTGAAATCATGAACTAATCAATGTTCAATCACAATTAAAAACATGAAAGCATAGAAAGATGGTTGTGTAGCATCGAGAATTCATCAAAATTAAACGTGAACAGAGTTGAATATTGTTTGAATACTTGTGCTCGCGATCGAAAGTTCGGGGTGCGATTCCTGCACGCAAGGTCGTGGATATGGCACTGCCATTGACGAGTTACACATAGTGTAGTGAACCAGAACACAGGTGGGGCAACCGAAATGTATTTATCGAAAATTACAGAGTTATTCAGTAAAAACGGAAAACTATATCGTAAATTGTTCATTTGCAAAATATCAGTTCATCATATCGAACTGGACTGTTCCTGTACCAAAACATCAATCCATTGTCACTATTCATGCGTTTCATACAAATTTTGATTGTGTTCTAACTCTTCCTTTCTTGATCTTCCCCCATGTTCTGCTGCCAGACATTGCGTTGACACTCACGTCATATACTACTTATAAGTAGCTCACACCACAATAGTAGGACAAAACAGGGGTGTCTTAGTGATTCATAGATTTTCAATGATGATTGAACATTGAATCGGTTCATTAATTTAAAGAAACTAACTGCCTTATTAACTGATCATATCATTTTCAAAAATATCTGAACATTATGTATGCACTTATTAACGCATTAATTTTGTTGATTTGTTTAGAAAAATAAGTGGAAAAAATTATACATTTTATGATTAGTTATAATTTGTTTGAATGTTTATAGTTGTTATATACTGAATATAAAAATAGAATTAAGGTAATTTTTTCTTTTTTTCTAACTAGTAAAAATGAAATTGGATTTTGTTTTGATTAACTCTTATTTATGTCGCTAAAATAATTTTCAAGCGACTGAACTAAAGTTAGATGAGATCATTACTTACTTACTTACTTACTTACTTATGCACTTACTTACTTACTTATTTGCTTACTTACTTACTTACTTATGCACTTACTTATGCACTTACTTACTTACTTACTTACTTTTATCTGTTACGCCGCAGTGGAGAATAGGTCGCCGACCAACATTCTCCAACCTGATCTGTTCTGGATCCTCCTTTCCATTTATGTCCAATTTTTATTCATTCTTCTCGTGTCTGTCTCCATTTTTTGGTGTAATGTATAACTTGGCCTTCCTCTTTTTATTTGGACTAGAGTGTTCTAAGTGATAGCTTGTCTTTTGATGCAGTTGGATGGTTTCTTCAATGTGTGTCCTATCCCTTCCCAGGGCTTCTTCCTGATTTCCTCCTTCTCTGCAATCTAGTTTGTTCTCACCCATAGTAAGCTGTTGTTGATGGTGTTTGACTAACGGATCCGAAGTATTTTTCATAGACAGCTGTTCATCTTCTGGATGATGGCTTTGGTAGTTCTCCAAGTTTCCGCCACATACAGTAGAACTGTCTTGACATTTGTATTAACAAGATAAGTACACTAAATCTCTAGACTTTCATTCTGCAAAAGAAACAGTTTGTTGACTGTCTTGTATCAAATGTTTTCTAGTCTTCAAAACACTTTGATTGTTTTCGAATCTGAGACTTTTCTTGTATAGTAAATTCTGATCGACACATCACTGCGTGCTACTCAGTACGCAAGTAGTATCCAACACCATATGATTTCATAGTTGTCTGTTACCGTAATTACACCGACTACAAAATGTTTTTAAAACCATGAATCGATCAATGTTAGACCACCATTAGTAACCTGGAAGCACTGGAGGCCGTTTCGTCCTAGTATGGGACTCCTCAGCAGTGTGCATCCACGACTCCTGCACCTCGCAGGATTCGAACCCAGAACCCTCGGTATTGTGCGCGAACGCCTAACCATCAGACCACTGGTCTAACATTGATCGATTCATGGTTTCAAAAATGTGTAACTTAACGATCTTCACAACCCCGTAATGAAAAATGTTTTTAGTCTTGTTCTATTGAAACGAATTATGTTTACCTATGGTGAAAAGACTATTGAATGAAGATAGAACACTTGATCAATTAGAGTTTGATTTTTTTGTTTCGGAAGCATCTTTCTCTGAGCTGAGCTCAGAGAACAAAACACCACCACAATCATCCACATGAACTACAAGTTTTCTCCACCATCTCAGAAGCATCTTTCTTTAGTAAAATGATGTTCATTGACAAATTATGCATTTTTTTCTCTTTTTAGCGATTTTTAGGAAGTTGATTGTCTGCCAGATGGGTTTGTTAACCTCATGCCCGCAAACCTCCTCCTTTCTCCGAGCTTGTGACCGGTAGTTGCCCTAGAACGGCTCCAACTTCAATTATGATAGTAAAGTTCAGCCTCTAGTTTGGAGATTATGTATTACTACTACTAGTAACTACTACTACTACTACTGCGGTGTGAGCTACTTATAAGTAGTATATGACGATATCATCAACGTAATGTCTGGCAGCAGAAGATGGGGGAAGATCAAGAAAGGAAGAGTTAGAACACAATGGAATTTGTATGAAACGCATGAATAGTGACAATGGATTGATGTTTTGTAACAGGAACAGTCCAGTTCGATATGATGAACTGATATTTTGCAAATGAACGATTTATGATATGGTTTTCCTATTTTACTGAGTAACTCTGTAATTTTCGTTAAATACAATTCGGTTGCCCTCACCTGTGTTCTCCTTCACAACACTACTGCTACTACTACTTCTACTATACACTACTACTACTACTCACACTACTATGACTATTAACACTACTACTAACCATCCTACTACTACTACTACCTTTAACTAACTACTATCGTTACTAACTAATAACTCCGCCTGAAGCCCTTCTTGGGTTACTACCTTTATCAAGCCTGGTTAAAGTAGGAGGGTTAGGCATAGGGCTAACGACACAATCCTGTAGATAAAAACCAACTTGCTAAAAAACACGCGAAATCATAAATTATTATTATTATTATTGTTATCATATCAAGACAAAATTAATCCCATTTGTCAAGATTTCAGATAGTTGTATTATCATGTATGATTAGTATTTCGTGTTTATCTTCTTTTTTGTTGTTTTGTTAATTCTGGTGATGATGTTTAAAAACATTGCATGCTAAAAATAATTAAATTGAAATTAATTTTCATTATGATTATCATTATCATTATTAACATGATTGTTATTATTATTATTTTTTTTAATTTTTTTGAAAACACTACTTAGTTTGAACATTGGTACTTGATGTTTTAATCAGGAAGAAAAACATGGCAGACATGAGATAAAAATGATAACACATTTTTTTCATTTTTTAACTCTGTAAAAAAAGTGTTTTAGTAAAACAAATAATGAACAAGTTTAAATATTCATACTATAGCAAATTTTCATTTGGTAAACGTTTTTTGAAATCACCAATCAGTGACTGATTAGCTAAAAGTGTAGAGAGATTAATGGTGATTCAGTTAGATCAGTGGTAACGTTTCTCAAGGTGACATTGGGGTAACATGAATGTGTTATTGCACAAAACTCAACATTTTCTTCAATATTGTAGATATGCCTTCTTCATCAATATCAGAACGTATGAGATTTAGATTGAGCAAAGTTTATAGTGACTTCATCCAACCTTCCAATAAGATAAAAATATTGCTTACTTACTTACATACGCCTGTTACCCCTAGGAGAGCAAGGTCGCGGACCGACATTCCACAGCCTACTCTGTCCTAAGCTTTCCTTTCTCGTTCTATCCAAATACTGTTCAATACTTCTCATGTCTTTCTTCAGTACTCTGAGTAATGTGTTTTTTGGTCTTCCTCATTTCCTTTGACTTTTAGGATTCTAAGTACATGCTTATCTTGTGACGTAGCTGAATGATTTCGTCATTATGTGTCCTATCCACTTCCAGTATGTTATGCTCGTCAGTTGATATGCTTGAAACTATCACGAGTTCACTTTGGTCGATAAACGAGAGCGAAGACAAATGATCCAGTGACACGATAGGCTACTCTAATCCAAGCGTCCCAGGGCTCCACTAAGTAGAGGAGTAAGTCTTGACAAGACGTAGAAAGTGTATTCTACAAGCACCCAGAAAATATAAGGTTTCCAAGCACACAAATCGAGTTTACTTATACATGATAGAAACGTCCTAAAATAATACATCAACCAATGACAGACATGGATTATCCGGCTGGTAAATGTAATCTCAAGGTCAACTGATCAGCCGAAGCGCAACATCCAAGCTAACGTCCCCAACACAGCACTTCTTTCTGATTTATTCAACTGTTAGAATTTGGTTTATGAGATAAAAATATTACCTTGCTGCATTGATTTCAAATGTTTTAGTTGTTGTTATCTTCGTAAAACACTAAATACTGATGAACATTGAACGATGGATAGATTAATTATGACTAAAAGAGTTCTGATAGAATTCTATCAATCCAGATGCCATTCATAAGGAATCAACATCTTAGTATTATTTATTCGGTATGGAATCGGTGTTAGCAATGAATTGGTAGTTACTGATTAATTAAAATTGCATGTTATGTGACAATTTATTGATAAAGTTTGTTTGTAATTTTTGGTTAACTTTTGGGTACATTGTTAAATTGAAATCCATGTTATTTGAAGTCATATTGATCGTTTACATTCAGAATCGATTTGTTTGTAGAAGGTCTATCAGTAATGAAATCATTTATTTTATATATATACTCAGTGGATAGTAGTGGAATCACGGATGCGTGTTTCGTCTTATTTGGGATTCTTTAGCTTCACAGACATACACTTCAGAATTGATGTGTTGATATTGAGACGTAGATGCAATGTATGTCATAGAATTCCCCTTTAAAGCATTTTGATAGATTTGTGTCTTTAACCTGTTAAGTTATTTATTCGGAAAGTTGATTGAAGGGAGAAAATAATCACTGGATAAAACAAGCATCATTCGAAGCGTAAGATAAAAGTTTTACGCATGGAATGTGGGGTGATTGTTGAATCTAAATGAGATCACGGACTAGTCTGTAACATAATCATTGTAAACCAATAAACATTATATTACTATGGGACAACATCTCAATACGAGACTGAAAGTTCTAGATTCGATTTCCAATTATAGAATAGTAGATAAATTGAACGGAACTGGAAAAGGAGAATCAGGATAGAGTAGTTTGGAGAATACTGGTTGGCTGCCTATACTTTATTGGGAGTAACAGGCCTAGGTAAGTTATAAGTAAGATAATCACTGGCGAAAAGTCTCATTACTAAGATAAAACGACTATTCTGTTCCTCCATATTTTCTATGGTTGTCTAATCTAGACTGATATGTGACCTCAAAAAAAGAAATTGTAGGTTTAGCTCACATTTATGGATATACCTCTTGATTTGTCTATAATTTATTTCAGATATCTAGTCAACATTTGATAAGAGAAAATTGTTCAATACCTTCCAGTTTTTACTGATGTCGATTGGTAGTTAAACAGTGTTTTGTAATAAAAACTACAGATATATATCAATAGAGAATTAAATTTTAAATTATGACTGTATATGTGATCTCATTAACCTATGAACGCATGAATTGATTAATGTTAGACAATCAGTGGAAACTTGGAAGCACTGGAAGACCGTTTCGTCCAGGTTGAGGGCTCATCAACAATCTACGTCTGCGAATCCTACTACTCTCAGGATTCGAACTGGGGGCCTTAGGTCGCTGGAGTACGCTTAACCTCTGAACCACTGAGCAGCCATCCAATAGTGTTACTGTCTAACTCTGATCAATCTAAGAATTTTATGCAACCCTACCGACTGTCTATGGTAGTGCCTGACTACACCCAACAGGGTTGAATTCCACTGGTTGTCTACTCCCACTAGAACTCTGAGAATTTCCTCACGAAGCTATTTACTAATGAACATATTTAATTTCTGTCTGTTAAAATTTTATATTTGAATAAAATGTTGCTTTCTATAAACTAGTCGTCAGTGAATGGAATCGTTACAAAACTGAAGTAACAATTAACTCTAGAACTGTAGAATGATTTTATCAAATCAAATTACAAGCCTAATATCAATGACAAGAACAGTACCAAGTAACAAACTCTGATTAGGAATAAAACACACAATGAACCGCAACAGCAGCAGTAGTAGAAGAAGACAATGACGACGAATAAGGAGAATAAAATACTAGACGTAGACAAGAATACAATTGAATGTAGGGCGTGTTAACAACTTACTAGGATTGATTTCATTATGAATTGTAGACTTTTTCATTGCTACCAATACAATGTTATACATGTATGTATGAATCAATGAGGTAAGAAGATTTATGTACAAACAAAAGTTATATGTTTTTGGTTATAATTCTGCTTTAATTTCTTTCCTATTTTTACTTGTACAAAAATAGAATGAATGGTCTAGAGATGAATGAATGAATGAATGAATGAAGGTTGTTATTAGTAACAGTTTTGGAAAAAATCAGTTAACTAACTTATTTGTACTAAGATGTAGCAGATTATGATGTGATAATTTTTTGTAAGACAAAAATAATTATTATCATCACTGTTATTATTGTTCGATGATGAGAGATAATTTTTGAAGCTCAAATAGTATTTTGGGGGCAGAGTTTTGGAGGTTTTGTGTTTTTTTACACATTTGAAATCATCAATCAATCAGTGATTGTTAGACCTCCATTAGAAACCTGGAAGCACTGAAAGACGGCCGTTTCGTCCTGGTATAAGACTCATCAGTAGCAGTACGCATCCACGACTCCTGCACCTCGCAGGATTCGAACCCGGGACCTTCGGTATTGTGCGTGAACGAGTAACAATCAGACCACTGGGACGGCATCCAACGGTGTTAATGTCCAACTCTGATTGATTTAACGGATTTTGCGCTACCTCACCCATTTGTCTTTGGTAGTTACTGCCTACACTCGATAGGGTTGAACTCCAGGTCTTCTCAACTATTGCTTATGTACTTATACCTGTCATCCACTATTTAGTAGAGGCCCTCGATCAGTATTCTACCCATCTACTCTGTCCTGAGCTTTCCCTTTTCAGTTCTTTCCAATAATTTGTTCGTTCCGCTCATATCATCTGTCTTTGATTCTCAGAGTCGTATGTTTCTTGATCTAACTTATTTTTTCTCCTTCGGCCTTGAGGATTTCAAGTAAGAGCTTGCCTTGTGTTACAGTTGGATGATTTCTGCAATGTGTGTACTTTCCACCTCCAGCTGTTCGTCTTGATTTCTTTCTCTGTAGAAATCTATTTTGTTCTCTTTTCCCCCAACCAGTATTTAGTTAGTAGGGATTTATTATTTCTCAATCTTGAAATGTCAGTTTGCATTTAATCGATTTCTGTTGTCGTGTGTACACATCTTTAGTGGATTGATTTGATAGAGGCCTCGATTAATAGCTATCTGGATTGGGTAGCTTGATAGATAACTTGTCAAAGTTTGAGACTATAGGCATTGGATCATCAAACTGTTTTTGATTTTCAATGTGTTTTCTGTTCATCTGATGCCCATCTGTGATCACAAAAGTTTTTTAATTTTGGGTTGGCTAAGCGCCTTTATTTGTGAATGATGATTTTATTGAACTTTGCTTAGAGCCCTTTGAGTTTTACTGTCGGTCTTGAGCATGGATAAAGGAGGAAGGTTGGGAATGGGTTCAGTGACCTCATCCCGTAGAAATCCAAATCACTCAAAAAATGCTAACCAGAAAAGTAATTCGCTGGTCGGCAGCCTATGCTACATTATGGGTAACGAGCCCAAGTAAGTAAGTAAGTAAGTAAGTAAGTGGGATTTTTTTGATCAATATGGTACTTTTTATTCTATCAAACATGACAGTAACATAAAAAGTTGTGAGTTACTTGGGAAGAATTCAGTCAAAGAACAACCAATCCCAGGTTATAAAAAAGTGTTTTGTTTAATCATACTAGATCGAGCGTGACAGCTGGATATATATATCGACTAAGGTAAACCCGTAATAGCCTCAAGCATACTTAGTGACGAACGCAATAATGGTGAATCGATTCAAGTTCAACAACTTGGATGTAGTGAAGGGCCATTTAGTTCTGGCACAGGATATCTGAGCACTACTCATCCAGTACCTTGTAACTGAAGGGGGGATTCAGTAAAACAAGGGCTGCATTTTTACAACTGAAGAACATCTGGAACTCAAAACAACTATCAACCAACACCGAAATCAAAAATTTCAATACAAGTTTCAAGACAGTTATACTGTATGGGGCAGAAACTTGGAGAACCATAAAAGCCATCATCTAGAAGATAAAAGTATTTATTAACAGTTGTCTACGCAAAATACTTTGGATCCGCTGGCCAGACACCATCAGAAACAACTTACTGTGAGAAAGAACAAACCAGATTCCAGTGTAGGAAGAAATCTGGAAGAGGCGTTGGGAGTGTATAGGACACATGTTGTGGAAATCAACTAACTACGTCACAAGACAAGCCCTCATTTAGAAACCTCAGGGAGAAGAGGAAAAGAGGAAGGCTGGGGAACAAGGTACTCTGAGAAACGGAGACACATGAGATGAATGAACAAAAATTAGACAGAACTAGAAAGGAAGGCTCAAGACAGAGTAGGTTGAAGAATACTGGTCAGCGGCCCATGATCCATTGCTGGTAACAGGCGTAAGTAAATAAGTACGTAACTCTGTAATTGGAGATTGAACCCAGTCTTGTACACAAGCATTTAACCTTCACACAGATTGGACAGTATCTGATGCTGTTAAATTAAATTATTTTGATCGATTTTTTTCTAATCATTAACTCAGAGTGGTTGAATGACATTTAATTACTATTTAAATCAATTTTTCACTAGCCAGTTGGATTTATTTGGATTCCAATGTTGCTTTGCCTACTCAATAATTAAAATCATGGATTGATCAGTGTTATTTTACCATTAGAAACCTGGAAGCACTGGACGGCCGTTTCGTCCTTGTATGGGACTCAAAAACCGTGGATTGATCGAAGTCAGACAATAGCACCGTTGGATGCCGGTTAAGTGGTATAAGGGTTAGGCGTTTATGCACGAGGCTGAAGGTCCTATATTCGATGGCCGCAATCAAAGTTCTCGATGCGCACTGCTAATGAGTCTCATACTAGGACGAAATGGCGGTCCAGTGCTGCCAAATCCTTCATGATGATCATACATTGATCAATTCATGATACTCAATGCAAATGAACAATCTCTACAAATCTTTAATCAATATTCAATAATTAAACAATTAATCATAACCTAGAAAGTTATCATCATCATCATAATCAACAGCAACGTAGAACTTCGTAAGTACGTACGTACATTAGTTCAAGTTGCCATACCACATTAGCACACAGATGTGATTGTCAATTCGAATCCCATAGTAGTAGAGGTAGTAAAGGCATTACCAGTAATCGGATAGATTAGGGTTCTACAATATTATTCAAGAAGTGTAATAGAGTGAAATAAACTTAAAAAGAAAAAGATAAAGCTAATGAGGAATTCAGAAGGTTAGAATTTGAGAGAACACAAAGAATGAATGCACCTGCGTCATTGCAAAGGGTTTTGAGCCATGTAATTTAGGGTCTCTAACCATTGATTATTATCATCTCGCGGACCCCAGCCAGGTAGTAGGCACCCACCTAAATAACTCAGTCCACTCGTCAATGACTTCATGCATTTCTGCCATGTTTTGGTTTGGCCGCCCCCAGCTTTCTTCCAACCTACTCCTACACTACAAAACAAAGCTCTTCGAGGCAGTCGGTTGTTAGGCATACGCAACACATGTCCCAACCACCTCAACTGACGAAGTTTCCATACTTCATCTATTGATCTGCCATTCTTATTTAGCACCCGTTTCCTTGAAAGTTAGAGCATGATCCAAATTCAATTTAAACTAATAAAGTAAACATTATGAAGAAATATGTTTTTACTGTTTTTTACTGCTTTTACTGTTAATAATTAAATGATTCTATTAGCAGTAAAAAAGTGTTTCATTTATTTCTTTACGTAGTATCGATTTGTTTTTCTTCTGATTAGTTGTTCATGATCAATCATTTTTTTAAAATTTTGTATTTAGAACTACGATTGAAACTTAAGAAGTGAAATTTTGGAAATTGTATTTACATTAGAACCTTACTAAACTCATTCAGAAAATTAGTATGATTTTGTCTATAATTTTTCAATTTGAAACAACCAGAAGCATGTTACGCTCGTATAGTTTTGAGAGTAGTGGAGAAAATTTGTAGCTCAGATAGATGATTATGGTGGAGCTTCGATGTTGTTCCGAAGAACCAGAAAAGCTCCACAACCAAAACATCCAGTCAGTCCGGAGAACTAAACTTCACTACAATCAAACTGTAATAAAACAATCCAACTTTAAACTATCATATCACAGATTCAACTCTTTTATTCCATTTTGTTTGAATAGCTTTTGTGTACCACCATTTGTGATACAAAAATGATGTTCAAAAGTCAATTATTATAACTGTAATATTAGGGTGCTGTTAAGTTTGTTGAATTCGGTATTTCACATCATTGACAAACTAGGATAGACAACCGTTGAAAGTCAGTAGGTGATATACTCGTCAACTGATATACTTGAAACTATTACGAGTTCACTTTACTCAGTAAATTAGAGCGAAGCAATGATACAGTGACACGATGGGCTATACTAATCCGTTTGTCCCAGGCCCTGTTAAATATATCAAGTAGTCTTGATATAGCATAGAAAGTGTATTCTACAAGCACCGAGAAAATATAATAATCTTAAGCACACAAATCGGGTTTATTTATACATGATAGAAACGTCCACAAAAATAGAGTACTAAAATAATACATCACTCAATGAGAGCCAAGAATTTTGCCGAATAGGTTATGTAATCTCAAGATCAAGTGATCAGCTGATGTGCGAAAGCATAAAATCCAAAACTGCAACATTTATCAAGTGAGTTGTGGGGATCTAATGTCCCCAACTGCAGGTACTGAGTACCGTCATCGTCTGAGTGAAAACCTGTAATTTACGGAAGGAATTTAAGGATATCGTCATTGAAGTGAATTGAATGTCATCAATGGTAATAAACTGATGATCACTCAGTAAATGGAATTGTTTGAAGACAGAAATATAAACCATCGAAGATGAAACAGCGCTCATTGTCTTGAACGTGTTATGATGTAATAAGTTTAAAGGAGTATCCTATCAGATGATTACTTACTTACTTACTAACTTACATACGCCTGTTATCCCAATCCGTGTAGCATAAGCCATCGATCAACATTCTGCAACCTACTGTGTCATAGGCCTTCCTTTTCAAGTTCTGTCCAATTTTTTTTCATTCTTTTCATGTCTTTCCCTATTTCTTGGCCTTCTCCTCCTCCTTTGACCCTGACGGTACCAAAGTTGATTGGATCATTTCAATGTATAATCTGTACTCACACTAAAGATATTTCAATTTCAAAACGAAGCTATAATTTACCAGTTTCGTCTAGAGTTTTATAATTATTGATAAACTGTAATTATTTATTTATGAAAATAATTTTAATTTTGTTTATATTCATTTGAAAATAATATTTCATAAATTTCACACCATATTGATTAATTATAACAAATACAAATCAGCCCTGTAATTATAATGATGTTTATGAGGTTTTTAAAAAATTTGCTGACTTCTTATCCATATATATATATAAGTTATCAAATGATCTGGTACAGCCAAGAGTCAGTTGAGTTTATTCTTCTCATTAAAATGCTCTCATATAGCTGAGCATAGATAGCCGTTGTGAAGGACGTTCTACCACTGTCTTTTGATGAAAAGGTTGTCAACGAAATTAAGGGGATGTCCAAGTTGGTACGGAGGATCTATTTGATTCCAAACCAAAGGTTTATGTGAGCTCCACTTTTGTGAGAGAACAAATGATGTATGAACCTGTTGGCTAATATGAGACCACATCTTCTACTGTTACTCTAATTCCTTGTGGACTAGACCTATGGATCAACGGCTCCGGAAGCGGCCACCTAGGAGAATAGCCACTTTCCGTTTTTGTAAATCGTGATATTACATCAGCCCACATACAAACTCAATGTTTTGTCCGGTGCATTAGAAATTAGGTCTGTTGGCCAATCAGGAAATACTGTTTGGTTATCAAACAATCAGTAGGTTAAAATTTTTAGTCTGAATAATTAACAATCACGCATCGAATAATTTCTTGGAGTGAAAGAACAAGGCCTAGTTGACTTCTTAAAAATCACACTAGTACTATCAATTATGATTATCAATCCATAACAAAGTATTTGTCACAAACTGAGACTAGCTATGATGCTAAAAGGTTAAGATGAGTTATCAGAAGTTAAATAGGAGTTCTTAGTTTACTTACTTACTTACTTACTTACTTAATTACTTACTTACTTACTTACTTACTAACGCTTGTTACCCCCAATGGAGCATACGCCGTTCACCAGTTTTCTCCAACAAACTCTCTCCTGGGCTTCTCTTTCTAGTTCTTTCCAGTTTTCGTTCATTCGAGTTCTTAGTTTGCTTATTTCAAATTAGGGTTAAGCTTTTCATTGCGGAACAACATCAGCTGTGATTCAATGTTCTGTAATTCTACTGTTTAAAACCTTAGGAAGTTTATAGTTGAGATTTAAAGTAAGAATTCAAAAGAATGCATATAATCTAGTTTCAATAAACACACTTGACAACTCTCTGAGTTACACATTTTTGAAACCATGAGTCGATCAATGGTAGACCACTATTAGAAATCTGGAAGCACTGGACGGCCGTTTCTACCTGGTATGGGACTCCTCAGCAGTGCGCATCCACGACTCCTGCACCCCAGTGAGGTTCAACCTGTTCGGGTGTAGACAGCAACTACCGAAGACTGTGTATGAAGTTGCGCAACTCCGTGAATTGATCAAGTTAGACATTAACACCGTCAGATACCGGCTCAGTGCTCTGATGGTTAGGCGTTCGCCTACAATACCGAAGGTCCTGGGTTCGAATCCTGCGGGGTGCAGGAATCGTGGATGCGCACTGCTGATGAGTCCCATACCAGGACAAAACGGCCATCCAGTGCTTCCAGATTTCTAATGGTGGTCTAACATTGATCGATTGATGGTTTCAAAAATGTGTAACTTAACAATCTTCATAATCCCGTAATGCAACCCTCTGAGTCCCAACAAGTACATTCAGAGCAACTAAATTCGGTAATTTTAACTCAAGCATCACCTTACAATGGACTTCCCAGTATTATAATAAAGATTTTTATTGAATTCGAATATTTTAACGACTATATGTCTTTAATTTTGATTTTAATAATCATACCATACAAGTGATCTATCGCTGTATTTTAAATTTTGCGCGCAAAAAATTACATGAGACGCAATCTGAATTCTGTTTGGTCCACTCAACAATATACAACACTGTATAATTAAAAACATGTCTAGTTATAAAAAACTTAATCACTCACTCACTGAAAACAACTCCGTATACAGCAGTTTTATTCTTTTCAAAGTTAATACCTTGTAATTATTATTGTTCACGATTTCGAAAGACGAAAAAGGCAAATGAATGGATATCTGTCTGAAAATTAAAAATAAACCAGGTATTTTTTTTTCTAGAAAAAAAACCTAATCCTAAAGTCTAATATTTCCAGTCTATACTCGTTTTTCGTGTCTTTTTATCCTTGATAATTGAAATGTAATTTTAGAATACAGACATTATAAATTATCAAGATTATGATTATTATTATAATTTTTTCTTCTGTTTAAATTTTTTGAGGGAAATAATTATTTCATATGATTTTTCTTTTCAGGTAGTAGAGATTTGGAGATTTATGTTTTTTGCACATTTGAAATCATCAATCAATCAGTGACTGTGAGATTATCATTAGAAACCTGAATGCACTGAAAGACGGCCGTTTCGTCCTGGTATGGGACTCATCAGTGGCAGTGCGTATTTACGGCTCCTGCAGCTAGCAGGACTCGAACCCGTAACGTTCGGGGTTATGCGCGGACGCGTAACCATCGGACCACTGAGCTGGCCGGCGTCCAACGGTGTTAATGTCCAACTCTGATTGATCTACGGATTTTATGCGACCTCATCCATTTGTCTTTGTTACTGCCTACACCCGACAGGGTTGAACTCCATTGGTCACGTTTTCTCACTAGAACTCCAAGAATTTCCTCACACTAATCTCCAAGGATCTACCTGAAAATATCGTAACAGTGCTCACTGGGTTCTAGTCCTGCGGCGTGCGAGAGTTGTGGAGGCGCACTGTGACTGATGAGTCCCATACCAGAACGAAACGGCCGTCTTTCAGTGCTTCCAGGTTTCTAATAGTGGTATAAAAATGATTGATGATTTCAGATTTTTTTATTGCGCAATCGTTTAGTAGTAATAATATATATATGTGTGTGTATGGTAAGATGAAATTGTAGATTGAAATTTGGATTTCGATTTGGGCGTTGAGAGTAATCATGGAAAAATATATCAGTGAATTCTTGGTGTATTATATGGAGGGGATTTTACAAATTTGTTGGTCTTCCTCATTTCGTTCGACCTTGAGAGTTCTAAGTGAGGACAGTTGGATGATTTCGTCAGTGTATGCCCCATCCATTTCTAGAACCTTTTCTGGAATTTTCTTCCTCTCTTGAGATCTGTTTTGTTCTCTGCCACACTAGGTTGTTGCTGATGATGTCTGGTCAACGGATGAGGAATATATTGCATACACAACTGTTAATAAATACTTTTATCTTCTGGGTGATGAACCTTCTGGTTCTCCAAGTTTCCACCCCATAGAGTAGAACTGTCTTGACATTTGTATTAAAAATTTTCGACTTTGAAGTTAGTCAGCAGTTGTTTTGATTTTGAGATATTCTTCAACAGTAGAAATGCTGGCCTTGCTTTGCCAATGTTGGGGACGTTGGATCCCCACAACTCACTTGATAAATGTCCTAACTTTGGACATTTTGTTTTTGAGCATGGGCTGATCACTTGACATGGAGATTACATTTCCCACTCGGAAAATCTTTGACTGTCATTGGTTGATGTGTTATTTTAGTACGCTATTTTTGTGGCCCTCTCAAGGACGTTTCTATCATGTGTAAATATGCTCGATTAGTGTGCTTGTGAACTTGATATTTTCTAGATGGTTGTAGAATACACTTTCTACGTCTTATCAAGGCTTCTTACTACAGTTGGTAGACCTGGGGACAGTCAGTCCAGAATAATCTATCGTGTCAATGCATCATCGATCTGCGCTCCGTTAACCGAGTAAGGTGAACTTGTAATAGTTTCAAGCATGTCAATCGATGAGCATATCAGCCAATCCGTGTCTTTACATCCGAATGCGATCCACCTTGTTTATTAATGATACTACCCATATATGTAAATAAAATCCACAAGTTCCAAAGCTTCTCCATCAAGAGTGGTTTGGTTGCTACATGTTGAATTGTATTGCAGAATCTTAATTTTCTCCTTGTTTGTGATGTAATCTACTGTTTTAGCAGTGGAAGAAATAAGAGGGAACCACTGGAAATGGATAGGACACAAATTGAGGAAATCATCCAACTGCATCACAAGATAAGCCATCACTTGGAATCCTAAAAGCCAAAAAGTGAAGCGGAATACCAAAGAACACATTAAGCCGGAAAATGGAGACAAATATGAGAAGAATGATCAACAGTTGGACAGAAATAGAAGGAAAGGTGGCGGATAGTCAGTCAGTCAGTCAGTTGCAACGTAGAACTTCGTACATAAGTACATCAGTTCAGGTTGCCATACCACATTAGCACAGAGACTCAAATATCTAATCAAATCCTATAGTGATAAAGATAGTAGAGGTATTAATGGTAATGAAGAAGACTAGCGTTTGAAGATATTATTCAAGAAGTATAATTCAGTGTGATAAATTTAGAAAGACAAAGGTAGAGGTGCTGACGAATCCAGAAGATTAGGATTTGAGAGATCTCAAAGAATGGATGCACTTTCGCCATTGCAACCAATTTAGAGCCATGTCGTTCAAGGTCTCTAACCATTGGTGACCCCAGCCAAGTAGTCTACATCTACCAATATGACTCAGTCCACTTGTCAGTGACTTCTTCATGGATTCATGCCATGTTTTGGTTTGGCTGCCCTAGCTTTCTTCCAACCTACTCCTACACTGCAAAACATAGCTCGTCGAGGCAGTCGGTGGTTAGGCATACGTAACACATGTCCCAACCACCTCAACTGATGAAGTTTCAGTACTTCATCTATTGATCTACAATCCTTACCTAGTACTCGTTTCCTAACGACAGCATTGCTTACGCGGTTGTCCCACGATACACGAGCAATGCTTCTAAGACATCTATGATCGAATACTATTAACCTACGAACATCTACTCTTAACGGCCATTTTCGCATCCATATAAGAGAATGGAGAGAACTGCTGCGCAGTGCTCCCATCCTTTGGTTAGCAAATGGATATCTCGCCTACGCCATAAATGGCTTAAATCGGCAAAAGCAAATCGAGCTTTCTGTATCCGAGCTGAGATTTCGTCAGTCACCAGGCTGTCAGCGCTGATGAGACTCCCAGATAAGTGAAGTGATCAACATGCTCGACTACTTCAGGTGGTGGATAGAGTCAATTGGAGAAGGCTAGTCGTCGACCTATACTCTAGGAAGTGGAATAACAGGCGTCAGTAAGTAACTGTACAACATCTAATTTACACTAATTTTCTATATACATAAATATAAAATTATTTATTTCTATATTCTAATTTAAACACAATGTTTATTTTATATCCATTTCATTGTTTATATTACGAAATGATATTCTAGAACAAAAAAATAAAGCAAACATTTGAACATTCAATAATTCCGCCGAATTTTGTTTAAATACATTCAATTAATTATTGAGTTTTATTCGAATGATTGTGATTTTATGCAAAGTTTTTAAATTTCAATAAATGTATTTTGTAATTTATTCATGCAATCGATCAGTATGCGAAAATGTTGTTGTTTAAATTTTACATTCAGTTTTGATCAACTATTCAATATTTTTAAATTTTCATTGTTTAAATTAAGAAATTCATTTTGGCCTAAAAACTATTAAGTATCTAGTTGGAGACATAAATGAGTTTCATTGTAATCATGAGTTAAGCTTTCGCCTGTGAAATCAAAGGTTTGGCATTAGATTCTGGAGAGCAGAGCTCGTGGATACACATTACTGATGAGTTCTATAATAGGATGAAGAAGGTACAATGCAGTTGTAACACGCGTTTACAGCAGTCACCAACTGGACAGCGGATAAGATCTAAAATTGCAACACACAGAGTTAGCTCAACACTTCACAACAAAAGAGAGAACACGAAGTCGTCGCCAAGGCAATCTTTATTTTCAAAAATTCAATACACAGGGTTTCTACATAAATAGAGTGGGTTGTGTACTAAGGTCTTATGAGTCCTCCTATAAGCTCAGAGCATTCAGGTCTTGTTCTTCAGCTTCCAAAGCGTTTATGTTTGATCGCCCTGAAATAGAAAGAAAACAGGATGAGTTAACAACATCATACATAGTGAGTGATTTTGACTCCGTTACACAACAGTACTTCTAAAATCTTCACAAATGTGTTATTAGTCACTTGTCGATAATGAAAATTCGAAGCGTTTTTATTTGAATGAGATCTTCTTTCGGTGATTTCAACTCTAGACGACCAGTTGAACTGAATTTGATGAATTTTCATTGAGACTGGTTAATAAGAAGAAATCTTCCACACACAAAATTGGATAGAAATAATTATTTTAATATCCAAGAAGATTTTTTATTCATGAACATTCAATTTGAAGCTGATTCAGAAAAGCCTAATTTTTGGCTTAATTTTACCTTCAGGCAAAAATGTATTTCACATGTTATCAATATTTCAAATGTTTTTCAGATTCACTCTTTTGTAAGATCTATTTTTGAAGGTTTTTGTTTGTGAAAATCCATCCATGTTGTATACATTTGTAATTTGTTCTTATTGAGATTCCTTCAGTTGTACATTTTGTTTGCCTGTTCGATTCCATTTTGAGATGATGATAATATTCGCCATTTTATTATAGTTTCTATTTCTTTTGCCTTTTAATGAGTTTCTATGTTTCGTTCTGAACTGCATTGATGTTGTTTAAGATGATACTTAGTCATGGCGAAAGCCATACTGATTTATTCCTCTTTTGTTTAGACTGGTTGCACTGACTAGAACTGTGCATATTGATTGTGAATTGAAGCACTCTTCCAGAGTTGGAAACACTGTGTTGTAAACCAACCAAATATTATCTTTAGAAAGGAATCAGATCTATCCGGAAGGGATAGAATATCAGTTATCTGCTGCTGTTGATTTGAATAATTGAACAATTGTTAGTGGAATAAGTGAGTGGTAATATTTGTTTCGGCAATGATGTATATTTATATTTATGATGAATATGAGAACCGTCATTTACTCAAATCACTTGTTTTGATTTCAACTGGGCAATAGTGCGTAACTCATCTACCTTGACAGTTATTTTTCAATCCAAACCTCAGTTTGGATTCTACACTTTATCCCTTCAACTCAATTACAGCTAACAAAAATATCTTTTTACCAATTATTATTACTTGTTTTAATTTCTGTGTCAACTTGAATGACTCTTCCAGTCTCCCAGTTCTAATCATTTTTCAGTTATTCCATAAGTTATATTCGACCGATTGGGGGATTGTGTTTTTTCAAGGTTCAATAAATTTGATACTGTAAACATATTTTTTCTGAAATTCTCTTTTTTTTGGTTTCCTGAATGAGTGATCTATGTAACAGTGCAACTTTCATTGTAGAGTTTTCATCTTAAAACTTAACTGTCACTTCATATATATAACACCGTTAGATACCGACTCAGTGGTCCAGAGTTTAGGCGTTCGCGCGCATGACCGAAGATCCTAGGTTCAAATCCTGTGAGGTGCAGATGTTGTAGATACGCACCACCACTGACAAGTCCTATACCAAGTTGAAACGACCGTTCAGTGCTCTTCAGGTTTCAATAAGCATTTAAAATATGTTTGAATAAACTACACTGACACATTCATAGCAAAAAAACTGTGAGTGTCTAAATGAGGATTTCAGTAAACATTATTCTCCTACATACAGCAATCCGGTTACATCACAACTAATTGGATAACTTGACACACGGGGTTGTGAAGATTGTTAAGTTACACATTTTTGAAACCATGAATCGATCAATGTTAGACCACCATTAGAAACCTGGAAGCACTGGAAAACGGCCGTTTCGTCCTGGTATTGCACTCTTCAGCAGTGCGCATCCACGACTCCTGCACCCCAAAGGATTCGAACCCAGAACCTTCTGTCTTGTGCGCGAACGCCCTAACCGTTAGACCACTGAGCCGGTATCTAATGGTGTTAATGTCTAACTTTAATCAAATTCACGGAGTTGCGCAACCTCATACACAGTCTTCGGTAGACATTGCCTACACCCGAACAGTGCTTCCAGGTTTCTAATGGTGATCTAACATTAATCGATTCATGCTTTCAAAAATATCTAACTTGACATACAGCATTCATGAATTTTTAAATTTGGCGCAAAAAATTACAAGTCTACGTCTGAATTTTGATTGGTTCAAAAATAAAGCTTATACCATAAATATAAATATGTATGTACATATTCATTCCTCTACTAATGTTATTTTCGCGTTATTACTGAAATCTTAAATCTGTCATTGTTACATCACCATAAGAAAACGACCATTTCGTAATAGTATGGGATTCATCACTGGAAGTACGTGTCGATGACTCTCACTACTTACAGGATTTTCGAAAATAGGATCTCTGTTCTCGTTTGTGTGGTCTAGAAGTCCACATCACAACTACTGGATAACTTGACATAAAGCATGTTTGAATTTTTAAATTTGGCGCAAAAAAATTACAAGTTTCTGTTTGAATTTTGATTGGTTCAAAAATAAATTTTATACCATAAATATATATATACATATATATATATATATATATATATATATATATATATATATATATATATATATATACATATTCATTCCTCTACTGATGTAATTTCGTGATGATAACCAACATTTTCTTTTTATTGAAAAATTAATTCATAATGATAAATACTACTGATAACAAGAGATGGGAAAAACCACTAACCAGTTTATTTTATTTATTAAATTAAATTAAAAAACATTGAGGACAAATTCATCAACCACCCATCATCATCACACATAATAACCACCAAAGAATAAAAATTTTTAAAATTATTTAATTTATTTTCTCTTGTTGGTTATTTTATTTTTCGCTAATTATTTTCATCACGTAATCTGGAAATTTCTTGAATGTTACTACCACACACACACACACACACTAAAAACTTAACAAATAAAAACACCACACATTGTTATCAGTTTATGTGTATATTTCCCTCTTCTTCTTCTAATCTCTATTACACAATTCAGTTAGATAAAACAATCTGTTCATCATATATGGAACACTGAAAAATAATGTGTCAGTATTTATTTTTTTGATTTTCTTATCAGTAGTATGTAGTGATTTTTCAAAAAAATAAGATTAAGAAATCTTATCATCATAGATGAATGAGAGAGTTTGTTTTAATGCAAAATTGAAAAAAAAATGTACAATTTTTAAAAATTTTATTCATTTCATTTAGTTACAACGTAATAATAAATGTATAAATATGTATATATTTTTTACAAATTTCCCTGTCAACTATGATTAAAAACAAACAAACTAGTTGATGAATAGTTTTGAATGAAAATTTAAACAAACTTACTTAAGATGATCAGTTTTAGTAATAATTTCTTCTTATTGACACTTGAAATAAATAAATAATTTTTTTCTCTGTCATAAATTTAAAAATATCATGTAAATTTAAATCCACAGAGATATATATATAATATCACTGGTTACTAGCAAATTTATATGCTATATATATGCATATATATATATATATATATATATATATATATATATATGTTTATAATATAATAAGTATGTGTCAGTTGTGTAGTTGTTGATAGATTCAAGTATTCACTTGTAAGAAAAGTGTTACAGTGGAAAGATTTTACAGTGATTGATTTGTTGCATACAAACATATATATATATATATATATATATATATATATATATATATATATATTTGAAACCATGAATCGATCAATGTTAGACCACCATTAGAAACCTGGAAGCACTGAAAGACGGCCGTTTCGTCCTGGTATGGAACTAATCAGAAGTGCGCATCCACGACTCCTGCACCCCGTATGATTCGAACCCAGGACCTCCGGTAATGTGCGCGAACGACCTAACCGATAGACCACTGAGCCGGTATCCAATGGTGTTAATGTCTAACTTGATCAAATTCACGGAGTTGCGCAACCTCATACACAGTCTTCGGTAGACAGTGCCTACACCCGAACAGGTTGAACTTCACTGGTCACGTCTTCCAATTAAAACTCGGAGAAGATTCCTCATGAAGCTAGTCACAGGTAATTTGCACAGGTAATTTGCAAATATATATATATATATATATATACAATAAACGAATAGATGGTAGTCAACATTGGAAAACAAACGTGACCATTCTGATTTCATGATTAGAATTTATAAAAAAATAAACTGAACATGAAAATAATAATCATAATTGTGGTGATGTTTCGTTCTCAGAACTGGATGTTTTGGTTGTGGAGCTTTCATTGTTCTTCTGCTGAACAACATCATCAGCACAAACTTCAGATATATATATATATATATATATATATATATATATATATATATATATATATATTGAAATCATCAATCAAACATTGTTAGATCAACATTAGAAACCTGAAAGCTCACTAGTGAATAGCCCCGTAAGGAATCTTCCCGGAGTTCTAGTGAGAAGATGAGACCAGCGGAGTTCAACATTGTAGGTAGTAGGCCGTAACTACAAGGTTGCGTGAAAAATCACTAGATTGATCAGAGTTAGATATTAATACCGTTGGATGCCGGCCAGGTCAGTGGTCTAGAGGTTAGGCGTTCGCTAGCAAGACCGAAGGTCTTCGGATCCAACCCTAAGAGGTTCAGTAGTTGTGGATGTGTACTGCTGTTGATGATTCCCTATGCCAGGACCACGGAACGGTCATCCAGTACTTCCAGGTCCCTAAAGGTGGTCTAACAATGATTGATTGATTGTTCGATGATTTCAGAGTGCAACAAACACTAATCTTCATAACTCTAGTTGAAAAAACAGATATATATATATATATATATATATATATATATATATATATATATATATATATATATTGGAAATCATCCATCAGTCATTGTTAGATCAACATTAGAAACCTGAAAGCTCACTAGTGACTAGCTTCGTAAGGAATCTTCTCCGAATTCTAGTGTAAACCGTGACCAGTGGAGTTCAACCCTGTTGGGTGAGGTCTCACGAAATCTCTAGATTGATCAGTATTAGATATTAACACAGCTGGATGTTGGCCTGCTCAGTGGTCTAGATATAAGGCGTTTTCACGCTGAAACGAAGGTCCTGGGTTCGAATCCTGCGAGACTCAAGAGTTGTGGATGCGCACTGCTACTGATGAGTCCCCTAGCAGGAACACGAAACGATAGTCCAGTGCTTCCA
Organism: Schistosoma turkestanicum; assembly: GCA_944470395.2. Lineage (NCBI taxonomy): Eukaryota > Metazoa > Platyhelminthes > Trematoda > Strigeidida > Schistosomatidae > Schistosoma > Schistosoma turkestanicum. Next base: position 9,208,380 of record OX103972.1, read on the forward strand.
GGTTTCTAATGGTGGTCTAACAATGACCGATTGATTGTTCGAGGATTTCAATGTGCAACAATCACTTATCTTCATAACTCTAATTGAATGTATATATATACAATAAACGAATAGATGGTAGTTAATATTAAAAAAGAAACGTAACCATTCTGATTTCATGATTAGAATTTATAAAAAAACTGAACATGGAAAAAATAATTAAATTAACACTTTTTATCAGAAAAATCGAGAAAAAAAATTTTTGAAAAAAATAAATATAAATAAAAACTATGTAGATGATAAACAAAAATGATTGAATTATTATTTTGGTTTCTTTTCTAAAAAAATTTCTCCTTGATTTTTTTTTTCATTAAAAAATTATTAAAATTTATTATTATTATTATTATTATTATTATTATAAAATAAATGACAAAACATGAACAGCTGTCAATTGTAATGATAAGAAATCTTGATTTTATGAGTATGATTAATTGGTACTGTTGTGATAGTAACATTATTTCATGTAATGTTTAATTAGGGATGAAATTTTAGTTTGGTTTATTAAAAGAATAATTTCATTGTTTTCATTCAACATTTCCCTGATAAAGAGAATGTTAGCGTACAGTTACAATTATTCTGTTATTTACATATAATAATATTTGAAGTCAGTGTTTGAAATCAGTGTTAGACCACCACCATTAGAAACCTGAAAGCACTGGAAAGCGGTTTCGTGGTCCTTGTATAGGGACTCACCAACAGCAGAACACATCCACGAATCGTGCACCTTGAAGGGTTCGAAGCGAAGACCTTCGTTCTAGTGCGCGAACGCCTAACCTCACGACAGTCCAGTGCTTCCAGGTTTCTAATGGTGGTCTAACATTGATCGATTCATGATTTCAAATGTGTAACATAACAAGCTTCATAACAACGTAATTTAGAAATAAAATCGAAAAATATGTAAATAAACAAACTTTTATACGAGAAAAAAAAACAGATTCCAGTGGAGGAGGAAATCAGGAAGAAGCGGTGGAAGTGGATAGGGCACACACTGCGAAAAGCACCTAACTGCGTCACGAGACAAGCCCTCACATGGAACCCTCAAGGCAGAGGGAAAAGAGGAAGGTCAAGGAACACATTACGCCGAGAAATAGAGAAAGATATGAGAGGAATGAACAAACATTGGACAGAACTGGAGAGGGAAGCCCAGGACAGAGTTGGTTGGAGAAAACTGGTGAGCAGCCTGTGCTCCATTGGGGGTAACAGGCGTAAGTAAGTAAGTAAGTAAGTAATATTCACGTTATTATTGAAACCATAAATCAGTCATTGTTATATCATCATTAGAAGAAGCATTGGGTGGCCGTTTTGTACATCAGATCCACCTTTCTCGTCGATGATGCTGCCAAGATATGTAAAGGTGTTAACGTCCTCCAAGGCATCTCCATCAAGAGTGATTTGGTTGGTGCATGTTGTGTTGCATCGGAGAATTTCGCTTTTTCCTTTATGTATGTTGAGACCTACTGCTGCAGAGGCTGCTGCTACACTGGTCGTCTTGTCTTCCATTTATTGTTGCGTATATGATAGAATACATACAGCAGATTTATTGATTTTAATAAAAAGTTTTTCCCGCTTTTTTTCTTTCAAACTGTTGAAAGTCTTCTTTTTTCAAAACAAAACTGTTTCTGTAATAATTATATTCTAATTAGAGATAGTGAGAAAATTTTCGTATTGATTTTGCAATAAAATACTTCGATCAGAATGAAAGAAAAAAGAGAATCCATTTAGAAAATAATTTGATTTTAAATTTTATTTCTCAAATTGTATAGTAGAAATTCTTTTTTTTTCATTGGTTTCGTGTTTATTTTCGAGCAGTTTCGTTTTCTATCGAAGGCAGTCACTAACACCATGCCGAACTTTCTTCCTTTATTCAGGCTTGCGACAGGTAATAACTGTAAGAAAGCTGTAGGCGGAGCCATTATCACATAGATAGTGGTATTTGTTAACAACTATCTACATATGATACTCAAGATCCATTGTCCAGATTCTATCAGTATCAACTTACAATGGGAGAGAACAAACTAGATTCCAACTATGGAAGAAATTCGGGAAAAGCGCTGGAGGTGGATAGGACAAACGTCGTAGAAATCACCCAAATGTATCACGAGGCAAGCCGTAACTTAGAATTCTCAAGGTTAAAGAAAAAGAGACAGACCATAGAACACATCATATGGAGAACAGGAGACAGACATGAAAACAATAAGTAGCGATTGTGTAAAACTGGAAAGGAATAACCGGAACAGAGTAGATTGGAGAATGCTGATCGGCGGCCAATGCTTCATTGGGGGTATTAGGCATAAGTAAGTAAGTACGTGAGTAATTGTAGAAAGCATTGCACAACTAATTCACTTACTGTTCATTCTGAACGATTGCTTGAAATAAATTCATCCAACCTCGCACTAACGAGGTTCACCTAATCACATGATATATGAAAATTGAAGGGAAGATCAAAGGTCCTCGGTTCAAACCCCGTGATTAGAAAGAATTGTGGATGAGCACTACTAATACCTGAATAAAACGACCGTCTAGTGCTTCCAGGTTTCTAATAGTGGTCTAGCGATGATTAAATAACGATTTCAGTGTCTAAGTGAAATAATCTAAACATTAATGTTATGTTAATTGAAATTAATTGACTACAGTCAATAAACAGCCTTGATGCATCTGGACGATTCGGACTTCACAGATGATCTGGCTCTTCTATCGAACACGTAGGAAAAAATGCAAGAGGAGACGATCAGTGTAGTAGCAGCCTCTGCAGCAGTAGGTCTCAACATACATAAAGGAAAAAGGAAAAATTCTCCAATGCAGCACAACATGCACCAACCAAATCACTCTTCATGGAGATGCCTTGGAGGACGTTAACACCTTTACATATCTGGGCAGCATCATCGACGAGAAAGGTGAATCCGATGCAGATGTGAGGGCGTGGATCGGCAAAGCAAGGACTGCATTTCTACAATTGAAAAATATCTGGAACTCCTAACAAATATCAGCCAACACCAGAATCAGAACTTTCAATACAAATGTCAAGACGGTTCTACTGTATGGAGCGGAAACATGGAGAACTACGAAAGCCATCATCCAGAAGATACAAGTATTCATTAATAGTTGTCTTCGCAAAATACTTACGATTCTTTAGCCAGACACCATCAACAACAATCTACTGTGGGAGAGAACAGATCAAATTCTAGTGGAGGAGGAGATCAGGGAAGAGGGTTGGAGTGGATAGGACACACAAGACAAGCCCTCATTTGGAACTCTCAAGATAAGAAGAAAATAGGAAGGCCAATGAACAAATTACGCCGAGAAATAGAGACAGACATGAGAAAAAATGAACAAAAATTGAACAGAACTGGAAAGGGAAGCCGAGGAGAAAACTTTTCAGCGGACTATGCTCCATCGATGGTAAAAGACGCCAGTAAGTAAAGTAAATATTATCTTGTTATATGAAAATGAAATTAAACCATTCATTACCAATGTATGAATGAAAATTATCAATCATATTGAAGTCAAATCAACTCTAATACCATTGACTATATATTCAATTTCCCATACCATAAAAAATAAATGTTGACTATCAAGAGTGTTAAAAACTATGATGTATACTACTACAATAAGATTTCTTTTTTTTAACAGATACAATCACTCTTTTCTAATTGTCTACGATAATGATATATTCAAACAAACAATTCCTAAACATTGAATCTTTACTCTTATCTAATCAATAACAGCCATTATTGTTATTATTATAATTATTATGACTATTAATGAATTATTGAAACATTGAACTTGATTTATGTTCAGACTTTCTCTCTCTCTCTCTCTCCACACACTTACACACACACGCGCGCGAATCAACATTACCATTTAAAAAACGAATTATTATCATTCAACCAACCGATAGAGTTAAGTGAGTAAGGATAGTAGTACAAATAGAGTATAGATGAGTAGAGTAGTTTAGTATATGATAGATAGGATAAGATAAGAATAGGATAAGCAGTTAGTCTTACTAAAAAATTTTTACTTTCTACTGAGAACAGATTTTTATACTTTCATTTCATCATGCAAACATCATAAAAAAATCGAAGCGCTGCTGAACAAAGGCATAATAAATATTGAATATGAGATGAACAAAGACACTGAAATGAGTAAACACATGTACATAATCATGATGATGATTGCGATGATGATGACATCAAGGACAAAAACATAAAAATAATCTGAATGAAAGCCATAAAAACACAGAAAGCGAAGAGAAACAAAATAGATCATAAATTGTGATCATCATTGAACACAGTTTTATTGTTTATTTTTTTGTTGGGTATTTGACATAAATATGTCTGTCTGTATTTAAAATTTTCTACTACTGTTTTATATTCAAATATATTCTTCATTCAATCTAATAATTTATTCATTTAGGTGAATGATGAATTTATGATGATCAATCATATGACGACTGTTAGTATAAATACTACTCATTTTAAGTAAGTAGTAAAATAAGAGTAACATTGGAAAAGGAAATAATTTTCAACAATTGTTATATAGTATAACCTGAAGGATATATATTTCAGTCAGTCAGTACAACGTAGAACTTCATTTCAGGTTGCCATACTGTTATGTTTATCACTAGGTATGCTTGAAGCTGTTTCGAGTTCACCTTAGTCGATAAACGAGAACGAGACAATTACCAGCGTCCAGGTAGGCTAACTTGAATACAAACTGCAAAACAGGAGACTTGATAAGCGTAGAAAGTATATTCTACAAACATCCAGCAATCACAATTACAATCAAGCACACAAATCTCGTTTATTTATACATCATAGCAACGTCGTTGGGACAGTCACAAAAATAGCACACTAAAATACACAGCACCTAATCACAGCTATGGATTTTGCTGGTGGGAATTGAAATCTTAAGGTCAACTGATCAACCCATGCTGGCAAACGTGAAATCCAAGATAAGGCATTTATCAAGCGAGTTCTGGGGATCTTACATCCCTAACACATACCACATTAGCACTGTGACGCAAATGTCAGTTCAAACCCCATAGTGGTAGGGATAGTAGAAGTATTAGTGGTAATTGAGAAGATTAAGGTTCAAAGATATTAGTTAAGAAGTATGATTCAGTGATATAAGTTTACAAAGCGATAGGTAGAGGTTATGACGAATTCAGAAGATTAGAATTTCAAAGAACACAACGAGTGGATGCACCTGCACCAGCTGAATGTTTTGATTGTGTAGATTTCATTATTGATCGAATTTATCAGCCAATCAGAAAAATCATAGAGAAACATAAGATCAATAAAAAAAACAGATCAACAGGGGATACAATCAAACTAAAGGTACAGACACAGATAGGTTTAAAGTCAATAACAGCCAATCACGATCGAGGTTAAAAGAACAAGCTACGAGTCATAGGTAGACAGACACATTTGAACTCTTCACTACCACCTGAAGTTTGTACTGATAATTTTATTCGGTAGGAGAACAATCTGAAACAAGGAAACTCCACCATGATCATCCACCTGAGCTAAAATGTTTCTCCACCATCTCAAAACTTTAATATTCATAGTTCATGATGTGAATCATTTAGTTCATTCTAGCCTAAAGTTATTTTAATATAATGTTCGGTTTGCCATAATTAATGATTTTGTAAACTGACTAAAGCTAGGAATTTTAAAACATTGATTAGTAACTCATTGGTCTGAATTTTAAGTTGTCACTTCATGAGATCGATCACCCATGAGGTCTGGACGGATTCATTACCTAACATTAGAATTAAATAGCTAACAGGAGATTCCTGATAATCACTTATTATCTAACTAAAGTCAGCGCATGATGTAAAGTTAGAAAGTGGAAATATGAACAAAGTTCCTGTATACAATAAGTCTTTTTAACTAATCTCATATACACATTTGAAATCATCAATCAATCATTCCTAGACCTCACCATTAGAAACTTGGAAGCACTGAAAGACAGCCGTTTCGTCCTAGTATGGGACTCATCAGTGGCAGTGAGCATTCACGACTCCTGTACCTCGCAGGATTCGAACCTGGGACCTTCGGTACTGTGCGCGAACTCCTTACCATTGGATCACTGGGCCGGTATCCCATACCAGGACGAAACGGCCATCCAGTGCTTCCAGGTTTCTAATGGTGTGGTCTAACAATGATTGATTGATTGATGATTTCAAATGTGCAAAAAACACTAATCTCCATAACTCTAATTGAAAATATGATTTCATACAGCTGTTTCTTTTACCACATTTTAGCCGTCATATGTTTTAAGACAGTGATTACACACATGAACAGATTTGAGTTCTTCCACTTATATTAGCACTATGAAGGCATACTCGATCGATTTCTGTTGACATTTGTAGATTCCAAGATTCATTAGCTTATGATGATCGGTATTGGGTATAATTTCTAAACTTCGTAACATGCTCGTCCTGATAATCGTTACTAGATAACGCCTAACAGTGTATCCAAATCAGAAGACGAATATGAAGCGTTGATTACGTTTAATATCGCACCCTCACACAGCTCACCATACTATAGGCATACGAAAGAAAAGAGAAAATGATATCAGAGTGACGAAGCTCTAAGTGAATAGGATTAGAATGTACATATTTATACTCAGGAAAATGAATCAGTCATCGAATTATTTAAGCGACTAACATTAAAAGTGAGTTGAATGAATATGCACGTAGGTGAGAATTGATGCTCAATCATACCTGCTCATAAAAACGTGACAGTCATAAAAGTACAATGATACAGATGAGGTATTGCAATTCGTATAACTCTATCTTTTAAATAAGTTAATCAAAAGGGCTCAAGCATTTTGAATGCAAATACATTCAAGCGTTATGTGAGGTGCTATAACTTGGAAAAATCTTATAGTTCTATGTGGCTGGCTGAAACATTTCAAGATTCAATAAAGTCATAGTTTTCTTTTGTTTATTTTACTTACTTTTCTGTAACTTTCACTCACTCACTTTCAGGAATACTACTACTCACTAATGTTCATATGGTCTCATATGGTCGAAAAATGAAAATTTTGGTTTTGTGACAATATCATTACCCAACATGAGGAAAAACGGTAATAACAGTGTTTGAGCTCAATTGCATCAAGCTGGGCTGCATATTAGGTGTATACCATATGCTATACGGCTATACAGAGCTGAAGGTTTCTTATGAGACAAGAATTACACTGTGAACAATGTGGATGGCTTGACGATGCTTTGGCAAGTATTGCCAACAGAGTAACTGATTTCATTGATACTGGTGGTTGTTTCGCAACATTCCTGAGGGCCACTGTCATTAGGTTGCTGTATAGCATATCACTATTGCTAATAATAATGAGTTTGACAGTCATGTAAACGAGATGGGTCAAATTGGCCTGTTTATGCGGTGCATATTGATTGACGCGATCTAAAATCTGAATTAATCACTATATATATATACTAGTGTATATGATTGGTGTGAATGGTCCACCAGGGTGTTAGGTACTTGTGTGGATGCACCACAGGATTGAGTGGAACTGTTCACGTTGAAATGTTAAACAGTTACCAGTCGCCTTGTTTCTCCTGAAAACTGATGTTAAATTACCTTTGCCAAATGAGGGTTAATTTGTACAATAATAACTCACGCACTTTCACTATCATTTATTATGGAATCTCAACTGAGGTTTGGGCTGAGGAAGAACTGTCTAGGTAGTTTAGATATGTGCTATGCCCAGCTGAAACCAAAACAAAGTGATTGAGTAAATGACGGTTCTAATATACGTCATAAATATAAATATACATCATTACCTAAACAAATATTACCACTCAGTTATTCCATCAACAATTGTTCAATTAATCAAATCAACAGCAACAAATAAATGGTATTCTATCCCTCCTGGATAGATCAGATTCTTTCGATAGATAATAGTTGGGTGCTTTATAACACAGAATGTTTCCAATCCAGGAAGAGTCCTTCAATTCACAATCAAAATGCACAATTCCAGTCAATATAAGCAACCGACACAATCAAAAGAGGAACAAATCAATATGGCTGTCACCATGACTAAGAATCAGCTTAAACAACATAGAAACTTAGTAAAAGGCACAAAAAATAGAAACTGTAATAAAATGCAAATATTATCATCTCAAAATAGAATCGAACAGATTAAAAAAATGTACAACTGAAGGAATCTCAATAAGAACAAATTACAAATGTATACAATATGGATGGATTTTCACAAACAAAGACCTTCAAAAAATGGGTCTTACATCTATCTATTACTCCGCATAGAGCATAGTCCGCTGACCAGCATTCTCTACACTACTCACTCCTCAGCTTTCCTTTCTAGTTTTATCCAACTGTTATTCATTCTTTTCATGTTTTGTTTCCAATTATCGGTGTCATGTAGTCTTTGATTCTTCCCTTCTCTTTTGGTCTTGAGGATTACAAGTGAGGACAATAAATGAACCCTAATCTTTGTTAACCATTTACATCAAATTCATATCTAACATAAAACTGACATCATTTTTTTTTAAATGCGTATAGAAAATCTAGTTGAATGGTTTTTTATTTTTTATATGACCTTATTTTTCCATTTATCTGCCATTGTGTTAACACGTGTTATTAAAACAGTCATCATTTGAATTTTTTAATTTTCGAAATATTCACTATCTCTTTCTTATTTGTTTTAATAACAACAATATTGAACTCGTCTTTTGATTGTTTAACTGAACTCTCTCTACTCAACATTTTCTTCCATGTTTTGAATGTTATATGATGGGTTATCGCGTCTGTATTTCTAGTGTTAGTGTGTCCGTCTGTGTGTGAGTGTGTGTGTGTGTATGTCTGTACATGTGGATCGATTTTATTGGTTCCTTTATTTTTAATTACTTATTATTCATATTATTAATGCTGAATTAGATGACTCGTAATTTTAATTTTACGAATTAATAAATAACTAAATGAAAAATAATCATTAATGAACTTAATTAAATGTGTAGATTTCTCAGGTCAACAGTGGCAAAAACACCATCACATCTTTTATGCATGAATGAAGAAGGGTTTGATTCAAAAAAAAAACAAAACAAGGTAGGACAAACATACACACGGGAAAAAACACAGTTGAACCAGAAAAATGACGAATAAAGAAGAATTTTGTACATATTGAATAAATAAAGGATACAACATGAATAATATTGTTTAATAGGCTTATATACTACTAATTAATTTAAATAAGTATAGATAGCACATGTAAGGATTTGTAATGTTTCTTTCTAGTCAGATAGAAATGAATGGATAGGAATGGAGTTAAATAACGACCACTTTTGTTTCGGGGGAAATTTCTTCAATAGTATAAAATGATTCAACCAAATCACTCTTGATGGAGATGCTTTCGAGGACGTTAACACCTTTACATATCTGGGAAGCATCATCGACGAGAAAGGTGGATCCAATGCAGATGTGAGGGCGCAGATTGGCAAAGCAAGGGCTGTATTTCTACAGTAAAAAAATATCTGGAACTCCAAACAACTTTCAACCAAAACCAAAATCAGGATTTCCAATACAAATGTGAAGACAGTTCTACTGTATGGAGCGGAAACATGTAGAACTACGAAAGGCATCATCCAGAAGATACAAGTGTTGATTAACAGCTGTCTACGCAAAATACTTCGGATTCGTTGGCCAAACACTATAGACAACAACCTACTGTGGGAAAGAACAAACCAGATTCCAGTGGAGGAGGAAATCAGGAAGAAGTGGTGGAATTGGCAAGGACACACACAACGAAAAGCACCGAACTGCATCACAAGACAAACCCTCACATTCAACCCTAAAGGTGAAAGGAAAAGTGGAAGGCCAAGGAACACATTACGCAGAGAAATAGAGAAAGATATGAGAAGAATGAACAAAAGTTGGACAGAATTGGAAAGGGAAGCCCAGGACAGCGTTTGTTGGAGAAAACTGGTGGGTTGCCTATGCTCCATTGCGGTTATTAGGCGTAAGTAAGTAAGTAATTAAGTAAGTATAAAATTATTAGTAGACTGGTGTTTGTAGTCATTTATTCCCCAATTCATTCATAGATAATAAATAAGTTGAGTAGTCGATCGATATTAAAAAACATCTCTATTTCAATAACGAAGTTATGAGTTTCATTCACACCTTACTAGTATGATTCTGAACATTCTAACAGTATCCATAGACTAAGATCCTGTTGGATTTACAAAAACCTACAAGTTATTGAGTTTTGTTAACCAACTTGCATTTTCCATATTTCATTTACAACCGATAACAGGTATTGATTCATCGTTATTGAGATAATGGATTATATATTTTGAAAAGTTCTACACTAGGACGAATTAATTGTACAGTGAGTGTCGTTCAGCATTCTAAAATTCTTCAACCATAATAAGTTTATGACGTCGAACTGCCAAGTATCGAAATCTCCACAACTTCTTAAACTAGAAAAGTTAATGTAGTTACAATGTTGGCGAACTAACATGAAACAAAGTGTATCCTGTCGAAGGTCAAATATATTTTTAAGAAACAATTAGTTTTTCATTATAGAGTTATGGAGATTGTTGTTTATTATTGAAACCATAAATCAATGATTGTTAGACCACTATTAGAAACCTGGAAGTACTGGATAGTCGTTTCGTCCTGACACGGGACTCATCATCACTGCGTATTCACGAATCCTGCTACTCGCAGAACTTGAACTCAGAACCTTTGGCCTATTGGTCTTGTACGCGAACGGATAACCTCTAGGTTTTACAATGTGCTCACCAATGAATATCTTCAGACTTCCAGTGAGAAGACATGACCGGCGGAGTTCGACCCTGTTAGTCGTAAGCAGTAAATACTGAAGACAAATGGTTGAGGTGATGCAAAATCCTTAGGTTGATCAGAGATAAACATCAAAACCATTGGATGCCGACCATCTCAGTGGTCTAGTGGTTAAACGTTTGAGCGCGAGGAACCGAAGGTCCTGGGTTTGATTCCTTATGAGTAGCACGAGTCGTAGATACGCAATACCAGTGATAAGTTCCATATCAGTCCCATATGGCCACCCAATGCTTCCAGTTTTCTAACTGTATGGTAGTCTGAACTTATGGTCTCGTGTACGAAGTTCTACGTTGTAATTGACTGACTGACTTACTATCTAATATCAACATAGACAAGTAGACTGAGTCATGTTGGCAGATGGTAGAGTCATACAAGGCAAGTACAATAGAGAAAATTGACTGATCAAATCATTTTTAACCCAAAATAATAATCATTCCTCTTTATATTAAATGATGTACAAAATTATAACCATTCATCTTAATAGGTCAAGAGTAAACTAACTAACTCTGACAAACAGAAAAGTGAAATAATACTACTCAAATTTGGTTGTTTATTTTCATTTTTTGATTCCAAATGAATGAACAGGTAAATAGGTCATTGAAATGTCACATGTATTATGTAAATAAGAATTTATAAATACCAAACCGTAATAACAATAATGGTTTTCATTATTTCCTTGATTAGAAATGAACAGATTTCAGTGAAACATAAAAAAAACATACGATATGAGTAGAAATTTCACTTACGATAAATGATAATTAAAGAAAACGTATGTTTAGCTGTTGAGGATGTTAGATCCCCAAAACTCGCTTGATAAATAAATGCCTTATCTTGGATTTCACGTTTGAGAGCATGGGCTGATCAGTTGACCTTGAGATTTCATTTCTCACTAGGAAAATCCATGGCTGTGATTGACTGCTGTGTATTTTAGTGTGCAATTTTCGTAACTGTCCCAAGGACGTTTCTAGGATGTATAAATAAATGACATTTGTGTGCTTGATTGTAATTGTGATTGCTGGATGTTTGTAGAATATACTTTCTACGCTTATCAATTCTTCTGTTTTACAGTTTGGGATTCAAGGCAGCTTATCTGGACGCTGGTAATTATCTCGTTCACGTTTATCGATTAAGGTGAACTCGTAATAGCATCAAGCGTACCTAGTGACGAACCCCACATTAGCATTCAGAGGCTTATTTGCATAGATGAATGGTGGTGGCCATTGGTGAAATCCAAAATGTACGTTTTATTCGATTTGCAAAACTCATCACTTGGATGTTTTTTTGCATTTCAGAGTTGATATTCACCGCGAGATTTTAATGCACTAATGTACGCTTCAAAAGGTAACGAACTATTCACATAGTCACTGAGTTGAAATAGATGATCGCTTGTGAGATTGGTTGAAGGTGAGTTCATTTGTATCTACATGAGATGAAGATATGCCAAAGTGACTGTCAGATTACATTCTACGATGCTCGTTTCAATTTGTCTAGGATTCCTCAGAGGGATCAGCAAACATAATAGTATGGTTTTCTAGTCTTCATAAGACTGTTTGGATTACACTCCAGAATATATCAACAGCTGAATACTAAACACTAGTTCTAATTAGTATCGTAAACTTTTAATACTTGCTTACTTACTTACACCTGTTACCTCTAATGGAGCATAGATCGCAAACCAGAATTCTCTAACCTACTCTGTCTTCAGCATTCCTTTCCATTTCTATCGAATTGCTGTCCATTCTTCTTTTGTCTGTTCCCGATTCTCTTCTCAGTATGTTCCCTTGTCTACCACTTTTCCTTTGGCTATGAGGGTTCCAAATGAAGGTTTGTCTTGTGACGCAGTTAGGTGATTTCTGCTATTTGTATTCTATCCACCTCCAGTGCTTCTTCCTGATTTTTTCTCACCTGGGAGATGCGTTGGTCTCTTTCACATTGTGCTGTTACTAATAGTGTGTGGTCAGTGTATCCATAATATTTTGCGGAGACAATTTTAAATAAACACTTTTGTCTTCCAGATGATGGCTTTGGTAGTTCCCCAAGTTTCAGCCTCATACACTAGAACTTTCTTGACGTTTTTATTGAAAATTCTAACTTTGGCGTTGGTTGATAGTTATTTTGAGTTACGGATGTTCTTCAGCTGTAGAAATACCGTCCTTGCCTTGCAAATTAGTACACTCAAATCTGCATCAGACCCAACTTGTTGATCAATGATGCTCCTTATATAGGTATGTAAAAGTTTCCATATCTTTGAGAGCTTCTCCATCAAGTGTGATTTGGCTGATAAATGCTGTATTGTATCCGAATGTACCTTGAATAAACTGTTAGCCGTTTGAACTCAATGGAAAAGTGGATAACTTTTCAGAGTCTTCAGCAAAAGATACTGGATTTAAATTTCAGTGTACATTGCAACACTGGAATACCGGTGTATCCAGTTGATGAATTTGAAATTATATGAAGTCAGCGTCCTCATTTCTAGTGCTAGTTATAATCCAAACATTTTAAAAATTGAGGATCCATACGTGAAGTTAACAAGCTACGGGTTGATTTTCATTGAAATCATAAATCGACCAAATGTTAGACCACCATTAGAAATTCGTAAGCGCTGGGTGGCCGTTCCGTCCTAGTATGGTACTCATCAGCATTGAGTATCTACAACCCTGAGAACAGGAATCGAAGCCAGAACCTTTGGCTCCGAGTACGATTGCTTAAACTCTTCACTTCTCAGGATGACCGGCATCGGACGGTGCTAATGTTTAACTTCGATCAACCAACAACACTGCGCGATTTTCTTCGGCAGTCACTACTTCACACCCAACAATGTTGAAATCCACTCATCACGACTTCTCACTAGCATAAGTCCCGTACTAGGACAGAATGACCGTCTAGTGATTCCAGGTCTCCTAATAATAGTCTGACATTGATAGTCTCATGATTACAATGAAACTCAACAATCTTCACAACTCTTTGATGAAAATAAAAGTATCAATTTAATTGAAAATGAATATTCATAGCCTAATTAATTAAACAGTTTGTGAAGAGTGTTTATGACATCAACTGACAAAAATCGATCGATCAATTTATTAATTCATTTCAATCCAATTAATTACTACATATAAATAAATCCATCTCAGCTGTTGATGACATCAGCTGATTCATGAAATCATCTCTAGATTATTATGTTCGTCACTAAGTATGCTTGAGGCTATTACGAGTTCACCTTAGTCGATAAACACGAACGAGACAATTACCAGCGTCCAGGTAGGCTATCTTGAATACCAAGCTGAAGTAAAAAGGCTTTGTAAGCGTAGAAAGTATATTCTACAAACACCCAACAAGCACAATACAATCAAGCACATAACTCTCGTTTATTTATACATGATAGAAACGTCCTAGTGGGACAGTCAAGAAAATGAGCACACTAAAATACACAGCAGCCAATCACAACCATGGATTTTGCTGGTGAGAAATGAAATCTCAAGGTCAACTGATCAGCCCATGCTCGCAAACGTAAAAACCAAAATAAGGCATTTATTTATCAAGCGAGTTTTGGGGATCTAACATCCCCAACATAGATTATGAATATAAATGAATTTAAAAACATTAAATTAACTAATTAATAATGATCACGTGATTTTTCATTTCTAAGTTATTTAGAAAGTCAGGTCATAATAATACCTATGAAGATTAATTAATACACTTTTACTGAATAAGATGTGCATCATTAAGGAAAGATTTAAAAGCATAGAAAATGATCAGATTTTCTCTTCCCCAAATAACAGATGAAATTAAATGATTTCCTGTTTATAATAGGCGGTTATTTCTATATTCATTGAATTCTACAATTAAGTTAGTAAGTAGACAAAAGAAAACTGGGTAAAAATAAAAAAAAGTCTAGAAACTAGGATAACAGATCTTAGAATGAAGAATGCATTCATTGACTATGGTAGGTAATCGAATCGAAGCTTCTAGAAAATTCATGATAATTAAATCCATTACCTTTTGTGTTGAATGATTCAAACAAATATTAATTGAACAATGAAATTATTAATTTCAATGAAAAATATAATTTATTATTATTAAAGGGTTGTGAGAAAGTTCTCTCAGTTTTAGTGAAAAGATATGACCAGTTGGGTATGACCCAGTTACCTACAAAAAACAATCGGTGAGGTCGCGCAGTATCTAAGATTAGTTGAAGTTAGACATGAACACCGTTGGATGCCAGCTGGCTGAATGGTCTGGAGTTTAGGAGTTCAATTCCCGCGAACGGCGATCGTGGTTGCACACTGCTAGGACAAACCTGCCTTCCAGTGTTTCCAGGGTTTTAATGGTGGTCCAGCAATGATCAAGGATGTTAGATCTGCAGAACTCACTTGAAAAAAGTCCTAATTGTGTAATTTCATGTTGAAATTTCGAATCTACTGTTTTCGCTCCAAAGATGGTGATTTCGATCTTCAGGTTGCATTTCCAACTTGGAAAATCCTTGACTGTCATTGGGTGGTAGACTAGTAGTTGTTTGTTGGCTCTCACCAAAGGCGTTTTATCATTGTATAAATAAGCTTGAATTGTGTGCTTATTGATCTTGTGCTTTCTTGAAGCCTAATGAATACATTCTCTCTAAGTCATATCAAGTCTTCTTCCTCTAATTTGTCGGACCTGGGATAATCGGATTAGAATAGCCTATCATGTAACTGAATCATTGATTTTCGTCCCGTTTACCAAGTAAGGTGAACTCGTCATAGCTGTAAGCATATCACTATCATTACTTACTTACTTACTTACTACTACTACTACTACTACTCACACTTTTACTATTATCATTATCATTACGACTATGGCATTCTTATAAGTTATTCATTTTGTACAGTACCATGTAAACTTTACAAACACATATTCATGTTTGAAAATGTAACTTTCTCTCCCTTTTTTTCTCTCTCTCTCTCTCTCGAAAATAATGAAACAGAAAAAGGGAAAGATGAAATTATCACAGTGAATGTTCG
The DNA here is from genome assembly GCA_944470395.2 of Schistosoma turkestanicum. NCBI lineage: Eukaryota > Metazoa > Platyhelminthes > Trematoda > Strigeidida > Schistosomatidae > Schistosoma > Schistosoma turkestanicum. The sequence continues at coordinate 9,224,257 of OX103972.1, forward strand.
CCATGTTATTTCTAATGTCCTTTTCTATTATGTAATTATGTTGTGTTGGATGCTGAAATGAAGGTTAGGGTTATTGTAATTGCATTATTTGTATTCATTTAACATCTGTTTCAATGTTATGAATTTATGAATGTCATTATGATTATAATCATTGAATATTGAATGAAATTTTTCTACGTATTCATTCACCTGTTTAGTTTTTATTATTTTTTTCTTATTACATTAGTGTACAGAAACATATGTTCATTTGGGTTGATACAGAGAATAAACACTTTTGTATATCTCTGTAGTAGTTGTTGTAGTAGTAGTACTATTATTTGTAATTGTTTGTGTAATTATCTTCGGTTGGATACATGCATAAACATTCATGTGGTTGTACAGATGTTGTGAGTAGATATCAGTAGTATCGAAAGAAACATTAAACATGTTTAAATTAAAATATTACATTTTATATATATATATATATATATATATATATATATATATATATATATATATATATATATATATACCAGTTATACATTTAGTGAAGAGAAAAGAAACCCAGTACAACTATTATTATTGAACATTGACAAGAAACAAAGCAGTTCAATGATCAAGCTTTCCTTAATCGAGACTAATTTTTTCTCGCTCTACACAAAATAAAAAAACTTATCTTCTACTAAATTACATAATTCTTGTTTCCTTTTTTTAAATATTTTATCAATTTATTTATGTGCAACATAATTTTAATAAAAGGAAAGTTGTTTATTTGAAATGTTTGTTAAATAAACATGTTTTAATTTTTTTGATAAACAATAGGAAATCTTGGGTGATTATTATTTATCTTATTTGATTTTATTCCATCATTAATCTGATTGGTTGTCTGCATGTTGAGTATGTCGTTGTTCCTTAAAATCATGAGTCGATCATTGTTAGGCCACCATTTGTAACCTGGGAGCACTGGATTGCGGTTTCCTTTTGTTATGGGACTCATCACCAGCGCGGATCCATAACCCCTGCTCGTAACTAGCGAACATAGGATCTTTGGTGTAAAGCGCGAAAGCTGAACCTTCAAAACACCGAGATGGTTGGCATCTAACGGTGTTAATGTCTAACTGTCACTGTCCTGCGCAATCTCATCCATAAGTAGTATATGACGCGAGTGTAAACGTAATGTATGGCAGCAGAAGATGGGAGAAGATCAAGAAAGGAAGAGTGGGAACACAATGGAATTTGTATGAAACGCGTGAATAAGTGAAATGTCAGACAATGGATTGATGATGGATTGAAGATTTGCGAATTAACCGTTTACGATATGGTTTTCCTATTTTACTGAGTAACTCTGTAATTTTCGTTAAATACAATTCGGTTGCCCTCACCTGTGTTCTCCTTCACTACATTTGGTGTCGCTGCCTACACAAAGGATGAAGATTCCATGGCCGAAGGAGTTTGAGGACGGAGATGTGCGGAGCTTCCTGAAGGAGTTTGAGGCCGTGGCGGAGCTGGTGGGTGTGAAGGAGCCGAGAGCGATGTTGGTGGTGCTGGGGACGCTGCTGAAAGGAAGGGCAAAGCCGTATATGACAGCTTGGGCGGTGCTGGCGGTGATGACGGAATTCGACAGCCCAGTGGACAGGGATAAAGCGCTGCAGGAGTTCCGGTTGGCGCGGCTGTCGGTGACCCGCCGGTGCTTGCTGTGGAGCTCACCAGATTGTTGCGCCGTGCACTGCCGAGTATATGTGAGGAGTCGGTGGCACAGTTGTTGACGTCGAAGTTTATCGAGAGTGTGCCTGCCGTCTTGTCCCAGCAGCTGAGACTAGTAAACGCAGCGCGACCTATGGATATCGGTGGACTGGCGAAGGTGACTCGTCAGCTGGTGACACGAACAGTAGCTTCGGTCGGGTGCGGAAAGCAGGAGATAAATACTGTTGAGAAGAAGATTGAGGAGCTGGAGCGTAAGGTTGCAGCATTACGAGTAAATCATAAAAGGAACGATAAATGTTACGCTTGTGGAGGGGCAGGACATTGGAAGATAAACTGTCCAAGAAAACGACGACGATATTTTAGACATAACGTGTGTTCTGTCCGCCCTAGGAATCTGGAGGTTCTTGCACTAGTAGACAGAGGGGCAATTTAAGCTAGAGTGTACATCAATAAACAGGAGTTAGTGTGTTTGATTGATATAGGGGCAGCTATATCGTTAATAGGCAAAGACCAAAGTAAGACAATCAAACCATGTACATTAGCTTTCCACACCATAGCACGGCATATGTTAGAGGTGTTGGGGGTATCTAACAGTATTGTAAAAATGTAGTGAAGGAGAACACAGGTGAGGGCAACCGAATTGTATTTAACGAAAATTACAGAGTTACTCAGTAAAATAGGAAAACCATATCGTAAACGGTAAATTTGTAAATCTTCAATCCATCATCAATCCATTGTCTGACATTTCACTATTCATGCGTTTCATACAAATTCCATTGTGTTCCCACTCTTCCTTTCTTGATCTTCCCCCATCTTCTGTTGCCAGACATTACGTTTACACTCGCGTCATATACTACTTATAAGTAGCGCGCACCACATCCTTATCTAAAAATCGCTCTTTTCATTTGCTAACAAATAAAGCCTGTAGCTTTTCACCATTAAAGCGTCAACTGATTCTTCTCATTTGAGAGATGAGATTGACTAATTAATTGCCGTAAAAAAATGATTCGTTAATACACAATATGTACTACAGACCTATATATACATTTATGACTATACGGCTAGCTGACAGAGCAAAATACATGTTCATTAGCATCACAGATGTCACTCATATAAACAAACTCAACTGTCTTATTCAAAAAATACTTATAGCAAAAACTTACAAACACATACATGTGTAAGCTGTATAGTATTTCTTTTAGATATATATATATATCTCATATATTCATTGTCTAATCAATTAGTGTTATTCATATCATCTATATGCATCAATTGTCAATCATTATAAGAATCGTTTTGTAGTAGTCATAAACAGTTTCAAGTACTTTTACATTTTTAATTCAATTGTTCAATTGTTAAGTCAACTTGAAATAAGAAGAAAAAACAAACAGAAGCATATTCATTCATTCAATGATCATGATTATCAATCGTTTTTTTAGTCAATTATTATATTAGTTGAATGACTGTTCACTGCTTCTTATTGTGTGTGACTGTGTATGTGTGTGTGTGCGAGTGTATGTAATGATACTTTTCTGTGCTTTCAATACATAATTATCATGGTACTTTATTCAATTCAATTCGAATGAATCATCATCAATATCTTTTCTCATTTTTTTGTGAAAAAAATTTATTATTTTATTTTAATATTCATGTGAAATTTATTTTGATTTATGGATATATATATTTACATGTTTCATGTGAAATGAATAAAGTTTTATTTTTTGTTCAAGTAAAATTCAGCTCAACGATACATAAAGAATATGGTTTTTTGTGTTGCAGGGTTGTGTAGTGATAAGTTCGTCACTTAGTATGCTTGAGGCTATTACGAGTTTACCTTAGTCGATAACCGCGAACGAGACAATAAACCAGCGTCCAGGTAGGCTACCTTGAATCCCCAAAGCGAAAAAAAGGCTTTGTAAGCGTAGAAAGTATATTCTACAAACACTCAGCAATCACAATACAATCAAGCATACAACTCTCATTTATTTATACATCATAGAAACGTCCTTGTGACAGTCAGAAAAATAGCACACTAAAATACACAGCAGTCAATCACAGCCATGGATTTTCCTGGTGGGAATTGAAATCTCAAGGTCATCTGATCAGCCCATGCTGGCAAAACGTGAAAACCAAAATACGGCATTATCAAGCGAATTTTGGGGATCTAACATCCCCAACAGTAGATAGATTGTTGAGATTAAGCTTTCTCACATCATAGAGACTGAAGTTTCTAGGTTTGATTGTTGAGAGTAGCGGAAGTTGTGGATGTGCACTGTAGAAACTTCGGGTCTACTGCCGGTCCCAAGCCCGGGTAAAGGAGGAGGGTTGGACATGGGGTTGGCGACGCCATTCCGTCAAAAACTAATTTGCCAAACATTGGACTGAACTGGAGAAGGAAGCTCAGGACAGAGTTGGTTGGAGAAAACTGGTGGGTAACAGGCGTAAGTAAGTAAGTAAGTAAGTAATAGTGATACTGCTGTAGTGTAGGAATGAGTTGGAAGAAAGCTAGGGGCGGCCAAACCAAAACATGGCAGGAATCCATGAATTCATTGACGAGTGGACTTAGCCATGTCGGTAGTTGTCGACTACCTGGTTGGGGTCCACGAGATGATAATAACCGATGGTTAGATACCCTGAATGACATGGCTCAAAACCGTTTGCAATGGCGCCGGTGCATTTATTCTTTATGTTCTCTCGAATCCTAATCTTCTGGATTCTTCAACACCTCTAGTTTTGACTTTCTAAACTTTTCTCACGGAAACATATTTCTTTAATATCTTCTATTCCTAACCTATCTGATTACTTCTAATACCTTTACTACCTCTTCTACTATTGGATTTGAATTGACAGTTCCATCTCTGTGCTGATGTGGTATGGCAACATGAACTGATGTACTTACATACGAAGTTCTACGTTGCATCTGACTGACTGACTGATAGTGATGCTGCCACAATTACTACTACTTTTAATATTATTAGTAGTTGAGGAGGATAATTACAGAAACTGAAATATTAATGTTCCATGATCTGTTGATTAATTGTACTTTACCGCTTAGTTCCGCTAATTCATATATTTTTTGTAAGTTAGAAGGGGTAACGATCTGACAGAAACAGTGTATATCAAGACAAAATGTAAACAGTTCATGTTAATTTTCTCAAAATTCGATTCTTGACCTCTTCAAGATAAACTAGTTTTTAAGGACTGATCTCTTTGTCAATCAATAGTATTCTAATTGATTGAATATATATAATTAACGATGAGGTCTGACTATATACTACTTTAATACTTGCTAATCAATAGCTTCATTTGAACTTTCCTAAAATTTTAGTGGATACTTGTGATAGATGAAATCAAGTGTGAGATGATAACATCAAGCATTATCTTAAATTGTCTAAACTGAGAAATATATTTAAATGGATTCTACCATAACAGTCTGAAAGTATTGACATAAGATCTATGCCATATGATTGTTGATGGATGTGAGTTGCTCACCAGTTCTGTGACGGTTAGTATTCGATATAATTTCTAAACTTTATATACTACTCATTTAGATAAGCGTTACTAGATAACACTTAACAGTGTATAAATCAGAAAACTTTTATTATTGCACTACACACTACTTAGAAAAACCACAGGTACACAAAGTGAAAATGATATTCGACAGGCGATGAGCAAGTGAGCTAGTGTTTATATACATAAACAGGGAAATGAATGAGTCATCGAATCATTTAAGCGGTTAACATGAAAGCAAATATAATGAATGTACGTACACATAGGCGGTTAAACAATGTTCAGTTCATATCTAACTCATATAAACGTGACAATGCTAACGTACAATAGTACAGATAAGTTATTATTGCTATACGAATAACTCTGTTTGTTAAACTCAAATTATATGTGTTTGAGGTGTTACATTTTGAATACTTTTCAATTCAATAACTATTTTAGTATAATTTCAATTTTCAAATTTGTTTCTCTGCGTGATCTTAGTAATTTATAAAAAAATTTACTTTTGAAAATATATAATTATCTTTATAATTTATGATAAGGTGCTAATCATTTTTAAAAACGTAATTATAAATAGTTTTGTGGCTGTTAGACAAAGTTGAAATTAGATAGGAATTTAGTGTTTTTTCATCTTATTGCATATTTTCAATGCACTGGACTAAAGTGGTTGAAACAAACCTTACATTTTACCAGGTGTTTAGTGATTTTTGAAATGCTTCTTTCTAGTGTTATATGTTTCTGAATTTTGGTTTCTAACCATATTGTATGAGAAAGTACTTTGTCACATTATGTGTGGATAAAGTCAGTCGACAAAACAGCATAAGTTGTTTATTGTGTTACTTCACAAAAGTAGGTGTACGTAACTCAATGAAACCTAAAACCTTCATAACTCATGGCATACATGGTACATCTGGACTACTTGATTAGTATTCAGTTTATTCATCACAAAATATCCTTGTATAGTTGAGAGTAGGAAGAATTTGCCCATCTTCTCCGAAGGCTTTTATACAGCCACACATACCGAGCCACTGTCAGGAAAGTCCTATTCACTACCTTCTTGTAGTAGGGATGTTTTTTTAAGGAATTCAGGGAAGGTAGAGTGGATTTCTTGTGGGGGTATGGACAGGTTTGGTCGGTACGGAGGTTTCACCTAGCGAAGTTGGAAAATCCCGATTAAAAACCATTGTTGAACATGAACTCCAAGATCCTGAGAGAACAAACGAATAATGCTTCTATTATATGTCACCGGATATGGTGGGGTCATATTCTATGACGCTGTTTAACTGTCGTTTGGATTAAACGTTTGATAAATGTCATGTTTATTGATAGTCATTAGTGCTGATCGAATTCCATCTATTAAGTTGAAATGTGACCAGTAATCTAAGTAACTAAATGCTGTCTGTATTTTAATCAACTCCACCTGGGGCCCTTCTAGGGTTACTGCTGGTCCCAAGCACAAACATAGGAGGATGATTGGCTATGGGGTTAGCGACCTCATCCCGTGGAAAAACAACTGGCTAGAAAATCGCTAAACGAAAATAAATAATTTGAGTTTAAGTACAGAGTTAGAGGTAGTTGCCATAAATCTCTAGATTAAGGCTCGCTACTGAGTGCTGGATGACTGGTAAGAAACCTACTGAAACATCAGTTCCCCTCGAGATGGTGTTCATTTCTTATTGATGAAACTCAACAAGTATGAGAACTTGAATTCCAAGATTTCCTAACAATTATATCCAATCACTTTATTCATTTTTCGATACGTTAAAGTAAAAAAAATTGAAGAAATCTCTTTATCCTATGAGCATTCTTATCTTTAACATTAACACTAGTGACTAACTTCATGAAGAACTTTTCAGCGTTCTAGTGAGAAGACGTGATCAGTGGAGCTCAACCGTGTCAGGTGTAGGCAATAACTATTAAAGACAATGGATGAGGTTGTTCAAAAGATTGATCAGAGTTAAATATCAATACCGTTGCATGCTAGCTCAGTGATCCAGAGGTTAAGCGTCACGCGTGCGAGACCGAAAATCTCGGGTACAAATCCTACAAGGTGCAGGAGTCGTGGATGAGCACTGTTGATGAATCCCATACTAGGACGAAACCACTGTCCGATGCTGACAAGTTTCTAATGGTGTTCTAACAATGATTGATTCATGATTTCAATGCATAAAAACGTCCACCTCCATATTATTATAATACAAAACTAATATGTTTACCAAAGTTTATTTCGTCAGTTCATTGATTTATTGATTTTTATGGCAAAAAAACAGTTTTATGCATCTCTAGAGAATCATAATTTATTTTTTCTTTTTAAAAAACTCAAATTAAACAAACATTAAAATGAACCAAATAAAAATAATAAAATAGAAGGGCTAAAATAAAATTTTTTAAAATTTTATTTCATATAAATCGTTACAGTTTAATATTAAAGAATAATAGTGAGTAGTAAGTATTTTAGGACTGATTGTTAAATATATATCCCATTCATTGTTTTAGAATTTCACTATAAATTGAGAGACACAGAGACAGAGAGAGAAAGAGAAATATATTTTAGTGGCCCGTGATATGACTTCAAAATTTGGTGAACAATTAAATATGCTATGAAATAAATCTTCTGTTCTTACTTATACCTGTTACCTCCAATGGAGCATAGGCCGCCCACCAGTTTTCTCCAACCAACTCCATCCTGGGCTTCCCTCTCCAATTCTGTCCAATGTTTGTTCATTCTTCTTATATCTTTCTCTATTTCTCGGCGTAATGTGTTCCTCGGACTTCCTCTTGTCCTTTAGTCTTGAGGGTTCCATGTGAGGGCTTGTCTAGTGATGCAGTTAGGTGCTTTTCGTAGTGTGTGTCCTATCCACTTCCATCACTTCTTCCTCATTTCCTCCTGCACTCGAATCTGGTTTGTTCTCTCCCACAGTACGTTGTTGCTGATGGTGTCTGGCCAACCGATCCGAAGTATTTTGTGTAGACAACTGTTAATAAACACTTGTATCTAATAGATGATGGCTTTCGTAGTTCGCCAAGTTTCCGCTCCATACAGTAGAACTGTCTTGAGATTTGTATTGAAAATCTTGATTTTGGTTTTGGTTGAAAGTTGTTTGGAGTTCCAGATATATTTCAATTGTAGAAACGCAGCCGTTGCTTTGCCAATCCGCGCCCTCACATCTGCATCGGATCCACCATGGTTGTCGATGATGCTGCCCAGATATGTAAAGGTGTTAACGTCCTCCAAGGCATCTCCTGTTCTGTTCAGTTTCCAGATATTATACATAGGCGAACCTCCGTTTGTGCGATAGCGGTAATATGGATTTATTTAGATGAGTTTATTTCAAGCAAATCAATGGACGAAATAGTGGAACTTCATCATTCGAGGTTGTTGGGACATGTGTTACAAATGCCTAACCATCGACTGCCTCGACGAGTGATGTTTTGTGGTGCAGCAGTAGGTTTGAAGAATGCTATCGGGACGGCCAAACCAAAACATGGCACAAATCCATGAAATCAATGATAAGTGGATTGAGACATTCTGGTAGATGTAGGCTACCCGGATGGGATTCGCGAGAAGAAAGTCACCAATCGTTAGAGACCTTGAATGACATGGCTCAAAATCGTTTGCAATGGCGCAGGTGCATCCACTCTTTGTGTTTTCTCAAATTCTAACCTTCTGAATTCCTCATCATCTCTGTCTTTCTCCTTCTAAATTCATCTCACTGAATTAAATTTCTCGAATCATATCTTCGCTCCCTAATCTTCTCCATTACTGCTAATACTTCTACTATCTCTATCACTCTTGGATTCGAACGGACAATTGCTTCTCTGTGCTGATGCGGTATGGCGACCTGAACTGATGTACTATGTAAGAAGTTCTATGATGTATCTGACTATCTGTCTGTTCATTTCAAGCAATCGTTCAGGCAGGCAGACAAGAGAATATAAATCGTAGCAGCAAAGCGAAGCATAATGGACAAAGTGAATGAGCCAACTCAATCCAGTGTGGCATGACTAAAGATTTATAGTCAGATAAAATAAACCAGAAAATGGAATAAGCGCCAGACCAAAAGTCCTGGATTCGAATCCCGCGAGAACCAGGAGTCAAGGATGCACACTGCTGATGAGTCTGATATCAGGACGAAACGGCCTTCCAATGCTTCCAGGGCTCTAATGGTGGTCTAACAATGATTGATTCGTTATTTCAAGGTTAAAATACCATCTCCATATCACCCCAAGTGAAAAAACTTGTAAGACATTCTTTTTAGACTAGCACAAACTAACAGGTAACTTCAGTCAGTTAGATTATCCTTCTGGTTGTCTCTTAATTATTAACAGCGAAATTAATCAAGAAGGTTTTTACGTAAATATGAAAATTTATTTTTCAATTTCATTCAGTTACTTAACTATTTCCTAGTTTGATTTATACATTGTTTTTTTTAAAAAATTTAACTTATTTCACTGTTTGTTACTTCCTTTTTTGTTCTGAAAAAAAACAACCAATCTTTGTAAATATTATTGAATAATTTTAATTAGTTTTGAATTTTTCTGTCTGTTTTTTTTAAAGGTTTTCTCAATCTGTTCAGTAAATTTCTTTTTCATTGAAATCTTGAATCGAGCTATGTTAGACCTTCCCGTTCTAGCCTGTTAATCATCAGCTGTGCGTAGACACGACCCTCGCACGCCAGAATCGAACTTAGAAACTTCGGTCTAGTGCGCGAACTACTAACCTCTAGACCATTGAATCACAATGTAACAGTTTCAATGTATTACTAACTTCAATGAATCCACAGTGCTGCACTACTTAGCCCATTGTCTGCACTTCTAGTGAGAAGTCATGATCGGTGGAGTTTAACAGTTTCGGGTGTAATGCAGTCATCCACCGAAAACGATAAGTTGGACATGCGAAGGTGTGAATAAACTGAACACGGTAACATTTCAGTTTATAGTACTGATTTAATTTGTGGTGGAGTTTTTTTTCTCTGAGCTAAGAACGAAACTCCACCATAATCATCCATCTGAGCTACAGATTTTTTCAACAATCTCAACATGATTTAGTTTGAATTGAAGGTTTTTAAGTCCCAGAAGATTGAAAATTTAGCTTAGGAATAATGGTAATGCTTCTTAAAGACAAGATTATCCCTATTTAAACAATTCAGTTTATCTTTATTGGAAATTTTCAAGGTTTCATTAAATTAGTTCTCTAATTGGTTTAACTTTTCTAAATAGCATTTTCAAAGTTAAAGACTTAATTACTTGTGCCTGTTACCCCATGTGTAGCAAAGAGTGTCTACCAGTAATCTCTAACCAACTCTATTCTAGGTTCTCCTATCCAGTTGCTCGCCATTGCTATCCACTTTTTTGATGCGTGCCTCTGACTTTAATTACGATATGTTCTTTTGTTTTGCTCTCAAGCCTTGGCCTTCAGGATTCTAATTTACTTTTTGCCTCATGATATCTGGAGCCCTTTTAGAATTATCGATGGTCAAAAGCCTGGACAAATTAAGACGGTCGGACATGAAGTCAGTAATCTTACCCTGTAGAAAACAAACTTGCTATAGAACAGAAATATTTCAAACCATTTAAACTCAAAGTTGATAAATAATCCATTTTGTTTACCCTGACAAAACATTTCTCTCATCTATTTGTTCTTACACATAGAAATCGTGAATGAATAACTGTTAGATCACCATTAGAAACCTGAAAGCAATGAAAGACGGCTGTTTCGTCCTGGTATGGAACTCATCATAAGCAATGCTCATCCACGACTCCAGTTACTCGCAGGATTCGGACACAGGACCTTTGGTCTTGCTCATGAACGCCTAACCTCAATTAAAACAGCATTCAACATAAAATATTTTATAATAATGTTAGGATATTCATCCAATATCCTAAGAGAATTATTGGTCAATTCCTATTGGTTAATTCCTACTGGTCAATATTATGGTCGTCCTAGATATCAAAATCATGTACTCCAATGTTGTTCCTTGTTAATCGTCCTGACAATGAATGTCACTTCAAATATTGTTTCCTATTGGTCGACTTAACTGTCAATGTCATAGACTTCGATGCTGTTTCCTATTCGACCAAAATGTATAAATACGCATTATCTGTAACGTTTTATGACCCTGACTCGTATCCCTAGTCCAGTATCCTGATTCTCTTCTAAATGCTTGTAGAATACATGTTCTACTTCATATCACGTCTTCTTATTTTTACTAAATATGGGGTTGGGATAATCGGATTAGAATAGCATGTCGTGTCACTGGATCCTCGATCCTCGCTCTCGTTTTCCGACTAAGGTAAACTCGTCATAGTTCAAACCTATCAAAATGACATGTTTGGGTTCATGTGTAACAAATAATTTCCAACTTGTATAAATTATGCGTTTTGTTTTGTTCGCCCAATGAAAGTGTGAAATTTATTTCGCTATGAATTCAATCAAAATGATGAAAAGTTGAAGTGTTGTTTAAATGAAACACAAAATAACAACATGAATTTTATCAAAATTTATTTCATGTTAGTTTCTCGAATGAAGTGAAGTGTTTTGTTTTATTTCAGCAAAACAGAAGCCTCAATATGAGCAAAACTGAGTGAGATGTTAATAATGTTGTCCTACTTGAATAAAAATTCATCATGTTAGAGGAAAATTAACATCATCCAAACTTTAATGTACATGATTTTCAATCACTAAAAAGATTTTTTTTCTGATCAACGTTGTTCAACATCAAATAATTACTGAAACTTTTTTTCATTTTTCGGATTATGAAAATTATTTTGTTTATATTAAAATTGTGGTTTAGTCATCGATAGGCCACCATTAAAAAACCTGAAAGTACTGGATGACTTCACGAGGAGATTCTCGGAGTTCTGCGGTGAAGAGGTGACTTGTGGAGTTAAACCATGTTGGATGTAGGCTGCAACTGCCGGAGTCAATGTATGAGGTTGTTTAATACCTTAGATTGACCAAAGCTAAACAGTAACACCATTGGATGCTGGCTCAGTCGTCCGAAGGTTAAGCGTTCGCGCTAGAGACAGAATATACTGTTTGAATCTTGCAACTAGCGGCAGTCGTGGGTATACACAACTGACGAGTTCCATACTAGGAAGGAACGGCTATCCAGTTCTACTACTACTACTACTTCTGTCACTAATAATAATAATAATGGTAGTCACATCTTCATTTCTAGATGAAATCCTTGCAGTGGAGTTGAACCATGTTGGGTGTAGGCAGTAACTATCGAAGTCAATATATGAGGTATTGTAATACCTTAGATTGATCAAAGTTAGACATTAATATCGTTGGATGCTGGCTCAGCCGTCTGGAGGTTAAGCGTTTACACCAGAGACTGAAGGTTCTGGGTTCGGATCTCTCAAGTAGCGACAGTCATGGGTATACACTACTGACCAGTCTCATATCAGGACGAAACAGCCGTCCAGTGCTTTCAGGTGTCTAATGGTAGTCTATCAATCAATCAATTCATCACTCCAATAAAATAAAATTGTTCACATTGAAATAATTCATATGTACTTTGTAACTCGAATAAGTTTAATCTACATTGTTACATTGAATATTGAACGAAATAACAAATAATCATCAATTGGATGAAATTATTTGGCTTATTCTATTTCCAACAAAAAACTGTTGTACAAACTTTTACATTTATATTTAAAAAACAAAAATTAAAAAAATATTTTTTAAAAAATTTCTCCGTTACAAATTAATTATAAGACAACAAACAACAATATCAATCATACCGATTAGTGAGTAAATGTTTGTTTATTTCAAACTGGTTTTTTGTTCAATGTTCAATCTCATCAATGATTCAATGTTGTAAGAATAGTTAGTGAGTTGAAAAAGAAAAATTCCCTGCATACATTATGTATGTGTAGAGATGATCGATTGTCAATATTGAATTTATACAAGTAACATCTTTGAAATCATCAATCAATCATTGTTAGACCATACCATTAGAAACCTGGAAGCACTGGAAAAACGGCCGTTTCGTTCTGGTATGGGACTCCTCAGCAGTGGGCACCCACGAACCCTGCACCTCGCAGGATTCGAACCCGGGACCTGTGGTATTGTGCACGAACGTCTAACAATCGAACCACTGGGCCGGCATCCAACAGTGTTAATGTCTAACTCTGATTGATCTACAGATTTCAGCTCGACCTCACCCATTTGTCTTTGGTAGTTACTGCCTACATCCGACACGGTTGAACTCCATTGGTCACGTCTTCTCAACTAGAACCCCGAGAATTTCCTAACGAAGCTAGTCATCACTAGTGAGCACTGTTACGATATTTTGGGGCAGAGTTTTGGAGGTTTGCGTTTTTACACATTTGAAATCATCAATCGTAAGGCGTTCGCCTACAATGCCGAAGGTCCCGGGTTCGAAACCTGCGAGGAGTAGGAGTCGTGGATGTGCACTGCTGATAAGTCCCATACCAGGACGAAACGGCCGTCTTTCAGTGTTTCCAAGTTTCTAATGGTGTGGTCTAACAATGATTGATTGATGATTTCTAATGTGTAAAAACACAAACCTCCAAAACTCTGCCCCAAAAAACAAATAACATCAACAGAATGAATGTGATATTTATTGAATTTTTAACTTTTTTATTTGTATAGTTGCAGAAAAAAATAGTTTTGTTTTTCTGAAAATTAAAACATGATTAAATTTCATTTTTTTTAATAAAAAGCTATAAAATATTTTGGCATATTGAAGTTCAAAAAAAAAATTTCAGGTCAACTAATCTATCATTATTTTTGATGAGATAAATTTTATTTGGTCAGTGTAACTGATGATGATGATGATGATGTTGATGATAGTAAGGGACAATGAGATGAAATGACAAGATGAGTTTAATTGATCGAATTTATGAGTTATTACTATAAAAAAGGGATTGTAAAATGTTTATTCATTCTTTAAAAACATAAATTCTATCTTAGTTTGACAATCAATGAAGACCGGGAAGAACTGAACAATAGTTTTGTTCTAGTGTTAGGCTCTTCAGTAATGAGTTTTTACGACCTTAAAACAAGTGGTCGAACTTAGAGCAGTGTGCGGCCAATAGTTAGACCACTGAGCTAGTATCCAGTAGCCTACATGTATAATTTCAAACAGTTTGTGATATTGAGCAACCATTTTCTATTGTTGTACAATACTCTTTGATTTGAAACGATGATCTAACTGAGATTAGTTCGTTGATTTGAACTATGAAAATCCTACAATCTCCATAAACTTCCCAGTGATAGTAATACTGCTACTACTACTGTGGTGCGAGTTACTTATAAGTAGTATATGACGTGAGTGTCAACGTAATGTCTGGCAGCAGAAGATGAGGGAAGATCAAGAAAGGAAGAGTGGGAACACAATGGAATTTGTATGAAACACATGAATAGTGACAATGGATTGATGTTTTGCAACAGGAACAGTCCAGTTCGATATGATGAACTGATATTTTGCAAATTAACGATTCACAATATGGTTTTCCGATTTTACTGAGTAACTCTGTAATTTTTGTTAAATACAATCCGGTTGCCTCACCTGTGTTCTCATTCACTACACTACTACTTCTGTCACTAATAATAATAATGGTAGTCACATTTTCATTTCTAGATGAAACTCTTGCAGTTCAATTGAGAAGTGTTGGTCAGAGGCAAAATTAGACAGACTGAATCATCAGATTCGGATACAGTAGTCTAAGTTATTGTGTGGTCTTTACTTCTTACGACGTAGTTAACGAGTAGTATACAGTAGGGTTTAGCCCCTACGTTACGGCTGAAAAAAAAAGTTTCACATCCAGATTTATGGAGCATTCCGGCTGTTCTGAGGAACAGAAGACATGTGGTTGAAGGCAACCAAGAAGTTGCCTATTGTGATAACGGGTGTTTGATGATAAGTTGTGCACATTTTGGCTTGTAGAATATGTTTCATATCACTACAGTTCCACAATCATTCACAGTATCTTTCGCCTTTGAATTAATATTCTGTGTTATGTTTAGTTGAGCGCTGTTGAAACTTTCGAATAGAGAACAAAATGAATTTTCGGTAATCCATAGTTTATAATGGCTGTCTAGCAGAAATCTTCACACAGAGTATGAAACTCATTAATTTAGGAACTGTCAGTAGTTCTCTGATTATCTCTGTGTAAACACTGTCATTAAAATCAGAGCTAGATGCTGTGTGCAGCAGCAGTACAGAGAACATAACATCAAGGATTTGCCAATATTCTTAGAATATAGAACTATACTTTGTAAACGAACTTTGTATAAACAAATGTTGAACATAGTTAACTTAAAAATCGTCATTAAGTTACATGTCAACGTAATTATTAGGACGGATGAATTGCAGAACTAGGATTATTTGATAATGTCTGTACTAACTAATATGTTGAGCTAATATAGCTTGTCTTAGCTTTTAGAAAAAAACTAATTAACCTTTTCTCAATGAATTACTGTTCACTTGATAATTGACCTTGTCAATTATTCGCCTAAATTTTGGTTTATTTTTATTTCAGTGCACGTGTACATGAAATATATTTTCATCTGCATTCAACCGTATCGAGTGGGTTGTAAATTACTGTCATCTCACAGATGGAATTCATCTAAGAATAAATGAAAGATTTATTTCATAACTGGTTTCATTGTTTACCCAAATTGGAGTCAGATCCCATGACACAAAATTATACTGCCCAAGAGTCTAATAAACTAACATTTACTTGTAATGGATTTATAGAGAAACCGTATTTACTATCTTACTTTATGTAATAATGTCGAAAAAATCAAGGAGTTTTAGCCATTAAGGTTTTGCTAAGAGAGTCATAGTCAAGGTCTAAACTGTGTTTTGACGGGTAAAACAACATTGAACATAGAAAGTAAACAGGTAAAATAGTATTTAAATGAGTCACATTTGCCAAGGTTTCGTTATCAAAGGAATTCAATTTACTTACTTACTTACTTACTTACTTACTTACTTACTTACTTACTTACTTACTTACTTACTTACTTACTTACACACACCTGTTACCCCCAAAGGAGCATAGGCCGCGCACCAGTTTTCTCCAACCAACTCTGTCCTGAGCTTCCCTTTCCAGTTCTGTCCAATTTTTGTTCATTCTTCTCATATCTTTCTCGACGTAATGTGTTCCTTGGCCTTCTTCTTTTCCTTTTGCCTTGAGGGTTCCATGTGAGGGCTTGTCTTGTGATGCAGTTAGGTGTTTTTCGTAGTGTGTGTCCTATCCACTTACACCGCTTCTTCTTAGGTATTCAATTTATTTGACATTAATTAGCAGTTCAGTTGTTAGTTTTATTAACTGCAGATTTTATCAGTTACTTATTTACTTACTTACTTACTTAGGCCTGTAACCTCACTCAGTGGAGCATAGGCCACCGACCGGTATTCTCCAGCCAACTCTGTCCTGAGAATTCCTTTCCAGCTCTGTCCAACTTTTGTTTATTCTTCTCGTATCCGTCTCCACTTCTCGACGTGATATGTCCCTTGGCCTTCCTCTTCTCCTTCTACCTTGAAGTTTCCAAGCGATGACTTGTCTTGTGGTGCAATGGGGTGCTTTTCGCAGTGTGTCCTATCCACTTCCACCGCTTCTTCTTGATTTCTTCACCACTGGAATGTGGTTTTTTCTTTCCCACGATAGGTTCTTACTGATGGTATTTGGCCAACGGATCTGAAGTATTTTACTTAGACAAATTGTATCTTCTGGATGATGGCTTTCATAGTTCCCCAAGTTTCCACCCCATACAGTCTGATTGTCGTGACATTTGAATTGAAAATTCTAATTTTTGTGTCGATTACTCTTTGTTTATCAGTAGTCATGTAATTATTTCTTTACCTACTTCTTCACATCCTAATTATCGACCATCCATCTTTCTAATTTTACACTATCATTATTATGGATGAATTGAGTTATTTAGTAGAAATGTAATGCTTTTCATATTTTCTTCCACGTTTGTTTACTTGAATGAGTTACTTTTCAATATTTATGACTAGATCAAAGAATGATCTAATTATCGTTGCATATTAACTGTTTTATCAAAAATTAGGTATTTAATTTTGATTAGGAGTTTTTGAAAAAAAGTAACTATCTGTTTTAGCGCCATTACGTTGTTTAATAAATTAGAGGGGTCTAGATAGTCACAATTTGTTTGATGAGTGCGTGTTTGAATTTTTACTTTGGCAATATAAACGAATGACAGCATCATTATTAAACAAGGTGAATCTGATGCAGGCGTAAAGCGCGGGTAGCATTTCTATAATTGACGAACACCTGGAACTCAAAACGACTATCGGTCAAGACATTTCTATTATATGGATCGGAAACTTCTAGAAACACGTACGCTATCATCCACATTACACAAGTGTTTGTAAACAGTTGGCCAAACAACATCAGAAACAACCTTCTATGGGAGAGAACAAACCCGATTCCAGTTGAGGAAGAAATTAGTAAAAAAATCCCTTGGAGGTGGATAGGAAACACATTGTAGAAATCACCAAACTGTATCACGAGGTAAGAGCTTACTTAGAATCTCCAAAGTCAAAGGGAAAGTGAAAGACTTTGATGTTCGTCAATTGATATACTTGAAACTATTACGGGTTGAGCTTAATCAGTAAACAAGAGCGAAGACAAATGATCCAGTGACATGAAAGGCTACGCTAATCCGAGTGTCCCAAGGCCCCACTAAATAGAGGAAGATGTCTTGAAAAGATGTAGAAAGTGTATTCAACAAGCACACAAATCCAGTTTATCTACACATGATAGAAATGTTCTTGGGCGAGCCTCAAAAATAGCGAACCAAGATAATAATACATCAACCAATGACAGTCAAGGATTCCCCGTGTGGGAAATGTAATCTCAAGGTCAACTGATCAGCCCGTGCTCGAAAACATAAAATGCAAAAATTAGGACCTTTACCAAGTTAGTTGTGGGGATCTAACGTCCCCAACAAATACCAAAGAACACATTACACCGAGAATTGAACACTGACGTGAAAACATTGTGTAACGATTGGGTGTAACTAAAAAGGAAGGTGGAGGACAGAGTTGGTTGGAAGATACTTGTGGACGGCTTATGATCCATTAGTGTGTAACAGGTATAAGTAGGTAAGTAATACAAACGAATGAATATATTTCATGCTTTGTTCTGAAGGCAAAATAAACTATGATCTCTGCTAAATGATCAATCAGTCTAAATAACTTAATCATGAGAGTGATCACTCTTCATTTAAAATAGTTCAGTACTAACATCTCAGCTCATTAAAACTGAATGACTTACGTTTCAGTCTATCAGGAAGTATTAGTTCTCTTGTGGCAACGACTCGTGTTATATAGTAACAGTAATTAAGACGAAGGTATACGAAATTTATAATGCAAAGCAAGTCCGCCGCCACATTTTCGAACTACTGATAAGTCCCATACCAGGACAAAATGGCCGTCTTTCAGTGCTTCCAGGTTTCTTTCTAATGTCAATCTAACAATGATTGATTGACTGATGATTTGTTAATTCACATAAAATTCAAGTTTCTCGTCGTCTCTCTCAGAACTACTAAGAGTTACAGATCACTAAATAAACCTGAATTCAATAAACTCACCATTCCAACATTATTTCTCATAATTTCGCCAAAATTTTTAAATTCATCCATTTGTTCACTTTATTTTCAATTTTTTTATTTAAAACAAAGAGAAAAAAAGACAAATAGTATTGAGTCAATAAACTTGCTGAAAAAAACTTGAGTAAATAATGAAAAAGAAATATAAATAAAATTTCAACAACCAAACATAAAGGAAAACCATGTGGGTATATTTTCTGTTGTTGTTGTTGATAGATTAAAACAAAAATTATTGTACAATGTTCAATATTTTATTTTATGTACCGATGCACATAAAATTGAGTAAATAAGTAAATAAACGAAGTTTACTTCAAACGTTGCGGGAATTCAATGTTGGAGAAGTATGAACATCTGAATGTGCATGTGTGTGTGTGTACACTATTTTTTTTTAAAAAAATGAGTTGAAATATTTGTTTGGTACGAAACCAATTGAAATTGTTGATTGAGTCATAAGATGGAAAATTTTGGGATAAAAATTGTTTTAAAAAGAAATAGTCTAATCTGTTGAATAAATATAAAATGAGGGGAAAAAAAATATTATACTTTATTGTTTGTTTTAAGTTAAGTGGGTTGTTTTGTTCAATGATAACAAGAACAAAGATGCTTTGTTTGTGATCAGAGAATATGATTCATGATAGTTCCTACTTCATTTTCATGTGAGCGACGCTGTTATTAGGAAATGGGTGCTAGATAAGAATGGCAGATCAATAAATGAAGTAATGAAACTTCATCAGTTGAGGTGGTTGGGACATGTGTTACGTATGCCTAACTATCGACTGCCTTGACGAGCTATGTTTTGTAGTATTTAGTAGGTTAGAAAAAACTAGGGGCGGCCAAACCGAAACATGACAGAAATCCATGAAGTCATTGACAAGTGGATGGAGTGAGTTATGTCGGTAGTTGTC
This sequence comes from Schistosoma turkestanicum, assembly GCA_944470395.2. Taxonomy (NCBI): domain Eukaryota; kingdom Metazoa; phylum Platyhelminthes; class Trematoda; order Strigeidida; family Schistosomatidae; genus Schistosoma; species Schistosoma turkestanicum. The sequence continues at coordinate 9,243,970 of OX103972.1, forward strand.
GACTGCCTGGTTGTGGTCCGCGAGATGATAATAATCGATCGTTAGATACCCTGAATGATATGGCTCAAAACCGTTTGCAATCGCGCCGGTGGATTTATTCTTTGTGTTCTCTCAAATCCTAATCTTCTGGATTCTTCAACACTTCTAATTTTGACTTTCTAAACTTTTCTCACTAAATCATGCTTCGTGAATAATATCTTCTAATCCTTTACTACTTCTGCTACTATTGGATTTGAATTGACAATTATATTTATGTGCTGATGTGGTATGGCAACATGAACTGATGTACTTACGTACAAAGTTCTACGTTGCGTCTGATTGACTCACTGACTTCAGTTTCATAGTCTATTGTGGTAAAAGATTGATTTTCCCTATCAGAGTTAATCACAATTTTTTTTCAAAAGGTGGGAAGTTTTTAAGTCATTTTCAGAAACACGATATGTGATGAGCTACAGAACGATGAAATTCACCAGTCAGTCAATGTACTTCATACAATAATGAATTCCTAATCGTAAAATTTAAACAAATCAAGAATGAAATTAATTTTTTTGGCCTCAAATAAATTCATACTTTGTACTTGGTTGTTTTACTTTTGTTATGAATACGAATTGATAAGTTTAGTTATTTTTTGTAGATTGACATAATTTAGGATCTAACGAAGCAGTACTACCTGTAAGATCTATTTTTGAAGGTTTTGTTTCAGAAAGTCCCTCCATGTTGTATACATTTGTAATTTGTTCTTGTTGAGATTCCTTCAGTTGTATATTTTGTTTGTCGGTTCGATTCCATTTCGAGACGGTGATATTTGTATTTTATTATAGTTTCTATTTTTCGTGCCTTTTACTGAGTTTCTATGTTTCTTTCTGAACTGTATTGATGTTGTTTAAGCTGATATTTAGTCATGGCGACAGTCATATTGATTTGCTCCTCTTTTGATTGTGTCGCTTGCATTGATTGGAATTGTGCATTTTGATTAAGAATTGAAGAACTCTTGCAGATTATGGAACACTCTGTGTCATAAACCAACCAAATATTATCTGTCGAATGAATCTGATCTATCCAGGAAGGATAGAATAACATTTATTTGTTGCTGTTGATTTGAATAATTGAACAATTGTTGGTTGAATAACTGAGTGATAATATTTATTTAGGTGATGATGTATATTTATATGTATGATGAGTAGTATAACCTTCATTTACTCAATCACTTGTTTTGATTTCAGCTGAGCAAGGCGCGTATCTAATCCACCCAGATATTTATTCCTCAGTTTCGATCCTACACTACCCATCAATGAATCATGAGTTTTTCGGAATGTGACTGAAGTTCACAAATTAGGTTGGAAACCTGAAATCATTGGATGGCCGTTTCTTCCTAGTATCGGATCCATCAGTAGTACGCATCCACAACGTTCACACACTGTAACCGAGCTCACAAACTTAGGTTTCGCGTGCGAACACTTTTGCTCTTGACCACTGAGACAGCTGGCATCCAATTCACGATAATGCATGACCATCATCCAGTGTCTTCAAAAGGTAACGGCCACACATCCAGGACGGCTGAACTCCAATAATCACGTCTTCTAACTAGAACTTAGAGAATCCCTTCACAAAGCTAGTCACTGGTCAGCACATGATAATTTTCATGATGAAACCTAACAATCTCCACAACACCACAATGACCTTAGCTGACAAATTATTTAGTTTAAGTTAAGGTACTAACATTGAAAGCTGAAGATCTTGTGTACGGCCTCCGGTAAGGTTGTACTTGAACACTACCAAATAGTTCTATGTTAAAACAATTAGCTGTCCAGTATTTCTTAGTTTTCAGTAATTTATTAACTGAAATCAACCAGTGCTACTATCTATGAAAGTTTAAAAAAATACAACATTTTATTATTTAAAAAATTTGGTTTATTCTAAGAATTGTACACAATTGAACATTGAAACAATTAAGAAAGAACATCAATTGAAACAATCTCTCTAGATATGATTTTAGCATTACTGAAAAGTATTAAAAAAAATTAACTGGAGAAAAAATAAGAATTTTATAAACTGTTGGGGACGTTAGATCTCCAGAATTCACTTCATTTTGGATTTCATGTTTGCGAGCATGAGCTGATCAGTTGACCTTGAGATTTCTTTTCCAACCAGGAAAATCCCTGGCTACTGTGTATTTTAGTGTGTTATTTTTGTGACTCTCCCAAGGATGTCTCTATGATGTATGAATAACGATATTTGTGTGCTTGATTGTATTGTGCTTGTTGGGTGTTTGTAGAATATGCTTTCTACGCTATATCAAGACTTTTCATCAGTCAACTATTCAGGGTAGCCTACCTGGACGCTGGTTCATTGTCTCGTTCTAGTTTGTCGACTATGATGAAACCGTAATCATTTCAAACATACTTGGTGACGAATCTAACATAGACTAACCGAGATATTTCCATTAAAACTATCATGAGAATACAGTATGCAATTTAACCCTCTTTACTTGCATGTACGCATGCAGTTACATGTAATCGGGAACAGTCAAGTTGTATAAAACAAACAATGTACATATCATGTTCATAAATAATTCGATTATCAATAATTCATGAACGAATTCGTCCCAAAAATCAATAATAATAATAATAATAATAATAATAATAATAATAATAATAATAGTAATAATTTCAATGTGTATTCAAATGACTTTTGTTTTGTACAGTTGACATTTTGATTAATTTGCCTCATTCAATCAAAATTAGTTTTAATGTATGTATATATATGTATATTTTTTCTTGATCAAATAAACATTACTTATCGTTACTAATGACAACTGACATCATGATGATGATGATGATGATGATGATCATAACAAATAAAAATGATGATTGATTCTTTCTTGTGAGATATATATATATTTATTTTATAAGAATTCTTTCTAGTCAGTCCTGTTTTTGTTTTATAACTGACGAATTTCATTCATTAGCTTATCAAAAACAAAATTATTAAAATCATGGGAATCAATCATTGTTAAATCACCATTAAGAACTTGGAAGCACTGGACGGCCGTTTTGGCTGTAGTATTGGACTTCTGAGTAGCACATTAGTGTGCATTCAGTTCCGGCTGATGAGTCATGCAATAGCAGGTCGGGTTCCGTTCGATTTTCGTTCCTTCTTCTCATGTCTGTCTCCAATTTTCGAAGTATTGTGTTCCCTGGTCTTGATCTTTTGCTTTTACCCTGAGGGTTCCAAGTGAGGGCTTGTCTTGTGACATAGTTGGATGCTTTAAGCATTGTGTGTCCTATCCACTTCAAGCGCTTTTTCCTGTGAAGTAGTGCACAGAGAAGACAGCGGATGAGGTTGCACAAGACCAAAAATGGATCAAAGTTTGACAATGGAATCCGGCTCAGTGGTCCTGGGTTCGAGTCCAGTGAGTAACAAGAGCTGTAGATACTCAGTGTAGACCCATTCAATGATGCTTGCCATTTATCATCACCCATTTAATAATTCAATCTTCAAGCATTGTATAAATGTTGATGATGACGACGCAGATGGGTGTTTTCCGCAATATGTGTCATATCCACCTCCACCGCTTCTTTCTGATTTGCTCCTCCACTGGAATCTGGTTTGTTCTCTTCCACGGTAAGTTGTTTTTGATGGTGTTTGACTAAGTGATCCGAACTACTTTGCATAGACAACTGTTAATAAACACTTTTATCTTCTGGATGATAGCTTTGGTAGTTCTCCAAGTTTCCGCTCCATACAGTCGGGTTGTCTTGACATTTGTATTGAAAATTCTGATTTTGGTGTTGATTGAAGGTTGTTTGGAGTTCCAGATATTTTTCAATTGTAAAAATGCAGCCCTTGCTTTGCCGATCCGCTCCCTCACATCTTCATTAGATCCACCTTGGTTGTCGATGATGCTTTCTAGATTTGTTAAGGTTCTTACAACCTCCAAAGCATCTTCATCATGTTTAGCTCATGTTGTGTTGTATTGGAGAATTTCGCTTTTCCCTTTTTTTGTGTATGTTGAAACCTACTACTGCAGAGTCTACAGCTTCACTGACCATCTTCTTCTACATTTTTTATTGCATGCGCAAATAGAAAAGTCAAATCATCTGTGAAAAGCAGCTACATCCAACTGTGTATCCCATCTATCCATTAAATCCCATGCTTCCTAGCCTCAGATGTTGACATCGTCTTCATAATCCGATCAATCACCAGGTGATAAGAGAAAGCAAGATGATAAACTAACCTTTTCACATTTTCAATTGGTAATAAAAACAAGAACAATTAAAGTAGATATAACTATGTCAATAAAGAGAAAAAAAACATTTTCTCTCCTTTTTTTTCTAACAATCTTTCTCGGTGTTTACTAAGCTCTTTTCACATTTCATTGTATATATATATATATATATATATATATATATATATATATATATATATATATATATATATATATATATATATATATATATATATATATATATATGACTTACGACTTACGTCTCTCACCCCCAATGCAGCATAGGCCGTTCACCAGTTTTCTCCAACCAACTCTGTCCTGGGCTTCCCTCTCCAGTTCTGTCCAATGTTTGTTCATTCCTCTCATATCTTTCTCTATTTCTCGGCATAATGTGTTCCTTGGCCTTCCTCTTTTCCTTTTGCCTTGAGGGCTCCACGTGAGGGCTTGTCTTGTGACGCAGTTGGGTGCTTTTTGCAGTGTGTGTCCTATCCACTTCCACCGCTTCTTCCTGATTTCCTCCTTCACTGGAATCTGGTTTGTTCTCTCCAACAGTACGTTGTTGCTGATTATGTCTGGTCAACGAATCCGAAGTATTTTGCGAAGACAACTGTTAATTAACACTTGCAACTTCTGGATGATGTCTTTCGTAGTTCTCCAAGTTTCCGCTTCATACAGTAGAACTGTCTTCACATTTGTATTGAAAATGCTGATTTTGGTTTTGTTTGAAAGTTGTTTGGAGTTGCAGATATTTTTCAACTGTAGAAATGCAGCCGTTGCTTTGCCAATCAGCGCCCTCACATCTGCATCCGCCAGTAGAACCTTAGGGGCTACTGCCGGTCCCAAGCCCGGATAAAGGAGGAGGGTTGGACATGGGGTTGGCGACCCCATTCCGTTGAAATCTCACTTGCCAAAAAAACGCTATATATATATATATATATATATATATATATATATATATACATATGTAGAATTCACTTGTTGCCAAGTTCTTTGGTTTTTTTCTTCTAAATAAAAAAGCAACCAACTAATCTCTTAACTCATATTATCATTAAAAAAATTATTTTTTTTTATATTTCTAAGTGAAAAATAGATAAAACCGAAAGAAGAAAACCCCGAGATAAGACTAAGAAGTTTGAGGAAATGCGAAAAAGTCAACAGTGTGTGTGTGTGTGTGTGTTTGAACAGTAGTTCATGTAAACGATGCGAATGACTAACTAACTAACTAACTAACTAGACGAAACACAAAACATAAAAGGCGTAAACAATAAAAAAATGTAAGAAATCGAACTAACTAACAAACAAGGCATATAGAGATGTTCAATGAAATATTTGTTTAAAACATGTAAAATATAAGTAGTATGTTTAATTTTAATGTCTTATCTTCATTACAATGGGTGTAATAAATCATAGGTTGTCATTTTTGGTTAGTATGGATGACAAAATAACAGAGTTCTTTTTATCTGCTATAGAAGTATGAAAAAACTGACAATGATGAAAATTGTTTAAAATAATTTAGTTGCTGTGGTCACAACACTCTGGTTTCGATTATTTTTCATTAAAAAAAGGAGAAAAAGAACTGATACTGGTTCTTTTTTATTGGACACTTACTATGGCAGAGAACAAACCAGATTCAAGTTGAAGAAGTAATCAGGAAGAAGCGCTGGAAGTGAAGAGGACATACATTGAAGAAAGCACCCAACTACGTTACAAGACAAGACCTTAATTAAAGCCTTCAAGGTTAAAGGAAAAGAGGAATGCTGAGGAATACATGACACCGAGAATTGGAAACAGACATGAGAAGAATAAACAACAATCGTATAGAACTGGGAAATAATGCCCAGAATAGAGAGAATGTTGGTCGATGGCCTATGCCCCGCGGAGTGGGATAACAAGCGTAAATAAATGAGTAAAAGCGTTTTTTTTATGCCCTATTATGTTGTTCTTAAAACCACATTCCAGTTGGAGAAGAAATCAGGAAAGTGCGCTAGAGATGAATAGGTCACACATTATAGGAAGCATCCAACTGAATGACGAGGCATGCCCTAAATTGGAACTCGTGAAGACAAAGGAAAAACAATAGACCAAAGAAGAACATTATGCCGAGAATTGGAGACAGTAGAAACATGAAGAACTGGGAAAGAATGCCTAGGATAGAGTAGGTTGGAGAATGCTGGTCAGCGGCCTGTGCCCCATTAGAGGTACCAGGCTTAAGTAAATGAGTAAGTACTTTTGTATGCCTTCCTAAAGTGTTTTTAAAAGTTCATCTAATCACATTTATTAACAATTAACTTGTCATCATATCTACTTTGTTGGAGAAACAGAATCTTGTTACAAAAATGAACATATTTTCATTTACTACATATTATTGTAAGGATCATTTTTCAATATTTTTCTCTCCCTTCTTAAATTTCAAAACTGAATCGATCAGTATATATTGATGTGCATTTGTTAGGGAAAGGGTACTAGGTAATGATGGCAAATCACTAGATGAAGTATTGAACCTCCATCAGTTGAGGTAGTTGAGACATGTGTTACGGATGCCCAACCACCGATTGCCTCGATGAGCTATGTTTCGTGGTGTAGGAGTATGGGTTGGAAGAAAGCTAGGGGCGGTCAGACCAAAACATGGCAGAAATCCATGAAGTCACTGACAAGTGGATTGAGTCATGTTAGCAAGTGTAGACTACCTGATGGGAGTCCGCGAGATGATAATAATCGATGGTTAGAGACCTTAAATGACATGGCTAAAAACCGTTTGCAATGGCCAGGTGCATTTATTGTTAGGGTTCTATGAAATTCTAACCTTCTGAATTCATCACCTTCATCTTTGTCTTCTTAAATTTATTTCACTAGATTCTATTTCTTGAATAATATCTCCGAGCACTAATCTTCTCCATTACCGCTAATACTTCTACAACCTCTATTACTATGGGATTTGAATTGACAGTTGCATCTCTGTGCTAATGCGATATGGCCACTTGAACTGATATGCATGCGTACGTATGTACAAAGTACTAGGTTGTAACTGACTGACTGATCGATGTTTCTGAACATTACTCAAAGTAGAAAAAAGAATAATGAAAAACTCTATCTTGTTAAGTTTAATCAATACTAGTCATCATATCTACATAAATTCAACTTTCAATGTGATCTACACAAATTTCATTCAATTTGTCTCATATTTTATTAGACTACACTTGTTGTTACATAAAACGGAAATCATCAGGTATGCTTGCTACACATCAATCATCATGATTATTTTTTTCTGTTGAGTTATTTAAGTTGCATAAAATTTACATCACATTTTTCGTTTCTTCAGTTTTATCCTGTCTTAATTTAAGAAAACATTCATTTGTATGATCTCTATCAATCTTACTAAATTTGATGAATATTTGAATCTATTTTATGCTAATTATTACATGTTATTATTAATTTTAGAAATCATATGGTTAGCGTTTTTTTTGGCAAGTTAGATTTCGAAGGAATGGGTTCACCAACCTCATGTCCAACCCTCCTCCTTTATCCGGACTTGGGACCGGCAGTAGCCCCTAAGGTTCTCCTGGCGGAGTTAGAAATCATATGAAATATTTATATAGTCAATTGTTTAATCTTTATTCTTACATAATATATATATATATATATATATATATATATATATATATATATATATATTTAAGTAATGAATCATGAATCAATCATTGTTAGACCACTATTGGAAAGTATTGGACGGCTGTTTCGTCCCAGATATGGGAATTCCCGCTACTCTCAGGATTAGATAAGTCACATACTGTTGAAGTAAATCTACTTTAAATTCATAAATAGTTGTTTTTTCTCTATATTGCAGTGGTTTCTCTATGAATTTATGTAAATCCTAATGTATCTGTATTAGTAATGGCTTTGAGTTTTAGATTCTTAGCGTTGGCCTTATGACTTCCGAAGAAACTTGGCTTTCATCATGTGACGTCATAGCTCTTTTAAATACAAGCCTTTCAAATTTCACCGCAGTGTTTAAATGGTTTGAATTATTTTTTCTGGTTAGCGTTGTTTTCGGTGAGAAGGTTTTCTACGGGATGGGCTCACTGAACCCATGCTCAACCATCTTCTTTGGACTAAGCTTGTGTCGAGCTGTAACCCCCGAAAGGTTCCAGGTAAAACTTGGAAAACTATGACAACTATTATTCAAAAGATACAAGTGTTTGATAACAGTTGTCTGCGCAAAATACTTCGGATCTGTTGGTCAGACAAAACCAGCAACAACATACTGTGTTGGAGAATAAACCCGATGTAAGATCCATTTTTTGAAGGCTTTGTTTCTGAAAATCGCTCCGTGTACACAAATCTATGTCTACATTTATAATATGTTTTTATTGATTCCTTCAGTTGTAAATTTTGTTAATCTGTTCTATTCCATTTTGTGATGATAATATTTGTATATTATTATAGTTTCTATTTTTTGTGTCTTTTACTGAGTTTCTATGTTTCTTTCTGAACTGCATTGATGTTGTTTAAGCTGATACTTAGTGATGGCGACAGTCATATTGATTTGTTGCCCTTTTGATTGGGTTGCTTGCATGGACCAGAATTGTGCATTTTGATTGTGAATTGAAGCACTCTTTCAGAATAGGAAACACTCTGTGTTATAATGCAATCAAATATTATCTGTCGAACGAACCTGATTTATCCAGGAAGGATAGAATAACATGTATTTGTTGCTGGTGACTTGAATAATTGAACAATTGTTGGTAGAATAACTAAGTGGTAATATTTGTTTAGGTAATCATGTATATTTATATTTGTGATGAATATTAGAACTGTCATTTACCAAATCACTTTTTTGATTTCAACTGGGCAATAGAGCATATCTAAACTATTTAGACAGTTATTCTTGCGTCCAAACCTCAGTTTGAATTCTACACCAGACTCTCCAGTTGAGGAAAAAATTAGCAAAATCCTCGGAAGTGAATAGGTCACAGATTGTTGAATTCATCTAATTGTATCACAAGGCGAGCCCCAAAGTCAAAAGGAAATGAGGAAGACTAAAGATCACTTTACGTCAAGAATAGGAAACACACATTATAATAATGAACACCAACTGATTAGAACTGGAAAGGAAGGTGCAGAACAGAGTAGGTTGGAGAATGCTGATCAGTGGCCAACTTTCCACTAGGAATAACAAACGTAAGTAAGTAAGTAAGTAAGTAAGTAAGTAAGTAAAGAAGTAAGTAAATATTTATCATATGCATACAAACAAACTTATATTGATGATTGACTATTGAATAAGAGGAAAATGTGCAACATATCATTACTATAATTATGAATTATGAAGTAAAACATGAAACATTCATTTGTAAAGAAATCTTTGTATAATTCGTTAAAAATTATAAAAATAAAACATATTTGATCTTTCTACTGAACTATTTTTTGCAAATTCATGCTTAAACACAATTTCCAGATATCCAAAGAAAAATTTCGCTTTATTCAATCAAAATGTGAATTCATAACATTTTCAGTTGTTCTATTGTTAAAAAATTCCAATAAAACACTATTTTTATTTTTATAAACAATTGAACATTGAATTTTATTTTCTAGGAGCTTACAGTAGTACTATGGTGCGAGCTACTTATAAGTAGTATATGACGTGAGTGTCAACGTAATGTCTGGCAGCAGAAGATGGGGGAAGATCAAGAAAGGAAGAAGAGTGGGAACACAATGGGATTTGTATGAAACGCATGAATAGTGAAATGTCAGACAATGGATTGATGATGGATTGAAGATTTGCCAATTAACGATTTACGATATGGTTTTCCTATTTTACTGAGTAACTCTGTAATTTTCGTTAAATACAATTCGGTTGCCCTCACTTGTGTTCTCCTTCACTACAGTACCACATATCATTTGAACTTATAAATAATGTTATTAGATCGTCATCAGGCTGCTTTACTCTAATATACATGAATATTTATACATGAAAATGTTAAACCAATCAAGGCAATTTGAGTCAATAATCACAATGAAATGAAAAAGATTACGTCCTGTTCGGATGTATACAGTGTATGAGGTTACGAAACTCCATGAATTTGATCAAGTTAGACATTAACACCGTTAGATGCCGGCTCAGTGATCTATCTAACGGTTAGGGCGTTCGCGCACAATACCGAAGGTCTTGGGTTCGAATCCTGCGGGGTACAGGAGTCGTGAATGCGCACTGCTGATGAGTCCCATACCAGGGCGAAACGGCCGTCCAGTGCTTCCAGATTTCTAATGGTGGTCTAACATTGATCGATTCATGGTTACCAATGAAAAACTTAACAATCTTCACAACAACCCCGCAATGCAACTATGCATATAATAGGCAAAACTTCAAGTGGATAGTAGGAAGACAGGTGAACACTGATAGGAGTAAGAAAATTATAAAATACGATAACTAAAGTTTTATCAATAGTAGGTGCAAGGTGGATGAATAGACTTCAAATAAACATTACAAAACATCAAAACCATTACGTAATAAGCAAATGTGTAAAAATAAAATTAAAATCAAAAATATATAATGTCATTCGTTAGTTACGTCATATTCGGCCACGGAAGAGATAGGAGTGTAACGAATTTCTTCTGAACACATAAATTGGGGGTTGAATGTACGAATTCCTATGGCTTCTGCTATGTGTGTACGAAACGGGAACGAAATCCGTTGGCAAATGATTGAGGTATACAAGATAGATCACTCGAAAAGATCTAGACTTTTATCTACAATATGACCACCACTATCAACCAGGTGTGCTAAGATCGAACTGTGTATTATTTTTGACTGACCATTCTTAAACCATGTTGGGGGAGATGTTCTTCACTCATTTGTTGGTTAAGTTGCCCGGTAGTTAGTACGCCCAATATATAGCTATCTCCACAGGAGCAACCAAATGAAATAGTTGTTTGAATCAAGGTCATATTGTAGTGAAGGAGAACACCGGTGAAGACAACCGAATTGTATTTAACGAAAATTACAGAGTTACTGAGTAAAATAGGAAAACCATATCGTAACCGTTAATTTTCAAATCTTCAATCCATCATCAATCCATTATCTGACATTTCACTACTATTCATGCGTTTCATACAAATTCCATTGTGTTCCCACTCTTCTTCCTTTCTTGATCTTCCCCCCCATCTTCTGCTGCCAGACATTACGTTTTCACTCACGTCATATACTACTTATAAGTAGCGTGCACCACAATATTTCTTTTTGAATTAATTAGAATTTATTCATTCCACATTAGATAATTTTTTTAAGGTCAATGTTACATAAAGAAAAAAAACAGAATTATTCTTCACACTTGAACATGTACAACAAAAATTCACATAATTAATGTTAATGTTGAACATTTATAAGTGGTTAAGGTCATTAATTTTTTTTTTCTAATTACGGAGTTTTGATTTAATTTAAATATTTTGTAAAATTATTATAACAAATATGCAAAATGTTACTTTATATTTGATATGAGAAACATGGAAGCATTGGATGTCCGTATAAGATGCACCGGCAATACACAGCCATTATGGTGCGCGCTACTTATAAGTAGTATATGACGGGAGTAAAAACGTATTGTCTGGCAGCAGAAGATGGGGGAAGATCAAGAAAGGAAGAGTGGGAACACAATGGGATTTGTATTAAACGCATGACCAGTGAAATGTCAGATAATGGATTGATGTTTGCAACAGGAACAGTCCAGTTCGATATGATGGATTGATATTTTGCAAATTAACGATTTACGATATGGTTTTCCTATTTTACCAATTAACTCTGTAATTTGAGATAAATAAAATTTTGGTTGCCCTCACCTGTGTTCTCCTTCACTACTCCATGACCTCCACAAGCAGAAAATCGAACATTAAAACCGTTGGATGTCAGCTTAGTGGTTAAGAGGTCAAGCGTTTGCATATGAGACTGAAGGTTTAATTGAAAAAAATTTTAATTTAAAAAGAGGAAAAAGCGGCCAAGAGGAATCCAGAAGATTGGGATTTGAGAGAAGATGAAGAATGGATGAAAACGGTTTTGAGCCATGTTATTCAAAGTCTTTAACCGTTGGTTATTGCTGCCTCGCAGATCTCAACTTGGCTGTCTACATTTACCAACATGACTCAGTCCACTTTTCAGTGACTTCATGGATTTCTGCCATGTTTTGGTTTGGCCGCCCCTAGCTTTCTTCCAACCTACTGCTACACCGCAAAACTTAACTCATCGGGGCATTCGGTAGTTTATAAGTAACCCATGAATATCTTCTATTCTTAATGGTTTTTTTTCTCACCTATTCAGTAGGACGAAGCGAACTGCTGTGCAGTAGATTCTTCCTTTGGTTAGCTGACGGATATTTCACCTACTCTATAATTGGAAAAAACTAGTCGAGTCTTCTTTGTCAGTGACGAGACTTTGTCAGACACCAGATAATCAGGACTGTTGTGACTATCAAGATAAGTTAAAGTGCTGACGCAAACCAATCCTGAAGCAAAATTTTGCATTTGGACGGGGAGAATTGCATCCTAAATATGCTTGCACAGTCCGAAGACTGCATTTTGTCAGTGCCTTTACTAAATAGAACTATATCATCGGCATATTCTAAGTAGCCAAATGAATCTCTCGGTAAAAGTTTATTTCTTGGAAAGTCATACGATGGATGTGTTGTTTCTAAAAGCATGTAAATGACGGAATTAAAGAAGAATGGAAAAAGTGGACATCCCTGACGGACACAGTTTGGGGTGATCAATTTTGATGACAGCTCTGACTCGACCAGTAGTGTTCGGGTAGAGAGCCTGTGTAAGAAAATGTACTTCTTTGGTACACTTCTAAATGACAGATACTGCCACAGGACCTTAAAATCGACAGAGTCAAATGCCGCCTTGAGGTCAATAAATGCAACTATTTTGGGACGTCTGAATTTATGTCTCCGTTCTAGGACCTGACGTAGTGTGAATATTTGGTCTACATATCTACATCCAAGTCTGAAACCAGCCTTGTTTTCTCGAATCCGTTCTTCATTATCACTACTTTGATGTCGAAGTATTATCGAAGCTAATATCATAGACAGTATATTAATCAAATTGATTTATATGTAAGTGTCACAAGAAAACTTTTGTCTTTCCTTATACACCAGGACAATCAGTAATCGAGACCAGTAAGATGGAATTACGCGCAGTTCCCTGACAAAACTGAACTACGATCCTTAAAAATCTCAGGTTTCGGTCGATCAAAACCCGCTGCCCTCCCTCGCTTCAGATTTCCTCTAGCCTTTTCAACCTCATTAAGGGTCGGAGGACTGAAACCAACTTGCCCTTCAGGTTGATTGGAGATGATGGGTAACCGAAGTGTGGATGAAAGCCAACTGAACTGATCCCTAAAGTGTTCGGCCTATTGATTCAATCTCCTGAATTGAGAATCAATAATACCTTCATCTTTTCCCGAAGTAGTCTCATTAATAGTCGAATTCCTAGTACCGGTTTCCTTGATAAGTCTGAATAGTTATCCACTGTTACCTAACGTCATCATTAAACATAGAAAATGATTGAAGTATAAATTTCCTGATTTTTTCAAAATATATCCGAAAGTATATAAATGAACAAACCTTTTACACAAATCAATCAATCATTGTTGTTTTAAGTAATGTATCATTTAAAACTACAAAAAATTTTGAAAAAAGTTGAACAGATATTTCATAAGACTCATATTTATTATTTATTTTAAAAATTCATGAAAACTTGATAAAATTATTATTCAGGAAATCGGCATAAGTTACCCATCTGCCAACCAAGACTGTGATCAAATTTCAAGTCAGAATATCAATAATGAGAGATAATCCAAACCATTTCAAGTTGAATTTAAATCTCATATCTGCTTCCTCAAGTGAATGGCTATCTGGAACCGGTAGATAAGTGGATAATGAGATGAAATTTGTAGCAAACGGTACTGTCTTGTCGCAGCTCTCATCAGGATTACAGAAGGAACGAAAGTCCTGATGACTTGATACATGGCATGGTTATGGATTTTCACTTTCTTGAAGCCATACAATAAAACAAAATAACTGTCTAGTTTTTAAGTTTTTTTTCTTAGTGAAGGCATTGAGTTCGACTGCCGATGTAGTTGTCAGTATTCAACATCGGTAAGTCAGAAATTCACCTTCGGAAATTTTATTTCATTCTGTACTAACAAATAATCTTGTTTCATTCTTGTTATGTTCGTCACTAGGTATGCTTGAAGCTATTACGAGTTCACCTTAGTCGATAAACGCGAACCAGACAATTACCAGCGTCCTAATTGGCTACCTTGAATCCCAAGCTGTAAAACAGAAGTCTTTGTAAGCGTAGAAAGTAAATTCTACAAACAGCCAGAAATCACAATCTAATCAAGCACACAACTCTCATTTATTTATACATCATAGAAACGTCGTTGGGACAGTCACAAAAATAGCACACTAAAATACACAGCAGTTAATCACAGCCATGGATTTTACTGGTGGGAAATGAAATCTCAATGTCGACTGATCAGCCCATGCTCGCAAACGTAAAATCCAAAATAAGGCATTTATCAAGCGAGTTCTGGGGATCTAACATCCCCAACAATTCTTAATGTTACAACTACTTTCACAGAAAAACAGCAAAAAACTGTGACAAGAATAAATTGTAAATCTTATCGAAAAAAAAAGTTTAATCATTTAATTTCTATAAATAAATCAGTGCAAATAGAATGCATGAAATCGTAAAGAAAACGACATATTGTCGTCTACGGATTACGTAATATTTTTAGCCAACTTCCGTCTATTTTTTTCCAACTTTCAATATATGAGACAAAATTAAATTTTTATATTATTTTTTCATTACGGAATTTATTTTAGACTGAATTAATTAATACATTGTACAGGTTTTTTGTTTTACAAAATTATGTGGGGAAATTTGAAAATTGAAATTGAACATTGAATAAACATAAACGAATGAGTTGTTTAAAGCAATGAACAAAGTAAACTTAACTGATGAAAGTAAAATTATCCTATTGAGAAATGAAGAACAGTATTGAATGACTGCTTGAGAGATAACTGTTTTCTAGAGTGAACCAACATTAAGCAGCTGCTTTATTCTGGTATGGCACTTATCATAAATGCACATTCACCTCTGATATGGACACCGTTAGATATCAGCCTAGTGATCTAAGAGCTGGGTGTTCGCACGTTTGACTGGCAATCATAAGTTTAATCCCATGCGAATGGGTCACGAATGGACAATGCGGGGAAGTACCACATCTGCCTGATATATATGTCTACAGCGTCCAGTTGTTCAAAAGTGGAGTAACTTAGGTTGCTTCACGGGATTTCAATGAAATTCAACAGTCTTCATAATCCTACACTTACAATATATGAAGAACACAGGAAAAAGTGGCCACCCTGTACATCTTCCTCGATCTGGGCAGTGAATAGATGTCAAAATATCTTCTCTCAAACCAATCTATGTAGATCATGTTGGATGCACATTCAACTAGAAAAATGTTGAAATTCTGAATAGATGGAATATAAATAAGATCAAGTAATTCTTAAGAGTCTTGACACTTGAATCAATCAGTTATCGATCGACATGTCAAAATCGGTTCAGATGATTTCCCACTCAAATTTAATTGTAAGCTATTATAAATTCAAGAATCAAGTCATAAGAATAGAGGAAAAAAAGGGTTAAAAATATGACGAGAATGACAAGATAAAGAAAATCAACAAGCAGTCAGTTATTTGTGGAGAACTTGAATTTTTTGTCCAGAAAGACAATGAAAAATTCATGATGAAATTATCGAATTTGAAGAACGAATCTCCATCAGCGAACAAGCAATTCAAATAAGTTACATAATTTCCATTAGTGAGACAAATTGTTCCAGTGAGTACATCCATTCTAAGTAGATATGACAACTGAGATACTGGTAAGTGAATTACATAAGTGAAAACTGCCAACTAACTCACTATCCATTCTTTTCATTGTCATTTAATTGGATTTAAAATTAGACGCCATGGGAAACAACTCACCGTGATGTGAATTCTTCATTCAGAGACGTCAAAATAAAAGCTTATATTTAGCAAAAAAGTTTAGCAGAATAATCTGTATTTACGAATCTTAACACTGAAGAACAGAAAAAACCATAATTGCACTAATACGTCAAAACTACACAATGTGTTCTAGCTTTTGGACACATTAATGAATCGATTTATCAATCACTCGTATTCTGACCTTGACAGTTACTCACCTATAACTGTAAGATCCATTTTTTGAAGGTTTTTGTTTGTGAAAATCCCTCCATGTTGTATACATTTGTAATTTGTTTGTATTGAGATTTCTTCAGTTGTACATTTTGTTAATCTGTTCGATTCCATTTTGGGATGATAATATTTGCATTTTATTATAGCTTCTGTTTCTTTGGCCTTAACTGAGTTTCTATGTTTCTTTGTGAACTTCATTTATGTTGTTTAAGCTGATACTTAGTGATAGCGACAACCATACTGATATGTTCCTTTGTTGGTTGAAGTGGTTGCACTGACTCGTAGTGTGCATTTCGATTGTGAATTGAAGCACTCTTCTAGAATCGGAAACACTCTGTGTTATAACGCAAATAAATATTATCTGTCGAACTAATCTGATCTATCAAGGAGGGATAACATATCATTTATTTGTTCCTGTAAATTTGAATAATTGGCTAACTGTTGATGGCATAAGTGAGTGGTAATATTTGTTTAGGTAATGATGTATATTTATATTTATGATGTATATAAGAAACGTCATTTACCCAATCACTTGTTTGGATTTCAGCTTGGCGATAGCGCGTATCTAAACTACCTAGACAGTTATTCTTCAGTCCAAACCTCAGTTTGCATTCTACAATAACCTTTGCTGGTTTTATTTGCGTGTTAATGTAGTTGTGTGCATTGCTTATTTGTCCTAACACATTTCTAGCTTACTTTGGTCTGGCTATAAATCCTTAGTCGTGTCTATTTAAATGAAGTTAACGCACTCGCCTACTCCACTTTGCTTCATTTTTATTCTTCTTATGATTATGTCTGTCAGTAAACGTAAACATATGAAACAAATTCATGCAAATAACCATATTTTAACTTGTCATCTCCTAATAGACTAAACTGTTCAATATACCTTCAGATGTACAGTAGATTACATGCTTTTAACACAATAGATATCATTACATACTTACGGAGCATAAACCGTTGACCAGCATTCTCCAGCACACCCTGTAGTCATCCTTTCCTCCCAGTTCCACCCAAATGCTATTCATTTTCTTGTGTCTGTCTTCAGTTGTCAGCGCAGTGTTTTCCTTGGCTTACCTTTTATCCTTATGCCTTGAGGATTATACGTTAGGGATTGACTTATGATGTACTTGGTGATATCAGAAGTGTGTGTCCTATCCACTTCAAACACCTTTTCCTATTTTTTATACCTCAACTAGAATCTGGTTTGCTCTATTGATGATGGCGTTTGAAAAACGGATCTGGGATTATCTTGTGTAGACAACTGTTAACAAACACCTGTATCTTGTGGTTGACAGCTTTCTTAATCCGGCAATTTCCCTCTACATTCGATTTGACATTTGTGTTGAAAATCATAGCTCTGGTGTACGTTGACAACTTTATTGGGTTCGAGATGTTCTTCAACTTTAGAAATACTGTCTTTATTTTGCTAATCCGTGTCTTCACATTTGCGTCAGTTTCTCTTTTTTCTGCGTGATGTTCTCCAGGTATGGAAACGTTTCCACATCTTCCCAAGCTTCTCCTTCAAGTCTGATATGCTAGGTGCATGTTGTGTTGTATCATGTATATTGAAACCTACTGTGGCAACGGATTTCATTACTTACTTACTTACTTACGCCTGTTACCCCCAATCGAGCATAGGCCGACCACCAGTTTTCTCCAACCAACTCTGTCCTGGGCTTCCCTCTCTAGTTCTGTCCAATGTTTTACAATTCCTCTCATATATTTCTCTATTTCTCGGCATAATGTGTTCCTTGGCCTTCTTCTTTTCCTTTTGCCTTCAGGGTTCCATGTGAGGGCTTGTCTCGTGACGCAGTTAGGTACTTTTCGTAGTGTGTGTCTTATTCACTTACACCACTTCTTCCTGATTTCCTCATCCAATGGAATCTGGCTTGTTCTCTCCCACAGTTCGTTGTTGCTGATGGTGTCTGGCCAACGAATACGAAGTATTTTGCGTAGACAGTTGTTAATAAACACTTGTATCTTCTGGATGATGCCTTTCGTAGTTCTCCAAGTTTCCACTCCATACAGTAGAACTGTCTTCACATTTGTATTGAAAATCCTGATTTTGGTTTTGGTTGAAAGTTGTTTGGAGTTGCAGATATTTTTCAACTGTAGAAATGCAGCCCTTGCTTTGCCAATCAGCGCCCTCACATCTGCATCCGATCCACCTTGGTTGTCGATCATGCTGCCCAGATATGTAAAGGTGTTAACGTCCTCCAAGGCATCTCCATCAAGAGTGACTTGGTTGGTGCATGTTGTGTTGCATCGGAGAATTTCGCTTTTTCCTTTATGTATGTTGAGAACTACTGCTGCAGAGGCTGCTGCTACACTGGTCGTCTTCTCTTGCATTTGTTGTTGCGTGTGCGATAGAAGAGCCAAGTCATCTGCGAAGTCCAGATCGTCCAGCTGCGTCCTAACTGTCCAGTTGATACCGACAGATACCGACAGATCGTACTTCTAGGGATCAGTCCTATAGTACGTATCACCAGGACGTCAAACAAACGGATTTCATAGGTACAGAATAATAATAATAATAATAATAATAATAATAATAATAATAATAATATGTAATTGCTACTCTAACAATTTTGATCAATAATAATAGTGAGAATAATAATCAAAAAAATAACTATTTAGAAATGTTTTTATTTAAAACAAAAACACCAATTACAGCAGATAATCCATTTTTAGACAAACTACAGATTGATAACAACAGGAATTGCTATTGAGGTGTTTTTCCAAAGCAATAGTCAAAATCAATAAAAGCGGAAATTCAATTATACTAGCTCAACTGATTATTGACTTTTATTTATTCAAACATTTGAATAAAAAAGCAACATATGAATAAATATGTAGAAAGTCAATAAAAACTAGATGGATCAATTAAAATTATCATAATTTATTTCTTAATTTAATTATTTTGTTTTTTTTAATAGAATGGTAGAAATAAGTGAAACTTACTTATAATTTAATTAAATATTATTGTCATATTGTAGTGAACGAGAACACAGGTGGGGCAACCGAATTGTATTTAACGAAAATTACAGAGTAGTTACTCAGTAAAATCGGAAAACCATATCGTAAATCGTTCATTTGCAAAATATCAGTCCATCATATCGAACTGGACTGTTCCTGTTGCAAAACATCAATCCATTGTCACTCACTATTCATGTGTTTCGTACAAATTTTGATTGTGTTCTAACTCTTCCTTTCTTGATCTTCCCCCATCTTCTGCTGCCAGACATTACGTTGACACTCACGTCATATACTACTTATAAGTAGCTCACACCACAATATGATTGTGAGTTTCGATCAGTGTTCAATGTCCAATTTTGAATATATATGATTTGGTAAAAACGATTCAAAGGAAACAGATTTAATGATTATTTATCAATTAGATGACAAAAAATGATAATAAATATAGACAATGTTTTCCTTTGTGATATTTTTTAAAAGTTTTCGTTTTGGACAAATTAAAAAATATTATATAAATTAACTCACGATAATAGGATGTCGGTTTACGATTAAAGCATTTAATAATGTTACTCTTTACTAAACTTTATGGTACGGTGAACTTTTCCCGCATATGGTTGAAATAACTTACTTACTTACTTGCGCCTATTCATCCCAGTAGAGCATGGGCTGCTGATCAGCAATTTCCAGCCTACTCTGTCATGGGCGCTCCTTTCTAGTTGTTACTAAGTGTTATTTATTCTTCTGATGATGGGCTTGAATTTCTGGCGCAGTTTTCTTTGGTCTATGTCTTTTCGTTTGATTTTGAGAATTCCATGTTAGGGCTAACCTTGTGATGTAGTAGACTGACTTCCGCTGTGTGTTCTATGCACCTTTAGTGTTTTTCCTAATTTCTTCTTCAGATGAAGGTTGGTTTGTTCTTTGTCACAGTAGGTTGTTGCTGATGATGTCTGGCCAATGGATGAGGAATATCTTGTGTAGAATATTGTTTCTGAACACCTATAAGTTTTGAATGATGGTCGAAGTATTTCTTTGAGTTTCGTCTCCATAAAAGAGGACTTTACTGACATTTGTATTTAAAACTGTGACTTTGGTGTTGGCTGAAAGTTGTTTCGAGTTCCAGATGTTCTTCAATTGTAAGAACGCTATCCTTGCTTTACTACAGCGTACCTTTACATCTGTGTCAGATTCCCCTTGTTTATTAATTACGCCAACCAGATACTTAAACTTTTCTGTCTAAAGGTGACACAGATATCCAGAGTTTGACAACACTTTTGCATGTGATACCTTTGAAATCATGAATAATCAAAACCCAGTCAAACCGGAAGTCAGGAATGAAGAAAATCAAAGGTACATTTGAAGAATAGTTGCTATGTTGAGAAGTGTGTAAGCTAAGCCTAAAAGCTGATTTAAAGAGATGTGTGAGACATCGTACCTAAAGGTAACTTAGCGCCGATATGTGACCGTGTGTCTTCAGCTGCTAAAACTAATGAAGTCAGCATCAATATCGGAAGCATTTCTCAGCAAATGACTGAAACATCTCATAGAATCGATCTTTATCATCTTCATTGTTATTGTTGGTGGGCACATAGCACTAAATAACACTCGTCGTTATCCCCTATATGAATGGTTGTTCTAGTTTTCAGAAGAAGCATTCGACTCGTGACTTCCAAAGAAACTCGGCTTTCATCTTGAGACGTCATAACTCTTCTAAATGAAAACGTCTCAAATGACAGAGCAGAGTTTAAATGGTTTGATTTATTTTTTCTGGTTAACGTATTTTTAGCGTATCATTTTTCTACGGGATAGGGTCGCTAAACTCTTACCCAACCCTACTCCTTCATCGGACCAGCAGTAACTCCAGAAGGACTTCAAACAGTCTCCTCTATTTTACATTTGTTCAATTTATACTTGAACTCTTTGATATGCTTGAAACTATTACGAGTTTTCCGTACTCGGTAAACGGAACCAAGATCAGGTGTGAAGTGATACGATAGGCTACTCTAATTTGATTGTCCAGGCCCCGATAACTAGAGTATGAAGTCTTTATAAGACGTAGAGAGAATGTATTCACAGGCACCCAGAAAGTACGAGGTCCACAAGCAAAAAACTCAAGCTTATTTATAAAATGATCAAACACCCTTGGTGAAAGCCACAAAATAGCATACTAAAATAACCCATCAACCAATCATATTCAAGGATTTTTCGAGTCATAAATGCATGATGAAGGTAAACTAAGCAGCTTATGAGCGAAAACATGAAAAATCCCCAACTCTCTCATATGAAGCTACCTAATCAGTTAAAGACCCAGTTTATTGAATTAGTACTGGTCAATGCTATTCTGTTCAGATCATAGTAATGATTGAGTTCTGTTAAGATTGTAATGTAGTGACAAGTTCAAATGACTTGTTAACAAATAAACACTTGATTGAATATGTAATAGCTGAACGGAGTCAAGAAGAAATCTTTCTTTTGGGGACGTTAGATCCCCACAGCTCACTTGATAAAGGTTCTAATTTTGGACTTTGTGTTTTAGCGCATGAGCTGATCAGTTGACCTTGAGATTATATTTCCCATACCGAAAATATTTAACTGTTATGGGTCGATGCATTATTTTAGTATGCTATTTTTGTGGCTTTCCAAAAACGTTTCTGTCATGTCTAACTAAACTCGACTGTGTATGCTTGTGGACCTCATATTTTCTGAGTGCTTATAGAATACACTTTCAACGCCATATCAAGACTTCTTCCTCTACTTAGTAGGGCCTTGGGATGCTCGGATTAGATTAGCCTATCGTATCACCTGATCATTTATCTTTGCTCTCATCTATCGACTAAGGTGAACTCGTAATAGTTTCAAGCATATCTATTGACGAGCATAACACTTTCATAACCTCTGTCTTATATTGACTCATACTAATCAACAAGCGATACTTGCACTCTTCAAAAAAACAAACATTTTTCAATGGAATTATCGCCTACTGACTAAGTGTTACTGTTACAGTCTTTGCCGTACTTGTTTATTGATTTATTATGTACTCAAATGCTGTATTAGTTATTAATTTCAGTATGTAAATGTTAATATTGGTTAGATTAGGTAAGGTATATTTTTCTCATTCTTAAAAATAAAATTCTTTCATTATAGAGTGTTGAAGAGTGTTGGCTCTCATCGAAATCATGAACTGATCAATGTTAGACCACCAATGAAAACCTAGAATCATTGGATTGAAGTTTCCTCCTATTATGGCAGTCAGCATCCACTGCTCCAACACTCATAAGCCGAACATAACACTTTTAGTCTTGTATACAAATGCTTAACCTCTAGACCACCGAACCCATCATATCCAGCGATGTTAATATTCGATTCCAGAGTGAAAGGGTCATGGATGTGCGCAGATGTTGACTACCACACTAGAACGAAATGTCAGTACAGTAATTGTAGGTTTCCAAGATTTCAAATAGAAAACTAACTTATTCGTTTGATAATAACATTTGCAAATTACATCATTCAAAGTGAAAATTTCCCATTTCTTTTTTATGGCGAAATTAAAAATATAACCAAAAAAAGAAACAATTAACATCTTACTTGATCAAGAGCTTTAGAAAAAAAAAATAGATATTTGTTTCTCAAATATCATGCAAATATAATCATATTTTGTGAATTATCTTATATATACATCTCTGTAAGTAATATACAAATAGTGCACGAATAATTTTTTTTATTGATAGATAACTTGTATCAAAATGAATGAATCAAAATTTTTATAATTTTTTTGATTCGTTTTATATTTATTTACTCACTACTGATATATTTAAGTAATATATATATTCGTATATTTCTCGCTCTCCTTATCTCTCTCTCTTTCGAATAGTAATAATAATAATTAACTATCATTAAAGATATTAATTTGTTTTACTGTTGACATATTTTCTTCTGTGATTAGATTAAGATTGAAATATTGAAAAGAATCCGTGTTCTTTTTACTTTGTTTAAATTGTTAAATGATTGAACAAAATCAAAGATTATTTTAATTGATATTCTGTTAGTTTTGTTTTTTGATGATATTTCAAATACATCATTCGTTACAAACAGATTGAATTAGGTTTCTTTTGATTTCACTATTTGTTGTAATTCATAAGCTTCGATTATGAATATGTATACTACTGATTAGTTTTAACTATGTCTGGAGTCTTCTAAGAGTTACTGTCTGTCCTAAGGCGGGATAAAGGTGGAAGGTTGAACATGAGCTTAGCGACTTCATTCCGTAGAAAGTAAACCCCCTAAAAAAAGGCTAATTAGACAAAGAATTGGCTGGTCGGCGGCTTATGCTCATTGAGGGTAACAGGTGTTGTGGAGATCGTTAGGTTTCATTGAAATTATGAATTGCTCGATGATAGATCACTAATGGAAACCTAGAATCACCAAACAGCCGTCTCGTCTTATTGTGCAATTTTGTCTGCAGTGTGGATGCATGATCCCGCAAGTGAAAAATCTAGCACAAGTTTACAATGTGTGTGTACTAACATGTTGAACTCACAAGGATTGTATAAACCTTTCAATAAATTAATTAATACATCCTTGTCGAGTTAATCATACATCCTCCTATCTTGTCAATTATTCGCTTATATCTGGGTTGATTTTGCTTGAGTGCTTGTTGCCTAATTTTATTCTCTTACTTCATATCTAGTCCGTTTTTGTCTGACTACAGATACTATGTCATGCCCCATCACATTGAGTACGCTCACTCACGTTCTTCATTTCGCTTTGATTTGCTTCTACGATTGGTATTCTCATGTTTATCTGCTTGAACATTTGCTTGAAATAAACGCATCCAACTAATTCCATAATTGGCTTCTCATTACCCCTCTAATTGTTCATCCTACCTGGAGTCAGTTAACGGGTCACTAAGAGATCTCGCGTATGAATACTTAACCTCTTGACTGGTGATCTGTTATCCACTTGTGTAACCCTTGTATTTCTGACCGTTATTCAATATCACATGACAAAATACAAAACACTCATCAGAATAGCGTTATCGCTCTAGTACTCTTAAGTCATCTGATAATCCTTATCGACCCACAACTCCTTAGCCTCTTTCTTACCAATGTGCTTCATAGTTCAGAAGTGTTAACCACCCTCTACAAAATTTTTTATATTTGAAGAAGACATGGTTTCTATACAAAACATACTACACAATATCACATCATAGAATGGGAAAATATACTTAATCATGAGGAAGCAAAAATCGGTTGTGAATAGAGTAGAATATGAATGAAATACTGGTGAGAGATTAAGAATAGTATATATCACACAACAATAGTTAATCGGTTTATCAAAAGCTTATAACAAAAAAAAGTATAATTATGTAACAGTCTAGTCACTGAATAATTAAACAATAAGATTATGCAGAATAAAAATCAGTTCTTAGAGTTACACTGTTTCTTTAATCGTTCACTGGATATAGAGGTGGCTTATTCAAATTTGACTACAAATTATATGATGATAAGTGTTAGGTTCGTCACTAGGTATGCTTGAAACTCTTACAAGTTCACCTTAGTCGATAAACGCGAACCAGACAATTACCAGCGTCCAGATAAGCTACCTTGAATCCCAAGCTGAAGATAGAAAGCTTTGTAAGCGTAGAAAGTATATTCTACAAACACCCAGCAATCACAATACAATCAAGCACATAGCTCTCGTTTATTTATACATCATAGAAACGTCCTTGGGACAGCCACAAAAATAGCTCACTAAAATACACAGCAGTCAATCACAGCCATGGATTTTCCCGGTGTGTAATGAAATCTCAAGGTCAACCGATCAACCAATGCTCGCAAGCCTGAAATCCCAAATATGGCATTTATCAAGCGAGTTCTGGGGATCTAATGTCCCCAACAATAAGTGCTATAAATTATACTTGAACAGAATAATAGTTCGACAATCTGTTTCATTAAACTAAGATTTCAGTGCACTACCTGCTTATGAAATATTTCTTATTCCAGACTTTGATGTTCAGAGGTTGAATTGGATCACTCAGGTTTGTGAGTTGTTATAAATCTCAATTATTAGGAATATACTTCAGTGTACAATGATATATACAGTGAGATAAAATGATATGCTTGAAACTATCACGAGTTCACCTTACTCGGTGAGTGGGAGCGAAGACAAATGATACAGTGACACGATAGGCTATTCTGATTCATATATCGTCGGCCCAACTAGATAGAGGAAGTCTTGAAAAGGCGTAGAAAATATATTCTACAAGAACCCAGAAAATATGCCGTTCAAAAGCACACGAATCGAGTTTATCTATACACGATAGAAACATCCTTGGGCGAGCCACAAAAATAGCATACTAAAATAATACATCAACCAATAACAGTCAAGGATTTTTCGACTGAGAAATGTAATCTCAAGGTCAACTGACCATCCCATGTGCGAAAACATAAAATCCAAAATTAGGATCTATATCAAGTGAGTTCTTGGGATCTAACGTCCCCAAAACTTAAGAAGCCGAACATGAATTTAGTTGGATGAGTTTATTTCAAGCAGTCGATCACACAGGCAGCCTTCAGAATGTAAATCCTACCAGCAAAGCGAAGTGTAATGGAGAAGGTGAGTGAGACGACGCATCACTAAGTAGGTATAATCAGACAAAAATAAGGTAGAAATATTATAAGCCAACTAAGCTGTTGCACACATACGCTCAAGGAAAAGTAACTAAGATTGTGAGTGAGTAGTTGACAGGTTTTAAAGACGTATGAATAGTAATTGGTGAAGAATAGGTGTTAATTAGTTTGTCCGAAAGCTAGGACAAGCCCTATGGGCTCAACATATTATTACAAAAACCATGATACGAAACAAAATTTACGCTATAACAAAAATTCAAATACAATCACTGTTTTTTTTGGGGCACAGTTTTGGAGATTTGCGTTTTTACACATTTGAAATCATCAATCAATCATTGGACTGCCGTTTCGTCATGGTATGGGACTCCTCAGAAGTGCGCATCCACGACTCCTGCACCACGCAGGATTCGAACCCAGTACCTTCAGTATTGTAGGCGAACGCCTTAACCGTTAGATCACTGAGCCGGTATCTAACGGTGTTAATGTCTAACTTGATCAAATTCACGGAGTTGCGCAACCTCATACACAGTCTTCGCTAGACACTGCCTACACCCGAACAGGTTGAACTTCACTGGTCACGTCTTCCCACTGGAGGAACACGAAGCTAGTCACTAGTGAGCACAGGTAATTTGCATTACAGGGGTTGTGAAGTTTGTTAAGTTACACATTTTTGAAACCATGAATCGATCAATGATATATATATATTTATATTTTTAAAGTTCACATGTTATCAATCTCTATATTTTTGTTCAATGTACATTCGTTTGTTCAATGTCCAATTTTCAACATAAAATTCATTGATGATGATTTTCATTTGAGAAATTCTGTTTGTAATTTTTATTTTGCCTTTTGAAACATAAATAAACAAAATAAAAAATTTCTAATTCCTCAATATGGTTGTTGTTGTTGTTTATTTAAAAAATATGTGTTCAATTGTCAAACTATCATTTCGATTTAAATTTGTTTTTTTTCTCTTGAATGCTCGCCCATTAAATATTCTTCTTCTGTAAAATTGTAAATTTTGAAAAAAAATTTATTTTCAATGTAATCATTATTATGTTAGTGAAGTAAAACAGAAAACAAAAATGAAATGAAGAAATGTTGATTTTGATTGGGTGGGGATTAACCTTGAGAAGATGAAACATAGAAAAAGAGTCAAAGAAGAAAAAGGGAATAAATATTGGAAATATGAGAATAAAGAATTATTTATTTAAAATAAATATCTATTAGAGATATACTTTGTTTTAATGTGTATTAGTTTATTGATTGTGGAATATTATGGATAAGGGGATAGAAGACGAAAAGTAATGATTTGTCAATGATTACTACTGTTGACATTGTCAATCAATCATTGTTAGACCAACGTTGGGAATCCGGAGGCACTGGAGGACTGTTTCGACCTAGCATCGGACTCATTCGCAGTATTCATCACCTCGCGGGACTCGAGTTACGGAGCGAAGGTTATGGGGACACTGCTGATGAGTCCCATACAAGGACGAAACTGTTGTCTAGTGAACGGTACTGGGTTCGAGTCTCGCAATGAACATCTACTTTGAGAAGCAAATACAAACAGCTACATACGAGTTTCATACAGGACGAAACGCTTGTTTCGGATTCTACTATTAACCACAATCTATCTATTTTTTTATAAGTTTGGTTTCGGTTTCATAATTTTTCAAAAAAACTTTCATTTATCAAGAAGCGTTACCAAAAGTCATATATTTATTAATAATCAGTAATAGTTCAATGTAAGGTATTTACTATCCAATCATGTTGGATAACTGTCAAACTATATTTGAAATCGAGAAGTCTATAAGTTTACAGATTCAATGCTAAACTCAACATTTTCTTAACATAAACTGTATGTTATCTATCACTCTTCTTTCAATACCAGGCAAAGTCTTCAACAGAGTATTGTTAAACTGGATGAAGGACTTCGTAGACGCCCAACTTCAAGATCAACAGGCCGGATTTCGTAAGGGTAGATCATGTACTGACCAAATCGCAAAATTACGAATCATAGTGGAACAATCAATTGAATGGAACTCACCACTCTACATCAACTTCATCGACTACGAGAAAGCATTCGATAGAGTGGATAGGAAAACACTGTGGATGCTTCTTCGACACTACGATGTGCCTGAGAAAATTGTTAACATCATACGGAATTATTATGATGAATTCAACTGCAAAATCGTGCACGGAGGTCAGCTGACAGACTCTTTCGATTTGAAGACCGGTGTCAGACAAGGTTGCTTACTCTCACCCTTTTACTCTCTCCTGGTCATCGACTGAATTATGAACACGTCGACATGCACCAACCAAATCACTCTTGATGGAGATGTCTTGGAGGACGCTAACATCTTTACATATCTGGGCAGCATCATCGACAATCAAGGTGGATCCGATGCAGATGTGAAGGCGCGGATTGGCAAAGCAAGGACAGCATTCTCACAATTGAAAAATATCTGGAACTCCAAACAACTTTCAACCAAAATCAAAATCAGGATTTTCAATACAAATGTCAAGACAGTTCTACTGTATGGAGCAGAAACTTGGAGAACTACGAAAGCCATCATCCAGGAGATACAAGTGTTTATTAACAGCTGTCTACACAAAGTACTTCGGATTCGTTGGCCAGACATGATCAGCAACAACGTACTGTGTGAGAGAACAAACCAGATTCAAGTGGAGGAGGAAATCAGGAAGAAGCGGTGGAAGTGGATAGGATACACATTGCGGAAAGCACCTAACTGCGTCACGAGACAAGCCCTTACATAGAACCCTCAAGGCAAAAGGAAAAGAGGAAGGCCAAGGAACACATTACGCCGTGAAATAGAGAAGGATATGAGAGGAATGATCAAACATTGGACATAATCGGAAAGGGAAGCCCAGGACAGAGTTGGTTGGAGAAAACTGGCGAGCGGCCTTTGCTCCATCGGGGGTAACAGGCGTAAGTAAGTAAGTAAGTATGTTATCTTAATTATGCAGTCGATCTTCATTCAATCAAAACAACAATTGAACGCTTACTTATTCAATAATTTTCAATGTTCAATTTCTATTTACTAAAATATCATTTCTTTAATAAAAACAAATTATCTTCAACAAACTTATGCAACCAAAAAAAAAATGTACAACATTAAAACACAATTATTTTTTAATGATAAAATCAGAAACTTTCTTTTTTTCTAAAAATAAAAAACCAACTAACTAACTAACTAATCATTTCATATTAGTAGTGATTTGGAATAAAAAATCAATTATTATTCTCTAGCTAATTAATAATGAAGCTATTTTCCCTGGTAATAAATATTATGTTTTCATGTTTTTTGTTTAAAAAAAAATAGGGCGCGCTCATTTAATGTTCATTCAATGTTCAATGTTCATTGGAAATCAATTTTTGTTTCTGGAAAAAATTACAGTGATGATAACGCATGCACAGATCAATGAGTTGGTTGGTTTGTAAAATTATTTTTTTTTTTATGTGTGTGAAAATAATTTTTACTAATAACACAAAATGAAAATTATTTTTAATTAAGGAAAAATTCTTAGTTTGCTGAATTATGTGCACCAAATGTTATTGATTGGTTGATTGACAAAACTATGCATTAATTAATAAACATTTTTGATTTTTTAAACAATGTCATAAAAAATAGTTTAGGAAATATTAAATAGTACTTTCTTTTCACTAAAAAAAAAACCAGAATAAAATTTTTATTGTCCAAAGAGAAATATTTAAATATATATATATATCACAGTATGATATCCGGTAAACCCAGGTAATTACTGTCTGGATTCTGTTATAAGCTAAAAAATATTGACCAGATTATGTATTAGTGTTGGATAGCTTAACATAATTCTTAGAAATGTCTGCTTCCAATAAGTTTTATCTTAGTTGACATATTCTGTCCACATTACAGATGACTTATACAAGCTGAACATTCTCAACCACAGTTCAAGTATGTTGTGCAGCATTCTACTCTGTATTATTTTTCTAGGTAGAAAACATGGTCTATGTGTTGGGGATGTTAGATCCCCAAAACTCGCTTGATGAATGTCTTATTTTGGTTTTCACGTTTGCCAGCATAGACTGATCAGTTGACCTTGAGATTTCATTTCACACTGTGATTGGCTGCTGTGTATTATATTGTGCTATTTTTGTGACTGTCCCAAGGACGTTTCTATGATGTATGATAAATAAACGAGAGTTGTGTGCTTGATCGTATTGTGATTTCTGGGTGTTTGTAGAATATACTTTCCACGCTTATCAAGTCTTCTGTTTTGCAGTTTGGTATTCAAGGTAGCCTACCTGGACTCTGGTAATTGACTCGTTCGTGTTTATCGACTAAGATAAACTCGTAATAGACCTAAGCATACTTAGTGACAAAAATAATACTATGGAAGACATGAAATGACTTGGTTTTTGATCACAGGTGTCTTTGAAGCAGGGTTTGTGTACTGTGGGATAACTAAGTGGAAACTGTTAAAGTCAGACACAGCATAATAGAAATAAATCCCAAATCAGTTGATGCGACATTTTTAATAGTTTTATTTATACACAAAAACATCAGTACAAAAATGAGCGCCTAAGTATTTTTGCGCCACACAATTTATCGAATTTTTCAGTAGTCTGGAATACTATCTGGACGCCTAAATCGAATCATGTGATTTTCTTAGGACACCACTTCTTGAGCTTTTGACTTACAGGTCTAATCTACAAAGTAGAGTAACAACTTAACGAAATACGATCCCATGGCAGACGGCTATCAATAATAGGTCCATACCTTCCTACAGAATCCTGGAGTCCATGTGCATCATTGGTTCAGAATGAGAGTTTTCCAACTCTCCTAGATAGATGCTTCATATGCACCAACCCCAACTTAAGTTGTGCTCATTCGCTTATCATCCTCTCAATTCTATAAATAACATTCATGTGATGAGAAGGCAGTGAGTAGGACTTCTCTGGCAATAGTTATATATACTTACATAATAATAATAACGAAATTCTTAAAAAATCATAGGATTCCTTCATGTTCAACCTGAAGTTTGTGTTGATGATGTTGTTGTTCAGTGGAAGAACAATGATGAAAGCTCCACAACTGAAAAATCCAGCTCAGAGAACGAAACACCTTCACAAAGATAAATTTCATTTATTTATTATTTTGTTCATTAAACCGAATAAAAAAGATTAAAATTATAAAATTTTCTTGATTTGAATGTTGAAAAATGATACAAAGAAATTTTTCTTGGCATTTTGTTGTTATAACTGACGGCTCCCATATTAAAACAAAACATCCATCCTATGGTTCTAGGTTTATAATGATAGTCTAACATTGATCAATTCCTGATTTTAATGAATTTTAACAATCTTTATAACCTTACAATGAAAACTATCATGTGCTCATTCGTGATCCGCTTCGTGAGAATTTTCTCAGAGTACCTTTGAAAAGCCATGACCAATGGAGTTCAGCTCTGTTGGCTGTCCCGACCGTAGCTGCTACCTTGACGTAGTGGTCGGGCTTGCCTATCGTGATGACCCAACCGAGCTATACTGGCTGGAACATATGTTCCTCAAGGTTCTACCATGCCAGACAGGTGGATTGGAGAACGATGAGACTAAAAGCAGCTACCCAAGGTCTGAGGGCGAAGTCGTACTGCTGACTGCAGAGGGGTGTGAAAGCAGTAAGGTGTTTCCCTCGGATAACCAGCATCTCCAGCGATGCTGCCTTCTCACAAGGAAAGAAGGGTTGGAAAAGGTCGACCCTAAAAATGTCACACCTCCCCTAACTCACGGATTTCCGTCTCCGGCGGTAAGGGTGCCCACTAAGGGCTTTCAAGAGCGGAGCTAATCCTCAAAAAGCCTTTCATAAAAAGGCCGTGCGTGACCGGCCTCAAGCAGTTGTCCCTTGGGCTCTGCGGTCACGCTCCCAGGTCTCCAAGACCAACAGTAATCTATCTTCCTTTTCAGGTCCCTCAAGAAACACTCTTCCACGTTGTGGGCAGCCGGTAAGTGACAACCGCCCTCATACCCGTAACAGCACACGAGACCAAATTGGTCAAAATCAAATCCTTCTTCCTGTTGGCTGTTAGACAGTTACCGACCGAAGACAATGTAGTAAGGTCGCGCTTCCAGGTTCCAAATAGTGATCTGATAATATTCGATTCATGATTTCACTGAAACTACATTCTTCTAAATCGTTTGTATTTTCTTCCCTTACTTCGATTTAAGTGAACATTTTGAACGAATATCTGATAACTGTTATGTACTCATTAAATACAATCCAAAACCTACATGAACAAAATATAATTTAATGTTTTCTTTTTTTCAATAAATTAAGAAAAAGCTATCATTTTACAAGAAAAAACAAATGAAAATTATGTTCAGTTATCAATGTAATGTAATATGTAAACATTGATTTCTTTCCCAATACATTAATTAATCTCATCATATCAATTTTCAATATTATGATGAAGCGCACTAGGATCATAGATCATAATTTCATGATTTTTTATGATCAACATTCAAGATTGATTGATTTATTAGTTAGTAAGTAGATAAACAAAATGATAAATTAATTATTGAATAATGTTGAATTGAATAAATTAATGGTTGAATCTTTCAAAACAAATGAACAGCAAGCAGGTTTTTTGTGTGTGAATAAAATGTTTATATTGACACATTGAATAATTAACATGTTTGTAATTTATTTGATTATTCTCGCGGGGTTTTTTTTGAATTAGAGTTTTGGGGATTGTTTTAAAGGTTAGTCCCTAATAAATTTATTCATATTTAGATAGTATGAGGATAATGGTGATCTAAAAAGTTGATAGAATTCATCCATATTGAGAAAGTGATAAATAGTATTGACTATTATTGAAGTGAAATTGATTGTTAGTGATCTAAACTGTGAAAAGAAACAGCCAACCTTGGAAAGTCTTAAGGATTATGGTCCAGTTTTAGCACTCAAATAGATTGAGGTATTAGCTAGAGTTCTGGAACTGGACATTATTTCACTAGACTATTCTCGATCAATCATCATCCTATTGTGATTGCAATAGGGAAAATCAGTTTGACTAATATAATCTCTAAAATATTAGCTTAAGTGATCATTCCTATGCCTATCTGGAGCTTATCAACAACAAGGAAGAGAAAATTAGGCTGATTTCGGACAGTGGATTGAAAGTATCAATCAATATTTATCCTTTTTTCAGACTATGGAACATAGAGATACATTTTGATGCTTGACTGTAGTTGTATTTGTTGACCTTATGGTGCTATTCAACTACTCTTTCATAGAGAGGAGTACCAAAAATGCATATAAACGTCACAAAGGTCTTTTAATGAAACAATACTGTCAAGTTAAAGTCACCTGTAACAATAACATAAAGAGATGCTCATCAAAACTGCTCACTTTCACCAGCTCGATTCAACTTTGTCATGGACATTCTTTTAGAAACAACGTTTTAGTAATCCGATTGTGAGGGTACTGATCTTCTTCAACATACTTTCTAACTGACTAAAAAGCCACAGTGATGATGTGATTCTGTATAATGAAGAGGTTAAAACAGGCAGTCTTTCAATCCGCTTAGAAAATTATACAGGTTTGTTTATGATAAGTTCCTTTCTCACATAATGTAGAATGTTCTTTCGGAAATGATTTGTACAATTGTCTAAACGAATTATAAGAAGTGAAGTAGTCGAGTATATTGATCAATCTGCTTATTATGGAAGTTTCATCAGCCCTGAGCAGTTAATGTCTAACAAAATCTCAACAAATATTCACGAAAGCTGACTTAGCCTTTGTCATTTGGCATTTCTTATTATTTAGGTAAAACATTTTTCCGTCAGTAACAGGAGAAGTGTACGGAGTAGTAGTTCGTCTGATTCTGGTTTATGGCTATGAAGTGTGGTATTCAGTACAGGATATATTAACAGTTTGCTAACGTTTAATCACAGATACCTTCAAAATATGGTTCCTATTCGGTAGACAAACCGGGTAATTAATGTTTAGTCTAGATGTAAGATACAAACTTAAGATAAGGTAATGAAACTTCATAGACTGAAGTAGTTGCTTACATGGTTGTGTGATGGTTGATAGTTTTTTAGTAAAACATGGAATCATTTCGAGAAGATATTGATTAGTAAATTGATCTGTGTTGGTTAGGCGTTCGTGCTCAAGACCGAAGGTCCTGGGTTCTAATCCTGCGAGGTGCATGAATCGTGGATGGGCACTGCTGATGAGTCTTAAACCAGGAAGAAACGGTCTTCCAGTGTTTCCAGGTTTCTATTGGTGGTCTAACAATCATTGATTGATAATTTCAATGTCCAACAAACACTAATCTCCATAACTCTAATTAAAAAATATGCAGATTACTTGACTAGAGTCCATGCGATAAGTGAAATTACTATTTCAAGAGCTGGGTTTAAAGTGACCAATGTATCCACTTTTCCTCTTTTTTTCTTTTCGAGTCGTCTTCACAACCCCTAATTGTTTCACTAGTAATCATACTACTTATATGATGGAATTTGTCAAGATATTTTCATCTCATTGTATAAAAGATAGTGTAACAAATTGAACTAATGAATATTTATGTTAGATCCTAATTTACTTATGGTTATTTGAGATACTAAAAAATTGAATTGAATGAGCTGTGAGGTATCAGTTCAATGATCCAAGGATAATGAGATTTCAGAGAGAGAGAGAGAGATTCATTCTGAGTGCAGGATGTGCATTAGTATAGAGCCCTAATTGAAGATAAAAATACCTGCCTCATGATTCTTAGTTTCTCATAGCTCACAATATAATATCTTTTCACTGGTGAAAACCATCTTCATTTAGATTCTTTTAACATCTTAATTGATTGATTGACGATTTCAATGTAAAACGGCAATTGCCATAAGTCTTTAGTGAAAAATCCTTATATTTGCGCACTAGTCATTATCTTCGTGAGGAAGTTCTCGGAGTTCTAATGAAAAGACGTGACCACTGGAGTTGAACCCTATGGGCTATGAGACAATAGGTGAGTTCACGCAACATTCTTAGATTGATCAAAGTTAGACATTAACACTGTTGTATGCCAGCCATCTCAATGGTCTAGAGGTTAAGTATTCTCTCATGAGACCAAAGGTCGTGGTTTCGATTCCCGCGAGCGCGCGTCGTAGATGCTCACTGTTGATGAGTCACATACTGGACTGAAACAGTCGTTCAATGCTTCCATGTTTCTAATGGTGATCTAACAATGATTAATTGATGATCTCAATATAAAACAACATTCTTCATAACTCTATGATGAAAAAAAATTATTATCCCAATACCAATTTACTATTGACAAATTAAATAAGATCCATATTCAATTAATCGATTGAAAATTGAACAACAACAAATTCAAACAAAAAAACAAGATGAACGTGAAATGAGATAATCATCTAACATGTGTTTGTTTACATTGTTTCAAATTGACGTCCAAACAACAAATGACAATTAAAAGAAAGAAAAAATAAGTTAAGATGATCATTATGATGTTGCTGTTGTTGTTTGTTTCTTTTCTAAAAAAAACATAATTTATCGATAATGTTCTCGTTTGTTTATTTACTTACTTCATTCGTTTTTTTCTCTCTCCTTAAAATGACATTTCACTTGCTTGTACCATTCAGCCTTTCACTAATTAGGTGGATTATTTATGACTATTTTTATATTTGAGTAATCATTAAGAATACACTAAACATGATTAAGACAGTCATCATAATGACACGATGCTAAATAAAAATGGTAATAATTGGGAACGAGATTTACTCTAATTTATGAAGATTTAGTTTTATCAAATGAGTGAATATTGATTATTGAGTGTTTCATTTGTTATAGTGACTAGTTGTTATTGAATGGATTCATTTATACTCAACTCTATGACAGTAAGTAAAGGTTATATTGAAAGGAATTGAATTTATCTTTGTTTTGGACGTTAGATCCCCAGAACTCACTCGATAAAGGTCCTAATATTGGATTTTATGCACTCGAGCACGGGATGATCAGTTGACTTCGAGATTACATTTCCCACCCGGAAAATCCTTGACTGTTATTGGTTGATGGATTATTTTAGTACTCTATTTTTGAGGCTCGCCCAAGAACATTTCTATCACGTATAATTAAACTGGATTTGTGTGCTTGGAAAGTTCATATATTTTCTCGGTGCTTGTTGAATACACATCTTTTGAATATACATCTTTTTAAGACTTCTTCCTCTATTTAGTGGGGCCTTGGGACGCTCGTAGCCTGTCATGTCACTGGATCATTTATCTTCGCTCTTGTTTACTGGTTAGGGTGAACTCGTAATATTTTCAAGCATATCAACTGACGAACATAAAAGTCTTCCTCTTTCCCTCTGAATTTGGAGATTCCAAATAAGTTCTTACCTCGTGATACAGTTCGGTGATTTCTACAATGTGTTTCCTATTCACCTCCAACAGTTTTTTTTACTAATTTCTTCCTCAACTGGAATCGGGTTTGTTCTCTCCCATAGAAGGTTGTTTCTGATGGTGTTTTGGTAATTGTTTATAAACACTTGTGTATTGTGGATGATAGCGTGTGTGTTTCTAGAAGTTTCCGATCCATACAACAGAACTGTCTTGACATTTGTTGTGAAAATTGTGACATGCGTGTTGAGCGGTAATTGTTTTGAGTTACAGATGTTCTTCATTTATAGAAAATCCTTCACTGTCATTGGTTGAAGTATTATTTTAGTGTGCTATTTTTGTGGCTCTCCCAAGGACGTTTCTATGTGCTCACTAGTGACTAGCTCCCTGAGGAGTCTTCTCCGAGTTCTAGTGAGGAGTCATGACCAGTGAAGTTCAACCTGTTCGGATGTAGACAGTAACTACTGAAGACAGTGTATGAGGTTGTGTTAATTGATTGAAGTTAGGCATTAAAACCGTTAGATACCGGCTTAGTGGTCCAGACCGAATAAAACACCTGACAAGACTTTTCAATATTTGATATGCACTTAGAAAATAGTCGATTAAAATTAAAGATACTAATCATTTATATGGTGTCAATATGGCGTAATGGAGTAGGCACTGGCTCGTTATCTCATTCTATTCCACACTTCATGGTGTCGGTACTCTAATCGTAGAAGCGTCAGTTTAATGTTTAACACATGCACAACGCACCCACTAACCATCAAGATAAACGGTGTATTTGTTGAAGTAAGGAAGTTGACTTATAGATTATGTACATGAGATACTATGAAAATTATATTGGTACATAATAGATGACTGTCAACAAGCTCAGTCTCTTTAAGTTGAAAGGCTGAACTGACAGAATAAACAGGTGGGTTCATGTATTTTTTAAAATTCAGGTTGATGTTTATTCCTGACCGATTTTTCTTTGTATCGCAGCTCACAGATTGGACTGCCACCTGAGCGCAGCACCTTGGAACGCTCAGCCAACCAGACCACTACCGTATATACTTATTAAGGAGTGAAATTTTGGTTATCTATGAAGTATTAGGAAAGTCAGTAGAATTTCCATCTACATCAGTATTACGTTCTTACAGTAAACCATAAATTAGCTGTAATATATCCTAGTTTTAAGCAATTGTGGTTACAGTACTAATAAATCATGAAACTCCACTAGGACAATGAAGTAATTGCAGAAGTGTTATTCCCCAATAAGGCACCAATCAAATCGATCCATCTAGACTACTCTGTACAATTGGTATACCTTACAGAATTAGGAAAAGTAACTGTGATCAATACTTCACTAAAAGATTATGATGATAATGTTTTTTTCATGAAATTCCTACTTTTTGTATATATTCCTGAATAAATTAGTTAGATTGTGAAAAACACTACATAGGACAAAGTGGACCTCCACTTCAGCTTCGTTTGTGTGAATATTAATTAGCAGTCAAACTCTACGACATTTCTTCCCTAACACCGATCAGTACATACAGACAACTATGGACATACAATCGATTGGAACAATGTTGAAATACTGTATAAGGGGAGCACAAAGAACACTAGAGAATTTTCAGAAACTTGGCACTCAAGTTAATCAATAGCCAACAAACACACGGACATTAATTCAGTTTACCATCCCGTCAGAAAAATCATAGGAAAACATAGGATCAAGAAACAGATCAAAGTGGGATATAGTCAATATTAAAAGGAAGACAACGACAGGTTTAAGGTCAATAACAACCAATCGAGATCAAGGTTAACTGGATCAGCTGACTTAAATGTGGAGAAATTCGAATACTTCACTTCTTCTATCTGAAGTTTGTGCTGCTGATGATGTTGTTGAGCAGAAGAGCTAAGAAAGCTCCAGAAGTTCAATTGTGATGCGCGCTACTTATAAGTAGTATATGACGAGAGTGTAAACGTAATGTCTGGCAGTAGAAGATGGAGGAAGATCAAGAAAGGAAGAAGAGTGGGAACACAATGGAATTTGTATGAAATGCATGAATAAGTGAAATGTCAGACAATGGATTGATGATGGATTGAAGATTTGCAAATTTACCGTTTACGATATGGTTTTCCTATTTTACTGAGTAACTCTGTAATTTTCGTTAAATACAATTCGGTTTTCCTCACCTGTGTTCTCCTTCACTACAAATGAACGAAACTCCACTGCAATATACTCTTTCCAATAATTATTCCTTGTGTTTACTAATCAAAATAATTTGATTGAATTTCCTTTCTAAACCAAAAATAAAATGTGGAAAACAGACCTACTCTTCACTAATCATTCTGAACTTATCAGGTCAACTCACTATCTAATCAAAATGTTGATCTAGGCAACTAAAAAAATACATGAATCAATCAGTCATTTTTCTAATCTGATTTCATAAAAATTCCCCATCAGAAAAATCATACAGAATAAAGAATTAGAATGACAGATGAACTAGTGTAATCTGAAAATGTTTCCTTTGAAATTAACTTGTTCATATTAATTCTCATTCTAGTCATATTCTATTGTAACAAACATTGAAATTTAAAAAATGAACATTCCGTTGACTTGTCGACCGAATTTACTTGTATCTCAATGTGAATATTTGAATATATTTAAACGCATACTCAAACATTGTGTACCCTAAACTACTGAATTAAAAGAACGACTCACTTGTTTATTAGGTAGGACGTTTGGTATTATTGTTTTGTGATATTAAGGTCTACATTTTTATTCTGTCTCTCTGGATATTTATGTATGGGAAAGAGATTTCTCTTAGAAGATGTGAATCCAGTTAAATCCAGGTGGCTCATTTAATTTATATTTCCAAATAATTATTTGAATCTTATCTTCACTTTAGCGTTATATATGAATGTTTGTAAATAGTATGTTGCCACGGTATTCAATTAAAAATCTAAACATTCTATCATACAAATTACTTACTTACTTACGCAGCTTACTTACTTACTTACTTACTTACTTACTTACTTACTTACTTACTTACTTACTTACTTACTTACTTACTTACTTACTTACTTACTTACTTACTTACTTACTTACTTACTTACTTACTTACTTATGCACTTACTTATGCACTTACTTACTTACTTACTTACTTACTTACTTACTTACTTATGCACTTACTTACTTACTTTCTCACAACCAAAACAACCAGCTTAGAGAACTAAATTCCACCACGAATTCTCTCGGCCATTATTTACTAACTCCTGTTTCCCCTAAAGGAGCATAGTCCAATGACCAGCATTCTCTTACTAACTCTGTCCTGAGTCATCCTTTCAAGTTGTTCCCATTCGTTATCCTTAGCATATCTTCCGCTGATTCTAGGCTCACTGTGTTCCTTGGTCGACCTCTTTTCCTGTGACCTTGAGAGATCCAACTGAGAAGCAGTTGGGGACTCCCCGTAACGTGCTAATCACCTCCAGGACTTCTCCCTGGTTTCTTCCTCCACTTGAATCTGGTTTGTTCTCTAACACAGTAGGTTACTGCTGATAGTGTCTGTCCAATAGATCTGAAGTATTTTGCGTAGACACTTGTTAATAGATACTTGTATCTTCTGGATGATGGCTCTCATATAGTAGAACTTTCTTGACGTTCCTATTGCAAACTGTGATATTGGTTTTGGCTAACCGATAGTTGTTTTGAGTTGCAGATGTTGTTCACTTGTAGCACATTATAATCATATGGGAATTGGATGCGGGACCTTCGGACTCTCTCACGAACACAACTTCTGTACCACTGAATCAGCAGCATCCAATGGTGTTAATGTCTAATTTCAGTGAATTCACGATATTGAATCGAATCTGATACAACATTATTGAACAGATAACATTCTTTCTTTGTATCTGTTATTTTATGACTGACTATGGGATATAAATTATAAACGTGGAACTTAAGAAAATTAAATTGAAAGTAACCAATGAAAATTTAAAAATTCACATTCAAAGTATCTGTTTCATACGGTAGAACCAGTAAGTAGTTTATACTAAACGATTAACATCTGGAATTAGACAGAAAAGCCAGAAAATCCACTAATATGGATGCACGAAATTTTTTGAATAAATTTTCGAACTAAACAATGTTCTCACTAGTGACTAGTTTCGTGAGGAAATTTTCGGAGTTTTTATTGAGAAGAGGAGATCTGTGAAGATCAACGTTGTTGAGTTTAGGCAGTAACTATCGAAGAAAAATGGGCGAGGTTACACAAAATGTTCTCAGTTTGATCAGAGTTTGACATTAAGACCGTTGGATACCGGCCCAGTGATCTAGAAGTTAGACATTCACGCGACAGGCCGAAGTTCCTTGGTTTAAATCCTGCGAGTAGCAGGAGTCGTGAAAGCGCACTGCTGATGAGTACCATATCAGGACAAAACTGCCGTTGAGTGCCTCCAGATTTCTAATGGTAGTCTATCAAGTATTTTATTGATTAAAAAAAATAAGTAAGTGATAAGTGGTAGACTGAAAACCAACAAGACATTTTATCTCTCCTTGTTATAAAGCAAAGAGAAACAACCTAAAAAAAACTTTATAAATCAACAAACAACTGACGATAGATTTGATAAACACATTCATGTTGTTAAACAATTTTTTTTTCAAAACATCCATTTACAACAAGCATTTTCTTGATAAAAAGCAACTCTGTAGAACTGTATGCATGTCAGGAATGATTATGTAATATGTAATAATGTAGTCAGAAAAAAACTCAATATTAAAAATTATTATTTTTAGTTAAATAATTATAAAAACTTATTCAAATATTTGTTTTATTCATTTGTGAATTCGTGAAATAAAATCGTTTAGATATCGACAACAAATAATGACTTTTAAAATGACTTGAAAATCAGGTTGTATAACGGTATAACTCGAGCTCGGCAATCATTGACAGCCATGCTGAATTGAATGTTGTCTGTATGAATCTGTCAGAGAATATTTCAGTAGTAGGTGTCTATAACGTAGTAAAGTCAATGAGTTGGTATGCAATGTCTGACAATTCTTATTTCATGAATTCATGATATTTTGAGACTATTATTCAATATCTTAGTAATAACAAGCTGATTTCTGATATGGTTGAATTCTTTTAGTCTTGTACTCAGATAAAAGGAGCTCTCTATAAAGTAAACTACTGATATCGTGATTTGATCATCGTTAGACGACCAATAGAAACCTTGGAAGCAATGAACAGCCGTTTCATCCTGGTATGGGACTCATCAGTAGTGCGCATCAACGATTTTGGCCACTCGGTAGGATTAGAAACCATGACCAGTGTAGTTCAACCTTGTTAAGTGCAAGCAGTAATTACCGAAGACAGCGGGTGAGGTTGTGCAAAATCCTTAGATTGATCAGAGTTAAACATTAACAGCGCCAGATGTCGACTCAATGGTTCGGAGATTAAGAGTTTACGCGCAAGACCAAAGTTCTCGGATTTGAATCCAGCGAGTAGTAGGAGTCATGGGTGCTCACTGCTGATGAGCCCCGTACCAGGATAAGATGGTCGTCAAGTTCTTCCAGGTTTCTAATGATGGTCTAACGATAATTAATTCAAGGGGTTCAATGTAAATCAACAATCTCTATAATTCTATAATGAAAAAAGTACATAAGTTATATTTTAACTTA
The DNA here is from genome assembly GCA_944470395.2 of Schistosoma turkestanicum. Classification (NCBI taxonomy): domain Eukaryota; kingdom Metazoa; phylum Platyhelminthes; class Trematoda; order Strigeidida; family Schistosomatidae; genus Schistosoma; species Schistosoma turkestanicum. Next base: position 9,286,148 of record OX103972.1, read on the forward strand.
TGTTTATGAGACTGAAATAATCCTTTTATAAAAAAGTATACAATGCAAAAATTTGAATGAATTTAATTGAAATTAATTTGTTATCACACTAGTGTTTTTTGATACGTCGAGTCAACATGGCTTGTCTCAACCTTTGGAGAAAAAAATTACCTAATTCATCCTTCCCAAGTTATTCACATATCTTGTCAATTGATTTTTTACTTATAACCTTAGCTGTTTTTACTTGTATGCATATGTTGTGCATAGCTTACTTCAGTGTGAACATGTCAAGATTAAATTTCATTTAACTATAAATATGCAAACATACTTCATCACATCCAAGCCAGCTCTCATTCACTTTTTCCGCTTCACTTCGATTCAATTTTTACGCTACACATTCTATTGTCTGTTTGCTTATTTGATTAAAAGAAAATAAATTCATTCACAAAAAACTATTCGGCTTTTATTCACCACAATCATACAAACAGTGATTGTCTAAGAATAATATATGGAAATGAAGAGAAAGGTTTATTTCATTAGGCTGCTTCATTGGTCGTTTGAACTGGAATTAGATTCCGAGTCACAAAAGACTAAACAGTTAATTGATAAGTTTCAAAAAAAGTTGTTCGGAATTATGAATAATGTTTGTATTACGGGGTTGTGAAGATTGTGAAGTTTTTTTTTTGAAACCATGAATCGACCAACATTAGACCACCATTAGAAACCTGGAAGCACTGGACGACCGTTTCGTCCTGGTATGGGACTCCTCAGCAGTGCACACCCACGACTCCTGCACCCCGCAGGATTTGAACCCAGGACCTTCGGCGCATTGCTGAGGAGTCCCATACCAGGACGAAACGGTCGTCCAGTGCTTCCAGGTTTCTAATGGTGGTCTATCATTGATCGATTCATGGTTTCAAAAAAAATAATGCTTATTTCCATACAATTATGCGGCTCCCAACTTGACTCTACTTTGACGAATGATCGAGCATGTCATGAAATAAATCTTACTTTTCATTTTCATTTGTGCGATGTTGGTAATAAGAAGCTGAATATGGGTTTTGAGGATGAATTTTATTTCATGCATTCATTTGAACAGACAGACTGAGAATGAAAAGCGTACAAGCAAAAACGAAGCGAATTGGAGAAGGCGAGTGAACCAACTCTTCATGTACTGAAGCAATGACTAAGTATTCATAGTCAGGCAGTTATAGACTGGACATGTAATAAGCAAGTAAGCATCCACACAAACACACACACACAATCTAATATACAATAATCGATACTGTAATCGAATAATTTAAATGACTAATCATTGAAGTAAAATGAATCAGTGGTGAGATGCTGTAACATCGTAGTGTAAATATTTGTTCTTTCATCATAAATTATATATTTATGTTATTTCATTGACTATGTCAATCATATAAACTTTTAACCAAACTGTTTTATGTCAGTAATTTTTAAAGCGCACTCTGTAGTTATGAATTTTAGACGTTACATTAGTTTGTGAGCAGTTGACGCGAATTGAACAAAATTAAATGGATTCATGTTATTCTACTCAAATCTTTATACTTTTTTATCTTTTTAAGATGATGAAAGTGACAAATATCTATGAAATTTATTACATAATGTTGCTTTCTTCTGGCGCTAAAGTATAGTTCAATAGAAAGTTCCCTAACTCCAATGTCTTCATCCACTAACTTATTTCAAGAATACAACTGTTGGGAATGTTAGATCCCCAGAACTCGTTTGATTAATGTCTTTATTTTGGATTTTATTTCATGGGCTAATCGGTTGACCTTAAGACCACATTTCCAACCAGGAAAAGCTTTGGCTGTGATTGGTTACTGTGTTGTTTTAGTGTGTTGTTTTTGTGACTCTCCCAAGGACGTTTCTATGATGTATAAGTAAACGCGATCTGTGTGCTTGATTACACTGTGTTTGCAGGGTGTTTGTAGAATACACTTTCTACGCTATATCAAGACTTCTTGTTAGTTCCTTTGGGTCAAGGGATCATAATAGCCTTCCTGGACGCTGGTTCATTGTCTCGTTCTCGTTTATGAACTAAGGTGAACTCGTAACAGATTCAAGCATACCTAGTGACGACCATAACAACAACAATTCAGATCAGTTGATTTTCCGAAGTGAATCGGACTAAAAAAATACTGAACAACTAAATTGAAACACCATTACATAAAGTTAATGAGTCCTCAGTAAGACCGAAAGTATATCTCAGGAATAATCTTATTGGCGGAGATCTCACCTAAAATATTCTAAAAATGGTGGAAATCAATATAACTTGAATTCTCATAAAATATCACATTCAAATCTTAAAATGTTCGTTTATATTCCAATGTATTGAACATCAGCGAAACAAAAATCAATAAATCTTTTGATGAATCATTGAATTTTATTACAATTCCTCTACATTAGTGTTTTTATCTTATTCAAAATCTGTGATTAGTAGTTTCATTTTTCAATTCCCCGTTATATGATATGAGTTAATTTCATTTAATTAATAATGACAATGTTGATGGAATGTTGTGATTTTTTTTGTTTTGCTGAAAAACAAAAACCATAATGATGATTTTCAATCACTTTTTAGTAGTTTCATATTTTTGATTTGGGAATTCTTAACTGTTATTTTTTTATGCCTACATGAATAAGAAGAATTGACTGGGAAAAAATGTGTTGTGAATGTCAACAGAAAGAATAATTGATATCTCTGTTAATTAATAAAAATCAATGAAAAGTTGAGAGAAATAAAGTGAGTCATTGACTTTATAAGTGAATAAATAGAAAAGAAAGAATTACAGTTGGATGTTCTGGACTTCGCAGATGATTTGACTGTTCTAGAGCACATGCAACAACAAATGCAGAAGGAGATGACCAGTGGAGCAGCAACCTCAGCAGCAGCTGGTTTCAATATACACAAAGGGAAAAGTAAGATTCTACGATACAACACTGTATGCACTATTTGCACTTTCGATGGAGATGCCTTGGAGGACGTTAAAACGTTTACATATCTGGGCAGCAACATTGACGAGAAAGGTGGATCCGATACAGATGTGAAGGCGTGGATCGGCAAAGCAAGGACAGCATTCCTACATTTTAATAACATCTGGAACTCCAAACAACTTTCAATCAAAACCAAAATAAGGATTTTTGATACAAATGTCAAGATTGTTCTACTGTATGGAGTGGAAACTTGTAGAACTACCAAAGCCATCATCCACAAGATAGAAGTGTTTATTAACAGTTGCCGACGCAAAATACTTCGGATTCGTTGACCAGACACCATCAGCAACAACGTACTGTGGGAGAAAACAAACCAGATTCTTGTGGAGGAAGAACTCAGGAAGAAGTGTTGGAAGTGGATGGGACACACTACGAAAAGCACCTAACTGCGTCACGAGACAAGCCCTCACTTGGAACCCTCAAGGCCAAAGGAAAAGAGGAAGGTCAAGGAATACTTTATGCCGAGAAATAGAGAAAGACATGAGAAGAATGAACAAAAACTGGAAAGAACTGGAAACGGAAGCGCAAGACAGAGTAGGTTTGAGAATACGGAGGCCTATGCTCCGTCGGGGGTAACAGGCTTAAGTAAGTAAATAAGCATGATAGAATTATGTTATCAACATAAATAAGGTGTGTGTCAACATCTTTACGGTTTTATGTGAGTAGTAAGATATTGGAATCGTTAAAACACAATCCATATTTGACTGAATTCAAGTCGCACAAACGGATCTCATCTGCGACCCTCATCACTGGAGAACTCTATCTTTTTCCGAGTACTGAACTATTCAGATGTGTACAAATTAGAATCTCATCAGTGATTAAACCAAGCAACTTTAGATCTCGAGGCGAATACTCAATAACAAAATCAGTTCATGTTATTTAAGGCTTACAAATTAAAACAAATCTTCCCACAAAATACCTTCAACTAAGTAATATGTTTGTTTATTTGCCCTAACCCCATAATCATATAAAAAAGGATGAAGTAAGTGTATATTTAGTTATATTGTCAATCAGTCGGAAAGGTTAAGTTCACACTCTACTCGTCATTCAAAATTATCATAAACTAAACTTTACAACAAGTAATAATATCTTTTTATTTAATCCGAAAAAATGTTTTTATACAATGAATTATAACTGGATTTCTGTTAGGAAAAAACAAAAGATTCTTATTACCGAAATGTTATTTGTTCGTTCAATATTCAATAATTATATTTAGAAAAGTGTTAGTTATATTTTTTTATAATTAAACATTCCCTTTTTTTAAAAAAAAAACACTACACTAATGCAAAATATTTAATTTATATTGAAAAATATAATGTAATCATTCAATTAACTGACATATACTACTTATTTAAAACATTCTGTAATTTAATTAAACGTTTTTCTTAAAAAAAAATGTCATTAGTGAATAATCACCTGTTCAAATATTACACACTTTGGAAGTAATTGATTGATAATATTCTGTGTATTTTTCTAGTTCCATGTACTTTAATTAATGGTTGCTTCAGTTGTTGGAAGGGGCATTGACCTTGTGACTTCTGATAAAACTCGGCTTTCTTCATGAAATGTCATAACTGTTCTGACTGAAGATCATCTAACTCATAGGACACAGTTTAAATGGTTTAAAGTGTTTTTTTTCTGGTTTGCGTTTTTTAGCGGGTTAGTTTTTTACGGGATAGAGTTGCTAACCCCATGCCTAACCCTGTTTTATTCGGGCTTGAGACCGGCGGTAGCCTCGGACGGGCTCCAATAATTATCAATAAATAGTACGTAGCGTAATCAATCCCATAAGCATGGGCAAAATTCTAATTCACTAAGTTAACTGAGACATATTAGGTCGGATCACTGTCGTTAACGTCACTATTCTATGATGATTCTCTAACTATGCTTTGTTACACAAGATGGTGATAAAGAATTCAGAAGATTAGAATTTGAGAGAACACAAAGAATGTGGATGCAACTGCGCCATAGCAAACGATTTTGCGCCATGTTATTCACGATCTCTAACAATCGGTTACTATCATCTCGAGGACCCAAACCAGATAGTCTACACTTACCAACATGATGCAATCCAGTTGTCAGTGAATTGATGTTATTATACTCAAATCTTTGTACTATTTTATCTTTTTAAGATAAGTTTAATTTTTATATCCAAAAGAGGCGATAACGCCAGTTGATTAGTATCAGCTCAGAAAGAAAACGTTAATTTTTGTTTGAATTTAAATCTGTGTTTTTCTTTTTTTGAGACGATGAAGGAAATTTGTGATTCAGGTGAATGATTATGGCGGAGTTCCGTTCTCTAGGTTGAATGGTTTGGTTGTGAAGCTGCCATTGTTCTTTTTCTGAATAGCATCATCAGTACAAACGTCAGGTATGACTCATAGCTTGTCCTATTAACCTTGATCTTGATTGGTTGTTGTTATTGACCTTTAATCTATTGTTGTCTGCAACTTGATACTGATTGTATCCCCTTCTTTGCTCTGGTTTGTGATCCTATATATGACTAGGAATTTTCGGAATGGTTGATAAATTGAATCCACTTCGATGTAGTTATTGATAGCTCATTGACCAGAATTACAAGCTTCTAAAAATCCTCTAGTGTTCTTCGTATTCCCTTTTCTAATATTTCAACATTTTTCCAACCAAATGTATGTCCGTAGATACCCATTTTTATTGACATAAGGAAAAAAATTTCATAGCATTCGATTTCCAATTGATGTTCACATAGGCATAGCTGGCATACATTAGGTCTATTGCGGAAAATTTTGAACTTAATCTTATGATCGAAACTAGCAATCTTCAGTCTAATCAATCCTGGACTATCATTTCTAGTTGTTCCCAAATGCTGTTCAATCTTTCCATACCTGTCTTTAACTATTGGCGCAATGTTTTCTTTATTCGCCCTCTTTTCCTTTGGCCTCCTAAAAAAAACACCAACCAGAAAAAAACAGATACGTAACTAAAAAGTAATTATACCTGAACAGTTCTTTGTTGTCTTTGAAAAACCGTTCATTTTCTCTTTACCCAAAATATCCATATTTTCTCATAGTTGATAGTTGGGAAAAAATTCGATTGTTAAGCTGTTTAGATAGTGTGAATACATGAAATATTTGTGTAAAACTTGAAATTCCAAACGATTTGAATGTTTAAACCTTTAGGTAAGTCTCTTTCAATCCACTCAAAATGACATGGTCAGTAATAGTGGTTTTATAATAATTGTGATCTACATTAATCAATTCCCTAAATGACTTCTAAGAGATTGTAGGTATGTTCAGTAAAAAGTTTGATAGTAGGATGAATAATTATATCATTTAGAGATCTGTATTTATACAGTACTTTGATAAGGTTAATTGCAATTATTGAAGGAAATTAGAATGTGTGGAATTTTTCTTGAAATTATTCACTGATGAACATATAACCAATCATTACTAGACTACTATTAGCAACATGGATGCAATGAACATCCGTTTCGTCCATGTACGTGTCTCACCAGCGAAGACTCGTGCAACTCTTAAGATTCGAAACCAGGACCTTCAATCTCAAACATGAACACTTAATCTTCAGACCAATGACCCGGTATCCATGTTTGATTTCAATCAATCTAATGCACTGCGCGACCTTACCCGCTGTTTTCAGCAGGTGACTACCTACACCCGACTGAGTTGAACCACACTGTTCACGAGTTCTCACTAGAACTGCGAAAATTTCCTCATTTTCATCATAGAGTTATAGAGATTATTGAGTTTCATTGAAATAATGAATCGATCAATTTTAGACCATCGTTACAAAGTAATCTGGAAGCGGTGATCGTGAGTGTGCACCGCTATTGAGTCTCAAACTAGGACGAAACAACCGTCCACTGCTTCCGTGTTCCGAATGATCAATGATCGATTCATCATTTCAGCTCAATTTAATCAATCTGTTAGGTTCATCACTAGGTACGCTTGAAGCTATTACTAGTTCATCTTAGTCGATAAACGCGAATGAGACAACTACCAGCGTCGAGGTAGGCTACCTTGAATCCCAGGCTGTAAACAGAAGGCTTGGTAAGCGTAGAAAGTATATGCTACAAACACTCAGCAATCACAATACAATCAAGCATACAACTCTCGTTCATTTATACATCATAGAAACGTCGTTGGGACAGTTACGTAAATAGCACACTAAAATGCACAGCAACCAATCACAGCCAAGGATTTTGCAGGTTGAAATTGAAATCTCAAGGTCAACTGATCAGCCCATGCTTACTTACTTACTTTCGCCTGTTACCCCCAATGGAGCATAGGCCGCCCACCACTTTTCTCCAACCAACTCTGTCCTGGGCTTCCCTCTCCAGTTCTGTCCAATGTTTGTTCATTCCTCTCATATCTTTCTCTATTTCTCGGCGTAGTGTGTTCCTTGGCCTTCCTCTTTTCCTTTTGCCTTGAGGGTTCCATGTGAGGGCTTGTCTAGTGACACAGTTGGGTGCTTTTCGTAGTGTATGTCCTATCCACTTCCACCGCTTCTTCCTAATTTCCTCCTCCATTGGAATCTGACTTGTTCTCTCCCACAGTTCGTTGTTGCTGATCGTGTCTGTTCAACGAATACGAAGTATTTTGCGTAGACAGCTGTTAATAAACACTCGTATCTTCTGGATGATGGCTTTGGTAGTTCTCCATGTTTCCGCTCCATACAGTAGAACTGTCTTCACATTTGTATTGAAAATCATGATTTTGGTTTTGTTTGAAAGTTGTTTGGAGTTCCAGATATTTGTCAACTGTAGAAATCCATGTGGCTTTGTGAATGCGTTTGTGCGGGAATATTGTGCCACCGATGACCAGTTTGTTGAAGGCACATAGGTTTGCTAATCTCTCACCGTTTTCGTTCCTTTCTCCCAGTCCATGTCGTCCCATGATGTCTTCATATCCAGTGTTGTCCATTCCAACCTTGGCATTCAGGTCTCCCATAAGCATCGTCAAATCCTTTGGTGAACATTTATCGACGATTGACTGCAGCCTTTCGTAGAATTGATCTTTAACGTCGTCATTGTAGTCGCTGGTAGGTGCATAACATTGGATGATGTTCATTGTAATGTCCTCTTTCTTTGTTTTGAAGGATGCTTTGATGATCCTAGGTCCATGAGATTCCCATCCTATCAGTGCCTTTTGTGCATGTTTGAACAGCATCAGTTCAACTCCTTGTGTATGTGAAGCGTTTTCCTCTTCATGACCAGAGTATAACAGCAGTTCCCTGAAGCAAGTCTCAGTTGTCCTACCTGTGTCCAATGCGTTTCACTGATGCCGAGCACCTCGAGGTTGTATCGTTTCATTTCTGCCGCAACTTGAAATAGTCTTCCAGTCTCCCACAATGTACGAACGTTCCATGTACCTAAAAAAATGGTTGCTCTGGTTGTCAGAAGAGGCATCGGCCCCGTGACTTCCGAGGGGACTCGGCTTTCATCACGAGACGTCATAATTCTTCTTCCAACTCCCAGGGCAGAGTTAAAATGGTTTGAATTATTTTTTCTGGTTAGCGTTTTTTTTGGCAAGTTAGATTTCAACGGAATGGGGCCGCCAACCCCATATCCAACCCTCCTCTTTTATCCGGGCTTGGGACTGGCAGTAGCCCCTAAGGTTCTACTGGCGGAGATCAGCCCATGCTGGCAAACGTGAAAATCGAAATAAGGCATTTAACAAGCGAGTTTTGGGGATCTAACATCCCCAACACAATCCTAAATTAAAATGAATTTCAGTAAACTTGTTAATTTTATTCCATAGTAAAGTTTTTTGCGTTTTACTATCATTATCATTAAAATTTTGATGGCAAAATTGGAATTAATTGAAATTAATCGATTTGTAATTTGCAATTAATGAGACACAGTTTATGTTAACTTAAATAATAGTAATAATAATAATAATAATAATAATCTGTGAGATTTTTAATTCAAATGAAATCGGAAAAATTGTTTTTCCAACGACAACAACGTAAAAACTAACCATAATAAATAAAAACGCGGTTATAAACATCGTATAACAAACAATGAAACAGTTAAAAAAATTGAAATACAACAATGATACAGGTAGAAGTATTTTATTTAAAAGTGAAAATTACAAATTTTCATCATTTTTTGAAAAAAAAAAGAAGGAAAATATATCTTTCTTTTTTTTGAGCGATTCAAATGATTTTGAATAATGCAGTTTTACTTGTGAGTTGCAGAGGTGATGAATTCCATACCAGGAAGACGTGGCTAACAAGTGCTTCCATGTGTTTTAATGGCGGCCTTACAATGATTGATTGATGATTTTTCAAAAGTAACCCGACAATCTCTACAGTTCCATAATGCAAAAACATATGCTCACTGATGACTAGTTTCGTGAGGACGTTTCTCCGAGTTCTAGTGAGAAGACGTGAACAGTAGAGTCCACCCCTGTTCTGATATGAAGCAGCGCTCACCGAAGACAGAGGATGAGGTTACACGAGACCGTAGATTGATCGAAGTTTGGGATCAACACTGGCTCAGTGGTCCAGAGGTTAAACGTTCAGGCCTAAGTCCCTGGGTTCGAGTCCCGCTAGTTGAACGGGACGTGGATGTGCACTGCTGATGAGTCTCATACCAGAACAAAGCGGCCGTTCAGTGTTTCCAGGTTTCTAATGGTGGTGTAACAATGAACAATTCAAGATTTCAAAAATTCTCATTGAACTTAAAAAAGCTGTTTAAAAAAAGTAGGTAGTCCTAAAAGAATAATTAGTTTTAATCAAATAATTCCCAACAATGTATCACTGTGATGTCATTATCATTGTTGAGTAAAGTAGTGAGTGAAATGATGAATATTCAAAATGTTAGTTTGTGAATTTAATAATAAAGTGGGATGTACATTGATGATAAGTGTTTAATTGTGTCAGACAGATGGAACGAATTTCCAGTACTTCCTGGTTTTCTGATTTATTTTTCACAGTGACATCAGCTTGTAAAAACACTTAGCATTTAAAATGAAATGATTATTACAAGTCTTTAGTGGCTGGGTTAGATTCGACTTACGGCTCACCAATTTATTGTCACACGATCTGACTCCTGTATTTACAAACAACCAAATAAGCCGTGAAATAAATTCCCCCTTCGATTTCCCTATAACACAATTAGGCGGATCTGGTTTGGACGATGACTGTCATAAGAAGCCACACATGGTTTTATGGATGGATTTATTTTATACAATCGTTCAAGTAGACAAAAATGAGCATACAAAGCGTGCAAAGAAAGCAAAGCACAACGAAGCGAAGTGGAGAAGGCGAGGAGTCAACCAATGAGATGAGGCCTAACTAAGTATTTATAGTAAGGCGAATTAGACTAGATGTGTAGTAAGCGAATTAAGCTGCATACAAACATGAAAATAGAAACGACTATGAGTGAATGATTGTGGCAAGATCAAAGGACGTGAGAATAGCGACTCCTGCAGTAAAGGTTGATAAGTTTGTCCGAAAGCTAGGACAACTCATATGTGTTCAGTATATTATTGGGACACGCAGCACCAGTCATTGCAGCTAAAATAACATTATGAATTTCCTCTATGCGAATCTATTTGTTACAAATACAACAGAAATACTTTCAACGGTTAATTTGTTAAACAACAAAAAATTAACTCGGGTCACACATCTTTTTGACGTTATTTGATTTCATTAGCTTTCTTACTGATTATTTTATTAGTTAGAAATAAAATACACTTTGTAAATATGTTGTACAAATAAAGATAAATTGTGAGATAGTGAAGGGCATTTGTAGCTCAAATGGACGCTTATAGCGGATTTTCGTTCTCTAAGCTGAATGGCTTGGTTGTGAAACTGCCATTGTTCTCTCTGCTGAATAATAACATTAACAGTACAAATGTCAGGTGGATAGAAGTGAATAAATCGAATTTCTTCACATAGTATGACTCATAGCTGATCTTTTTGACACAAATCTTGATTGATTTTTATTGTCTTAGCCATTGTTTGCCTCTTCATTTTGATTGTATCTCTCCCCCCTGCTCTTAACCAAGATCTAACGTTTGTCTATGACTTTTTTGATTGGTTGTTTATTGATTAATCTGAGTGGTACTCACACCTGTGTGAATGATGCAGATCAGGCGAACACTGAATGACTCATAACACATCTGTCCATCTCAGAGAACGAAAATTCCTCCATCAAAATATTTTTTTAAAAAAAAACACTCATTTCAACAACTAACTTCTAATTTTTAAAATAGTCATTAATCAACTCAAATAAATCAAACGTAGAACTTCGTACGTCCGTACATCAGTTCAAATTGCCATACCACATTAGCACAGAAATGCAATTGTCAATTCAAATCCCATAGTAGTAAAGGAAGTAAAAGTATTATCAGTAATCGAAGAGATTAGGGTTCGAGGAAATTATTCAAGAAGTAGAATCTAGTGAAATAAACTTAAAAAGAAAAATATAAAGGTGATGAGGAACTCTGAAGGTTAGGATTTGAAAGAACACAAGGAATTGCACTTTCGTCAGTGCAATCGCTTTTTAGCCATGTCCTTAACCCTAACCAGGTAGTCGACAACTACGAGCCTAGTCCGGTCTAGATAAACAGATCGAGATACTGTGGCGGGTTGTGCTCGACAGATTAAGTTGAATTTAATACGTTGATTTTAACTTTTCTATAGCATGAAAAAAGAACACTCGAATAGTTTTAAACGTTTGGCACGAAGTACACAAAGTAATCTATCTAGTAGTTGTAATGAAGTCAAGTTAGAATTATATCGTTTTTTGGTTTGAAAGAAACAAAGGATCATCGAATTCCTATGCTATCTAATTTTATGGTCCAAATAATTAAATAATAGAATAGTATCCCTTGATAATTCGTCGATTAAATTGTGTTTAAATCAATGAGGACAAAATCTAACAGAAATTATTATCAGAGATGGATAGTGGCTATCCGTGGAATATAGTACGAGTGTTTAGTCTTATTTGGGACCAGTCTGTAGATGAATATTCAAATGACCATTCAATTTTGTAGTCGGGGAAGATGGATTCATCTAAATTAATTCTTAGAATCTTCCCACTGATATTTACCTAAATGGATAACGCTATGGAGTTTGAAGCTAACGGTACTTGGTTCGAGTTCAGAAGTGAATATCAACTCCGAGAAACAGGTATATAGAGCTACAGACGATCCGAAACAGAACGATACGCTCATCTTGGATTCCAAAGCTAGCCTGTATCCGCCTCTACTAATAATGCTTGTAACCTGAAGGCACAGTGAGACAAACAGGACAGGATTCCCATGTGCTAACTGATCAGTTACATTCCTAAACATCACAATGGAAAGTTTCAAACAACTAATTAAAAACTGAATTGATTTAACAATAGTTTAGAAAATAATTTAACTTATGTATATTGAAAACAATAGTAACTAAAAACTTTTGTAAAACATAAGTATTTATAATGAGACCTAAATAGATTTTTTCCTCATTCGACTCACCAATCAATCATTGTTAGACCACCATTAGAAACGTGGAAGCACTAGAAGGACGTTTCCTCCTGGTATTGGACTCATCAGAGGTGCGCATCCACGACTCCGGCAACTCGCAGTATTCGAGTCCAGGACCTTCGGCATTGTGCATGAATGTCTGACCTGTGGACTACTGGGCCGGCATCCAACCGTGTAAATGTCTAACTCTGATCAATCTAGAGGTTTTGAGAGACCTCACCCATTTGTCTTTGGTTGTTACTGCCTACACTCGACAGGGTTGAGCACTACTGATCATGTCTTTTCACTAGAACTCCGAGAATTTCCTCACAAAGCTAATCTTTGGTAAGCACATTTAACGGTTATTTTACAATGACTGATTGATGATTTCAGTGTGTAAAAATACTAATCTCCATAACTCAAAATAAATAGATTTTGTGAAAGTACTTTTGAAAGTAGCAAATGAAAGTTGAAACAATTAGCAGTTTATTTTCCTGTTAAACATTTCATTTGACTTCATTTCATTCATATAAATTGGTGTATTAACATAATTTTTTGTAATTTATAAATCGAATTACAAATGTACTAAAATTGTAAAATACCATGCATACTTATACGCATCTGATTAGAAATTGATATTCTTTTCTTTCAATGAACAATATAACATCTGTTGGACGTAATCCGAATTATCTGACAAAAACTGATAGATTTTTTATAGTTAAAATCTATTTGTATTATGCATTATAATTAAATAAAAATTAGGAAAATTCAAATTTCCATCATGATTTGATTTTTGAATGTATCTCAGAATAAAGTCTTGTTTAAAATCATAAAATTTCGGTAAAGTTTTTATTATTTGCTGTACATTTTTTGTAAAGGAAGAAGCGTTGGAAATGGATAAGACATACATTGAGGAAAGCACAAGACAAGACCTCACCTGTAATCCTCAACGCCAAATAACACATTACGCCGAGAAATCGAGACGGACATAAGATAAATTGAAAAAAATTGAAAAGAACTAGAAAGAAAGGTCCAGGACAGAGTAGGTTGGATAATACTTGTTGGCTGTGTATACTTCATTGAGGAGGTTAGATCCCCAGAATTCACTTGATAAAGGTCCTAATTTAGGATTTTTTACGTTTCCGCGCATAAGTAGGTCAGTTGACCTTGAGATGACATGCTCCACTCCGAAAATCCTTAACTGTCATTGGTTCATGGATAATTTTAGTACGCTATTTTTGTGGCTCTCTAAAGACGTTTTGATCATGTGTAGATAAGCTCGATTTGTGTGCTTGTCGACATCTTATTTTCTGAGTGGTTGTAAAATACGCTTTCTACGCCGGGCCGGGGACAAACGGATTAGAATAACCTATCGTGTCACTGTGTCACTTGTTTTCGCTTCGTTTACCAACTAAGGTGAACTCGTAATATTTTCAAGCATATCAATTGACGAGCTTATAAGGCTTAAGAAATTAAGTAAGTACATTGATAATGAAATGAAACGAAACATGATATTTTTTATTTGAAAAAAATCAGTTTAATAATGATTAATATTTAAAAATGAGTGAAGTAAAAAATTATGTCAATTTTACCACTCAATGTTGAATGACCTTGTTGAGGTACTACTCATTAGAAATGATTAAATAAAATTTTGTCACATTTTATATCAGAGCAACCTTTGCTGGCTTGAGTTCTTTTGAAAAAGAAACTATCTCATCCGTACAAATTCCTGTGAAGTATACTAATACATTGGTTGCAGGTTGATAATCCCATATTCTAACTCTCTCTGTATAATCGTCATCTAGAAGAAGTATAACCGTTAATACAGAAAACATGGTTGACCTGAACAAATATCTTAATACCCTATATATATATATATATATATATATATATATATATATATATATATATATATATATATATAAGCAATCGCATGAACTATATTTAAACTGAATCAATGATAATTTTTAATGATCCGCAAATCTATTATTTTTCACAATAGAATGGTGAAGACTTGTGGTTTGAGCTACTTATAAGTAGTATATGACGTGAGTGTCAACGTAATGACTGGCAGCCGAAGATGGGGAGAGATCAAGAAAGGAAGAGTTAGAAAACAATGGAATTTGTATGAAACGCATGAATAGTGACAATCGATTGATGTTTGGCAACAGGAACAGTCCAGTTCGATAGGATGGAGTGATATTTTGCAAATTAACGATTTACGATATGGTTTTCCAATTCTACTGAGTAACTCTGTAATTTTCGTTAAAAAAAATTCGGTTGCCCCACCTGTATTCTCATTCACTACAGACTGATGAGTTTCATTGATATCATGAATCGATTATTTTTGGAGCACCATTGGAAATCCGGAAGGACAGAGCTGCCGTTTAGTCACATAGTATGAAGCTCATCATCAGTACTCTAACACTATCACTGCACAAAGGGAATCGAACTCAGGGCACTCACTGTCACACATGAATGCATAACCTATAGTCGGCCAGGATCCAAATGTGGTAATGTCTAACTTTAATCAATTCAAGGTATTGCGAGACCTCGTCCATTGTCGTCGTAGGGTAACTGCCACACATTCGGCAGCGTTGAGCTTCACATCTTCTCACAAGAACTCCCGGAATTACCAGACGAAGCTAGTCACTAGTGAGCACATTTTTGCAATTTTCATTAGCGATTCGTGAAGATCGATGAGTTTCACAGAAATCGTTAATTCGTACTGATTACACAAAGATAAATCTTTGTTTAAAGCAACTGGATAACTTTCTTTAACGGCAAAAGTAAAAAATGTCTCATCTTATGTCCAGAGTTTTATGGTGAATATTCTATTTAAATCAGAAGATATAATACTAAAAAATTGAAGTTGTGAGATTAACACATCTTATCCTGGTTTTTCAATATTTATTTTTCCTAAAATTTAAGTATACCGTTGGGGATGTTAGATCCCCAAAACTCGCTTCGTAAATGCCTTATTTTGGATTTCACGTTTGCCAGCATGGGCTGATCACTTGACCTTGAGATCACACATTCCCAACAGGAAAATCCATGGCTGTGATTGACTGCTGTGTATTTTATTGTGCTATTTTCTTAACTGTCCCAAGGACGTTTCTATGATGTATAAATAAATGAGAGCTGTATGCTTGATTGTATTGTGTGATTGTTGGGTGTTTGTAGAATATACTTTCTACGCTTACAAAGTCTTTTATCTTCAGCTTGGGATTCATGGTAGCTTATCTGGACGCTGGTAATTGTCTCGTTCACGTTTATCGACTAAGGTGAACTCGTAATAGCTTCAAGCGTACCAATTGACAAACCCTACAATACATACACGAAGAACATTTTGTAGGTGTTATATTTATTACGGTTGTCAAGTTTCAATCGATTGGAATGTCAGTACCCTTTGATACTGATTTTTTTTTTTCAGCCGTTGATGAGATTTGGTCAGATTTAATGTAGTGATACTTATAGACAGTTAATGTTTATTCAATGAAATTGTAGAGTGTGTACTAGTATTTTAAGCCCACACGGTTTGCTTTAGTTTTTGGGCAAACAAGTTACCTTTTCTTGACCGAGTCATTATTCACTCACTTTGTCAATTGTTTGTTTATACCCTTGATTGTTTTTTTTCGAATGTGTGCGCCTACTTACTTCACTTATTTCAATTCTAACCTTTTTTGTCTGACTTTAATTACTTAGTCATGTTTCATCTCATTGGCTAACTCATCTTCGCCACTTCGTTTCACTTTGCTTTACTTCCACGCTTTGTATTCTCATGTGTGTCTACGTAATAGATTGAATTAAATAAATCCATCCAGAAAACCGAATTTGGCTTTGTATTGCAGCCGTCGTACAAACGAGATTCGCCTAAGTATGTTATGGGGAAAGTGAAGAGGAATTTTATTTCACAGCTTATTCAGCTGATTTTAAATGTAGGAGTCAGATCGTGGGCCACTTAAGTGGTGTGTCCTACTTCAAATTTAACGCACCCAATAAAAGATATGATCAATTCGTGTTAAGTACTACTTATTTAGTGTTTACAAAGCCGAATTATCATCGCACGGTCATATGACAAGCACTCACTTGGAACCCTCAAGATCAAAGGAAAAGAGGAAGGTCAGGGAACAGATGACGCCGAGAAACGAAGGCAGACCTGGGAAGAATGAACAAAAATTGGACAGAACTGGGAAGAAAGTTCCAGGACAAAGTAGGTTGGAGAATGCTGGCGGGAGGCAAACGCTCCATTAGTGGTAAAAGGCATAAGTAAGTACCGAAAATATCCTGATTAATCGCCTTCTCCTTCTCATTTATATAGTATGATTCCTAGGTTTTATTACCTAATATCATTACTCCGAAATTACAACAGTATTGTGTAATCTGATTCATTTGTTGTACACACGTGCTCAAGTAAAAACAACCGAGAATATAAGCGAACAAAGAACATGCTAAAAAGATTTGTGAATTGAAACTCGTCATGTAAAGATTAGTTAGTTTATCCAAAACTCACTACAAGACATTTAGGCTCAACATACGAGTACAAACACTAACAAACACTCAGTTAATGAGTATCAAATAGGATAAAACCTCAGTTCTGTATATCATCGCCAACCGTAATTCAACTTAAGATAAAATCTTTCCAAAAATACTTGAATAGAATAAATAATCATCAGTATGGTAAATAAAATGAAATATTTACTCTTGAAAACTAAAATAAAATACCATACAATTCTAATTTCAAGTAAAAAAATATTCATTTTGTTTTAATGGAATGTGCATACAATGCAGAATGAGTTGAAGTTATCACTTGAGTTATACTGTGGTGTGAGCTACTTATAAATAGTATATGACGTGAGTGTCAACGTAATGTTTGGCAGCAGAAGATGGGGGAAGATCAAGAAAGGAAGTAGAGTGAGAACACAATGGAATTTGTATGAAACGCATGAATAGTGACAATGGATTGATGTTTTGCAACAGGAACAGTCCAGTTCGATATGGTTTTCCTATTTTACTGAGTAACTCTGTAATTTTCGTTAAATACAATCCGGTTGCCCGACCTGTGTTCTCATTCACTACAATACCAATTTTGTTAACATTAAACATTGTAATTAATATCATAGCAGTTAGTGAATGAAAATTTAAGTGTATCAGAATGCATTGTAAAACTTTAACTTCAATTGAAATATTCAATTTAATAAATCGAATTGTTTCAACGAGATATGTAGTCACTCGGGTTCAATGTTTTTTTCCGTTCAATGTTTGTTAATGTAAATTGAAATCATCGAGTGTTGTCATCTGTTCGATCATTGATCAGAGGTACTCTTATATTTCTTTACTAGCAGGCAAGTTGAACTCTTAACTGGTCAACCTTGGTCGAGTGTAGACAGTGTAACTACCGACGACTGTGCATGAGGTTGCCCAACTCCATGAATTGATCGAAGTTAGACATTAACACTGTTAGATACCGGCTCAGTGTTCTACAGGCTAGGCGTTCATGCGCAAAACCGAAGGTCCTGGGTTCGAATCCTGCAAGGTGCAGGAGTTGTGGATGCGCACTGCCACTGATGAGTCTCATACGAGGACCACAAAACGGCTGTCCAGTGCTTCCAGGTTTCTAATGGTGGTCTAAGACTGCTCGATTGACGATTTCAAATATGTAACCTAAACAATCTTCGCAACTCCGTAATACTTATCATTAACTTAGTTAAAACAATCTGACTGAATTCTATGGTCTCTTTAAAACAAATCACAACAAAAAATGTATCACAAATCATCCAAGTAAAACTGGTTGTTCATAACAGCATAACTACACTTATGCGATGTATCGCTCTAAAAATTTGAATCTTGAGTACTATTTTAACAGATAATCTAAGTTTAATTTATTCTGACTAGTTGCATCACTTAGTCAGTAAAGAGTTAGTTCCCTTGGGTAAGATAAAACAAAACTGTCTCATCCCTAATCAATATGTATTGATTGATTGCGGTACACTGATTCACAGTTTAAAACAAACGAAACAGTTTTCGTAATAAAATAAGTATTATTCTCTACAGTTAAGTAATTTATAACCAATCTGTCCTCTTTTCAAAAAAACCAAATGTACTAATAAATAGCTTAAACCATGCATTCCATATTTTTTTGTAAGTGATAAATTATTGTGAAGAAAATGGCGGGAATTAGGATTGTACAGATAATTAAAAATTATCAAATTACATTCCAATGGTTTGCCATATATATGACGACAGTCTATGCACTTCTAATCACGGTAATAACTAGTGGCCAAAACTTGTTCTTATTGAAAATAAAATAGAAATTTCAAAATTCAATTTTTATTGCATAACAACGTAACAAAGTGTTTGTTTGTTTGTTTTTTCAAAAAAAAAGAGCACCCGTTTCAATGTTCAATTTTGTCTTGATATCAATGGAATTTCAAATTATTTTTTTGTTTAAAAAATATTTTACACCAATAATCCTAAAAATAGTCAAACAAACAAACAAATGAATGAATGGTTCAATTGTTCAATTTCGTTTTTACTGAAAATCAATTTTTTTTCTTGAAATTTTAAAACTAAAACAAAAAAACAATAAACACCGTTGAACGGAAAATAAACATGGCGAATTCTTTTGCATCAAGTCATAAAAATCATTTAAAAAAATATATATACTGAAGAAAAAGAAACTACTTTTTTTCTTATTTCTTGTTTTAACATTGATAAATGAAACTAAATTAGAAAAAGACAATAAAAACGGAGATGGAGAATTTCTTATAAGCTATAAACATATATTATTAATGTTTTTAACTAACTAAAGCATGAACAAAGAATATAAAGTAGCTAGACAACATTGATGTGTCAAAACATTTACGATAAGATAGAAAGATGAGCTTTTGTTCGCTTGTCGGAGCGTATTTCATAACGATTACCTTGGAGGATGAAGAAACTTTTATACACTTATCTGATCGGCATCAATGATAAACAAGGTGGATCTGATGCAGATGTGAACAACATTTGGAGCTCAAAACAACTTCCAACGAACAACAAAGTCAAGACAATTCTACTGTATGGAGCGGTAACTTGGAGAATCACAATAGCCATCATGCAAAAGATACAGGTGTTTATTAACAGTTGTTTCTACGCAAGATACTGAAGATGTATGGACCAGACAACATCAGTAACAACCTACTGTGGTAGAGGACGAACCAGATTCCAGTTCAGATAGAAATCAGGAAGAAACACTTGGGGGTAGGATACAACACACATTGAAGAAAGCACCTGACTCTGTCGCGAGACAAGCCCTCACTTCGAACCTCCAAGGCCAAAGGAGAAAAGGAAGATCAAATAGCACACTAGGCTGGGAATAGAAGTAGACATGAAAACAATGAATAGCAGTCGGGTAGAACTGAAAAGGAAGGCCCAGGACAGAGTAGATGAGAGAATTCTGGTTGTTGGCCTATGCTCCATTAGAGGTGATCGTCCTGGTATGATCCGTAGATTAGGCCTTCGCGCGCAAGACTGAAGGTCCTGGCTTCGAATCCTGTGTGGTGCAGGAGTCGTGACTGCGCACTGCCACGGATGAGTCCCATACCAGGATGAAAGGGCTGTCCAGTGCTTCTAGGTTTCCAATGGTGATCTAACAATGATTGATTGATGTTTTCAACGTTTTGTAGCGTGCATTTATACGCCCAGCTCAGTAAGCCTATCCAAGTCTTTGAAAAAAACCCATTTAATCCCTATTCTTCTCAAGTTTATAATTCACACGTCTTTTGACCTTGTCAATTAGTCTCTTGTAAATTTGAGTGCTTATGTGCATCGCTTATTTAGCTCATTTTTGTCTGTTTACGGATAATACATATTTATTCTTCATTACTGGGAATTGACTCAACTTCCAAATATTTTTATAAGTTATTGTTAGATATTCTGGAAAAGGAAAGGGAAGCCCAGGACAGAGTAGGTTAGAGAACATTGGTCGGTGGCCTATGCTCCATTTAAGTTGACAGACGTGAGTATGTAAGTAAGTAGATATTATAAGGTAATTTCTGAAATAAACTTATTTAAAATGAATAAGTTACACTGTAATCTATGATCATTATTAAAGCATCTAGTTTTTAAGAATCTTTTCTAATTAAAATACACTTCATAGCATAATAGTTTTGTGTGGTGATGTTTCATTCTCTGAACTGGATGTTTTACTTGTGAAGCTTTCTATCTAAAGTTTTTTGTGCTGATGATATTGTTCAAAAGAATATCCAAAATTATATCCAACTGAACTACAAATTTTCTCCATCATCTCAAAATAATAGTTCTCTCTGTAAATTAAAAAATATTTCACTGACCAACGAGAACTCTTTTGAAATAGTCGGAAATGTGTAGGTGGTATACAGTATTATAATATACTCCTCACATTGACAATAGAGATTAAAATTACCTTCTAACTTTTACTGTACACTTTAAGGATAGTTTTATTAACTCTCTCTCTCAAAATAAGTAATATACATAGATATATATATATTTATATGTTTCTCTCTATTGGTCATATCAACATTCATTTATTTTTTAAAACAAACCGACTATTAAAAAACTACAAATCTGACATAAAACTTTTACCACAAAAATTAAAAACAGTCAAGTATTTCATGTTATTTTAAACAAATATAAAGTAAAACAAACTACCAATTCCAAAAATAATTGACTTAAAAATATATATATATTGTATCATACAAACTTATCAGTGATATTTGTTTTAACTATAGTTTGTTTAAATAGGCGGACATGGATACTGGGTTTGTTTTTTCTTCATTGTTAATCGAAAATGACAAAACACCTCTGTGTTTTGCAGGTTTCTTTTACAAATTATGTCATTTTTTGTTGGTACACATTGTGTACCGACTAAGAGATAACAAAAATAAAAAGTCATCACACTAGTTTCCTTTTCCAAGTTTTTATTCGTTTTGTTAATGATTTGTAGTTGTGTTTTTATTTAGTTTAAGGAAGTTCCTTGATAGCTTTTCTTCAAATGTATATATATCTGATTGTACTGACTTTCTTGATTAGTATTTTTTCATTGGTAGGAGGTAATTTTATTGTCTCTTTTTTTGGTTTGCTATTTTTGTAGCCTAACTCAAGGTCATATATAAATATATAAGTTGCTAATTTAAACAAATTAAACTGAATTGAATATTAGGCTTTTTTTTACCGAGTACCTGATTCTTTGCTCTTCTGTCTAGCTGATAGGATGGATTACTATGATTAGTTTAGTTGGGCTTTGGGCAAACCAGTTTGTGGGGCCGATTGTATTGAATGTAGAATTTTCATAATTGAAACCAAGAGCTAGTGTTAGTCAAACGACCAATTAAAACCCAAAGAGCAATGAGTATTCACGATCCCACCACATGGGAATAAAACACAAGTCCCTCAATTTAGGGTACAAATGTTTTAAACTATTAAACCATTATCTAATGATATACATGACTTCATGATAATCTCCCACTGTCTATAATGGATAAATATCTGAAACTTGACAATGTCATTATGTTTTCTGGTAAGCGTATTTTTAAGTAGTTAGTTTTCTATGAGATGGGGTCAACAACCCCATGCCCAACCCTCCTCTTTTATCCAGGTTTAGGACAGGCAGTAGTCTCATATAGGCTCCAGCAGAGGAATCAATCAGGAAGAACAACTTGAACTGGATAGGACACACACTGCGTAAAGCACCATACTGCGTCACAAGACAAGCTCTCGCATGAAAACCTCAAGGTGAAAGGAAAAGAAGAAGGCCACAGAATACATTACTCAAAGAAATAGAGAAAGACATGAGAAGAGTGAACAAAAATTTTACTGAACTGGAAAAGGAAGCAAGGAAAAAGTGAAATGGAGAAAACTAGTCAGCGGCCTATGCTCCGTTGGGGGTAATAGGCATATGTAGGTAAGTAAAAAAGTAAGTAAGTAAGTAAGTAAGTAAGTAAGTAAGTAAGTAAGTAAGTAAGTAAGTAAGTAAGTAAGTAAGTAAGTAAGTAAGTAAGTAAGTAAGTAAGTAAGTAAGTAAGTAAGTAAGTAAGTAAGTAAGTAAGTAAGTAAGTAAGTAAGTAAGTAAGTAAGTAAGTAAGTAAGTAAGTAAGTAAGTAAGTAAGTAAGTAAGTAAGTAAGTAAGTAAGTAAGTAAGTAAGTAAGTAAGTAAGTAAGTAAGTAAGTAAGTAAGTAAGTAAGTAAGTAAGTAAGTAAGTAAGTAAGTAAGTAAGTAAGTAAGTAAGTAAGTAAGTAAGTAAGTAAGTAAGTAAGTAAGTAAGTAAGTAAGTAAGTAAGTAAGTAAGTAAGTAAGTAAGTAAGTAAGTAAGTAAGTAAGTAAGTAAGTAAGTAAGTAAGTAAGTAAGTAAGTAAGTAAGTAAGTAAGTAAGTAAGTAAGTAAGTAAGTAAGTAAGTAAGTAAGTAAGTAAGTAAGTAAGTAAGTAAGTAAGTAAGTAAGTAAGTAAGTAAGTAAGTAAGTAAGTAAGTAAGTAAGTAAGTAAGTAAGTAAGTAAGTAAGTAAGTAAGTAAGTAAGTAAGTAAGTAAGTAAGTAAGTAAGTAAGTAAGTAAGTAAGTAAGTAAGTAAGTAAGTAAGTAAGTAAGTAAGTAAGTAAGTAAGTAAGTAAGTAAGTAAGTAAGTAAGTAAGTAAGTAAGTAAGTAAGTAAGTAAGTAAGTAAGTAAGTAAGTAAGTAAGTAAGTAAGTAAGTAAGTAAGTAAGTAAGTAAGTAAGTAAGTAAGTAAGTAAGTAAGTAAGTAAGTAAGTAAGTAAGTAAGTAAGTAAGTAAGTAAGTAAGTAAGTAAGTAAGTAAGTAAGTAAGTAAGTAAGTAAGTAAGTAAGTAAGTAAGTAAGTAATTTAGTAGGTACGTAAGTGAATAAGATTTTATAACCAGTTTCATTCAATCCAAATCATACTTCACGTTTAAAGGAATAAAAAATATGCTGTTTTTAGCGCTACTCCCTTTAACACTGGATCATACAACATCTTTACAGACATTTTTATAAGTTGTCACATTTCTGTCTAGAAATAATGTAGGTTGACAAAAGAATGCTCCTTTTTATTGGACAAATGTCGTAAAACAATTCTACATTCATGTAATTTTCGCAAAGAAACCTATCGATATAGTTATTCGTTGTATGTAATTTAATCAAAATTAAAAAATAATCAAACTATTTCACTGAGTGGATAACTCAATTAATTCCAAAAAAATAAAACTACTGATTACCATCATCATATATATATATGTTTGTGTGATTGAACATTGAAAGTAACTCAAGCAACTAATCTAAACAATAATTAATAATTTTCAATGTACATTAAAACATAAGACAGAGAAATAACGGAATTATAATGATTGATGGAAATCGGTAACATAGTTATTCATATTTATCATGTAATGTACATGGTGTTTTTTCTGTTTTATATTCCCGCTTCTTTGTTCAATACTTTCATGTTTAATGTTTGATTTGAAAAAGAAATGGCGATTTAATTTCATTATCCATTAGCTTTGTTTTAGTTTTTCATGCCACATTCTTATTATTTTATTGGTCATTAGTGTGAATGAAGAAAAGTTCCAAAAGTTTCTTGCTAAAATTATGAACATTATTAGCTTGATGATATTAGTTCATTCCCTGCTTATAACTACTACTATGGATAATTTTGTTCAACTTTCTTTTCTCACTTGCATAGTAATTTTCATGTAAGTCGTGAACTGGTGAATATTAGACTACAATTGGAAACATGGAAGCACTGAACGGCTGTTTCATCCTATTATGGGGCTCATAAGCAGTGTCCATCTACGACCCTGCAAGTGGGAGTAGAATTTAAGACCTTCGGTCTCGTGTGCGAATTCTTAACCTCTTGACCGTGGAGACATCCGGCATCCAACAGTATTATTGTCTAACTTCAGTCAATTCACGATTCTGCCTGACCATCATTCAGTGTTTTTGGATGGGTTATTGCCTTAACCTCCCACAAGGTTGAACTCCAGTCGTCTGGACTTCTCACCAGAATTTTGTGCAACAAGTCGAATGTCCTAGGTCTGATTCCCGTTCGTGAGGTCATGCATAGTTTCTTCTGAGAAGTCTAGAAAGAACCGGCCATCCAGGTTCCTAATGGTGGTCTGACACTGACTGGTTCATGATTTCAATAAAACTCAGCAACCTTCACAACCCTTCAATGATAAGTAAATAAATGATAGGATTCTCTAAAGAAGTAACCAAACAACAAAAGTTCAATCATCGATTTCTTCGTTCATTTATACAATAATTTTCATTTAAGTCGTGAACTGATGAATATTAGACTATTATTGGAAACATGGAAGCAATGGAATGCCTAGTATGGGGCTATTCAGTAGTGTCCATCCACGACCCAGCAAGTGGAAGTAGCATTTAGGACCTCCTGTCTCGTGTTCGAATGCGTAACCTCTTGACGATGGAGACATCCGGTAGCCGAAATTGTTAGTGTCAAACTTCAGTCAATTCACGATTCTGCGTGACCATCATTCAGTGTTTTTGGCTGGGTTATTTCCTCAACCTCCTACAAGGTTGAATTCCACTCATCACACTTTCTTACTAGAATTCCTAGAATTTTGCGCAAGAGACTAAATGCCCTGGCTTCAATTCTTGTTCGCGAGGTTTTGGATAGTTACTGCTGAGAATTCTCATACTAGGACAAAGCGGTTATTCAGTGGTTTCAGGGTTTCATGGTGGTTTGACGTTGATTGTTTCATGATTTCAATGAAACTCAACAATCTTCACAACCTTTTACTGGTAAGTGAATAAACATTAAACTTCTATAAAGAAGTAACTCCCATTCAATCATCAAACAAAAAACGTTCAATGATCAACTTATTGGAATATTTAAAGAATACACTAAGTTTTGTTCAATTATCATGATATACTCGTTAATATTTTGTTTTCAGTTTTCATAAAACCGCTAAAAAAAGGATTAAATTCAAAAGTTTAAAGTGGTTTCGAAAAAAAACAGGGTTTTTATTGTATATTTTTATATTTTATATTTTTGAGTAAACATTACTATTTGTTTGAATTGGTTTTGTTTGTCTAATCAATATAATTTTTTATCGATTTTTTGAAACATCTTTTCCAAAATTTGATTCTACTTCTTTACAATGATATAATTTTATCAAGAAAATTCGATTTACTACAGCATATGTTCTAGGTTAATATTTCTGATCCTTGATAATGTTATGAAGTCGAAGGTAAAAGATGGGTGTAGGAAGGATTTGATTGTGACCAATTCAGTCTCGTGTGTTGCCTACTGAGCAGTAGTTTGCTCCGTTCTATTTTATGGATGATAAACATGACCAGTAGGAGTAAAGGACTTTCGTAGGTTACTAGTCTTCGATCATCGGTGTCTCCGAAGCATTACTCTTATATCTTGGGACAACCGTATAAGCAATGCTGTCATTAGGAAACGAGTTCTAGGTAGGGATGGTAAGTCAGTAGTTGAAGTAATGAAACTTCATCAGTTGAGGTGGTTTGGATATGTGTTACGAATGCCTAACCACCGACTGCCGCGACGAGCTATGTTTTGTGGTGTTGGAATAGGTTGGAACAAAGTTAGGGGCGGCCAGACCAAAACATTGCACAAATCCACGAAGTCACTGACAAGTGGATTGAGTCATGTCGGTAGGTGTCGACTACATGGTTCGAGTCCGCGAGATGGAAGTCACTGATGTTTAGAGACCTTGAACGACATGGCTCAAAATCGTTTGCAATGGCACAGGTGCACTCTTTGTGTTCTCTCAAATTCTAACCTTCTGAATTCCTCATCATCTATATCTTTCTCTCTCTAAATTTATCTCACTCAATCATACTTCTCGAATCATATCTTCTAACCCTAACTTTTTCCATTACCAGTAATACTTCTACTATCTCTACCACTATGGGATTTGAAGTGACAATTGCGTCTCTTCTAATGTGTTATGGCAACATGAACTGATGTACATATGTACGAAGTTCTACGTTGTAAACGACTGACTGACTATAAAAGATGGAAAGAGGTTCGTTTGACTTATACTTCGATCAAAAAGCATATTTCTAATGATGATAATAATAATGTGTCTCTCTGAG
>OX103972.1:9313192-9349489 GCA_944470395.2 Schistosoma turkestanicum
TTCCCACTCGGGAAATACTTGACTTTCATTGGTCGGTGGGTTACTTTAGTACGCTATTTTTGTGGCTCTCCCAAGGACGTTTCTGTCATGTATAAATCAGCTCTATTTGTATGCTTGTAGACATCGTATTTTCTGAGTGCTTGTAGAATGCATTCTCTCTACGCCTTATAAAGACTTCATGATATAGTTAGCCGGGTGGGGGACAAGTGGATTAGAATAGCATATCGTGTCACTTTACCGAGTAATGTGAACTCTTAATAACATTCAAGCATATCGATTTGATGCAACTTTATTGAACAGATAACATTCTTTCTTCGTATCTGTTATTCTGTGACCACGGAATATAACTTATAAAACTGAAAGTTAAAAAAAAACTAAACTGAAAGTAACCAATGCAAAGTATCTGTTTCATACGGTAGAACCAGTAAGTAGTTTATACTAAACGGTTAACATCTGGAATTAGACAGAAAAGCCAGAAAATCAACTAATATGGATGCACGAAATTTTTTGAATGAGTATGTTGTGATATACAGGTATAAAAATCCTATTTTTGAACAAATAAATTTTCGAACTAAACAATGTTCTCACTAGTGACTAGTTTCGTATGGAAATTCTCGGAGTTTTTATTGAGAAGAGGAGATCTGTGAAGATCACCGTTGTTGAGTTTAGGCAGTAACTACCGAAGAAAAATAGGTGAGGTTGCACAAAAAAAATCCTCAGTTTGATCAGAGTTTGACATTAAGACCGTTGGATACCGGCTCAGCGATCCAAAGATTAAGCGTTTACATGCAAAACTGTAGGTCCTGGGTTCGAATCCTGTGAGAAGTAGGAGTCGTGAAAGCGCACTGCTGATGAGTACCATACCAGGACAAAACTGCCGTTGAGTGCCTCCAGATTTCTAATGGTAGACTAACGACATTTTTCAATGTGGAAAAAAATAAGTAAGTGATAGATGGTAGAATGAAAACCAACAAGACATTTTATCTCTCCTTGTTATAAAGCAAAGAGAAACAACCTAAAAAAACTTTTTGAATGATGTTTATTTCCTGGTTTACTGAATAAAAATAAACACTCACCAAAAAAAACCCAATTAGTTGTTTAAAATGAAGAGCTCATATCCTGTTTTTTTTTAAATGTTGTTATACAATTTGTTTTTTCAAAACATCCATTTACAACAAGCATTTTATTGATAAAAAAGAAACTCCGTAGAATTGCATTCATGTCAGGAATGATTATGTAATATGGAAATAATGTAGTCAGAAAAAACTCAATTTTAAAATTATTATTTTTAGTTAAATAATTATAAAAACTTATTCAAATATTTGTTTTATTCATTTGTGAAATAGAATTCTGTAGATATTGACAATAAATAATGGCTTTTAAAATGACTTGAAAATCAGGTTGTATAACAGTTTAACTTCAGCTCGACAATCATTGACAACCATGTTGAATTGAATGTTGTCTGCATGAATCTGTCATGGAAGAATGTTTCAGTAGTATGTGTCTATAACATACTGGTTTCTTAACATAGGCGCCATAGTAAAGTCAATGAGTTGGTTTGAAATGGCTGACAATTCTTATTTCATGAATTCATGATCTTTTGAGACTATTATTCAATATCTTAGTAATAACAAGCTGATTTCTGATATGGTTGAATTCTTTTAGTCTTGTACTCAGACAAAAGGAGCTCTCTCCATAAAGTAAACTATTGATATCGTGATTTGATCATCGTTAGACAAACCAATAGAAACATTGGAAGCATTGAACAGCCGTTTCGTCCTGGTTTGGGACTCATCAGTAGTGCGTATCAGCGATTTTGGCCACTCGGTAGGATTAGAAACCATGACCAGTGTAGTTCAACCCTGTTAAGTGCAGGAAGTAACTATCGAAAACAGCGACTGAGGTTGTGCGAAACCCTTAGACTGATCAGAGTTAAACATTAACAGCGCCAGATGCCGACTCAATGGTTCGGAGATTAAGAGTTTACGCGCAAGACCAAAGTTCTCGGATTCGAATCCAGCGCACTGCTAATGAGTCCCATACCAGGATAAGATGGTCGTCCAGTGCATCCAGGTTTCTAATGATGGTCTAACGATGATTAATTCAGGTGTTCAATGTAAATCAACAATCTCCATTATTCTATTATGTTTATGAGACTGAAATAATCCTTTTTTAAAAAGTATACAACGCAAAAATTTGAATGAATTTAATTGAAATTAATTTGCTATCACACTAGTGTTTGATTCGTCTCAACCTTCGGTAAAAATTACCCAATCCATCCTTCCCAAGTTATTCACATATCTTGTCAGTGATTTTTTCTTATAACCTTAGCTATTTTTACTTGAATGCGTATGTTGTGCATTGCTTACATCACTGTGAGCATGTCTAGATTAAATTTCATTTAACCATAAATAATTAGTCATACTTCATCATATTCAAATTAGCTCTCACTGACATTTTCCGCTTCACTTCGATTCGAATTTTACGCTACACATTCTATTGTCTGTCTCCTTACATGATTAAAAGAAAATAAATTCATTCACTGTTGAGGATGTTAGATCCCGAAAATTCGCTTCATAAATGCCTTATTTTGGGTTTCACGTTTGCCAGCATGGGCTGATCAGTTGACCTTGAGATTTCATTTCCCACCAACAAAATCCATAGCTGTGATTGACTGCTGTGTATTTTAGTGTGCTATTTTTGTGACTGTCACAAGGACGTTTCTATGATGTATAAATAAATGAGAGTTGTGTGCTTGATTGTATTGTGATTGCTGGGTGTTTGTAGAATATACTTTCTACGCTTACAAAGCCTTCTTACTCTATTTTGGGGATTCAAGGTTGCCTACCTCGACGCTGGTAGTTGTCTCATTCGCGTTTTTCGACTAAGTGACGAACTTATAATTCACAAAACCGTATTCAGCTTTTAATCACCACAATCATACAAACAATGATTGCTTAAGAATAAATAATATATAGAAATGAAGAGAAAGGTTTATTTCATTAGGCTGTTTCATTGGTCGTTTGAACTGGCGTTAGATTCTGAGTCACAAAAGACTAACCAATTAATTAATTGTTAAGTTTCGAAAAAAATTTTTCGGAATTATGAATAATGTTTGTATAGGGGGTTGAGAAGATTGTGAAGTTTTTTTGAAACCATGAATCGACCAATGTTAGACCACCATTAGAAACCTGGAAGCACTGGACGGCCGTTTCGTCCTGGTATGGGACTCATCCGTGTCAGTGCACATCCACGACTCCTGCACCCCGCAGGATTCGAACACAGGACCCACCCAGGTTTCTAATGGTGGTCTAACATTGATCGATTCATGGTTTCAAAAATGTGTAACTTAACAATCTTCACAACCCCGTAATGCAAATTACTTGTGCTCACTAGTGACTAGCTTTGTGAGGGATCTCCGAGTTCTAATGGGAAGACGTGACCAGTGAGGTTCAACCTGTTCGGGTGTAGAGAGTAACTACCGAAGACTGTGTACGAGGTTGCGCAACTCCATAAATTGATCAAGTTAGACATTAACACCGTTAGATACCGGTTCAGTGGTCCAATGTTGAGGCGTTCACCTACATTACCGAATGTCCTGGGTTCGAATCATGCTGGGTGCAGGAGTTGTGGATGCGCACTGGCACAGATGAGTCCCATACCAGGACGAAACGGCCGTCCAGTGCTTTCAGGTTTCTATTGATGGTCTCACATTGATCTATTCACGGTTTCAAAAAAAAAGTAATGTTTATTTCCATACACTCAAGCGGCTCACAACTTGACTCCAGCTTTGACGAATGATCGAGTAAATCATGAAATAAATCTTACTTTTCATTTCCACTTGTGCAATGTTGGTAATAAGAAGCTGAATACGGTTTTTTAGGATGAATTTTATTTCATGCATTCATTTGAACAGACAGACATGAGATCGAAAAGCGTACAAGTAAAAACAAAGCTAATTAGAGAAGGTGAGTGAACCAACTCTCATGCGCTGAAGTAATGACTCAGTATTCATAGTCAGCCAATCATAGATTGGACAAGTAATTTAGCGAGTAAGTATCTACACACACATCCACACACACAATCAATAATACCATAATCGATACATTTATGTTATTTCCTTGACTCGATCAATCATATCAACTTTTAACTAAACTGCTTTATGTCAGTAATTTTTAAAGCGCACTCTGCAGTTATGATTTTTAGACATTTCAGTAGTTTGTAAGTAGTGATTGTAAATTAAAAAAAATTTTATTCTACTCAAATCTTTGTAATTTTTCTCTTTTTAAGATGACAAAAGCGACAAATATGAACTAAATTTATTACATAATACTGCTTCATTCTTGCACTAAAGTATAGTTAACTAGAAAGTTTCCTCACTTTAATATCTTCATCCATTGAACTATGTGAGTTTTGATATTCACTAACTTATTTCACGAATACAACTGTTGAGGATATTACATCGCCAGAACTCACTTGATTAATGTCTTTATTTTGGATTTTATTGATGGGCTGATCAGTTGACCTTGAGATCACATTTTAGAATGCTATTTTTGTGACTCTCGCAAGGATGTCTCTATGAGATACATAAATAAACGTGATGTGTGCGCCTGAGATCATTGTGCTTGTTGGGTACTTGTAGAATACACTTTCTACATTATATAAAGACTTCTCGTTAGTTCCTTTGGGTCAAGGGATCAGAATAGCCTACCTTGACGCTGGTTCATTGTCTCGTTCTGGTAAATACGTAACAGTTTCAAGCAAACCTAGTGACGAGCATAACTAAAGCAATTCGGATCAGTTGATTTTCTGAACCAAATTAGTCTGAAAACAAAGGACTGAACAGCTAAACTGATATGTCATTACATAAAGTTAATCAGTCCTCAATATGACGAAAAGTAAATGTCAATAGTTTTCTGATTGACAGAGATTTAGTCTAAAATATAGTGTGAAAATAGTGGAAATCAATATAACTTGAATTCTCATACAATATCACATTCAAATCTTAAAATGTTCGTCGATATTTCAAAGTATTGAACATCAGAAAATAAAAATCAATAAATCTTTTGATGAATCATTGAATTTTATTGCAATTCCTCTACATTAGTGTTTTTATCTCATTCAAAATCTTTGATTAGTAGTTTCAATTTTCAATTCCCCGTTATATGTATGATATGAGTTAATTTCATTTAATTAATAATGACAATATTGATAGAATGTAGTAATTTTTTTTTGTTTTGCTGAAAAACAAAAATCATAATGATGATTTTCAATCACTTTTTAGTAGTTTCATATTTTTGCTTTGGGAATTGTTAACTGTTATTTTTTTTATGCCTACACGAATAAGAAAGAATTGACTGGGAAAAAAATGTGTTGTGAATGTCAATAGAAAAAATAATTGATATCTCTGTTAATTAATAAAATCAAATGAAAAGTTGAGAGAAATAAAGTGAGTCATTGATTTAATAATAAGTTAATAAATAGAAAAGAAAGAATTACAGTTTGACAATCTGGACTTCACAGATGATTTGACTGTTCTAGCGCACATGCAACAACAAATGCAGAAGGAGACGACCAGTGTAGCAGCAACTTCAGCAGCAGCTGGTCTTAATTTACACAAAAGGAAAAATAAGATTCTCTGATACAACACTATATGCACTCTCGATGGAGATGCCTTGGAGAACGTTAACACCTTTACATATCTGGGCAGCTTCATTGACGAGCAAGGTGGATCCGATACAGATGTGAAGGCGTGGATCAGCAAAGCAAGGACAGCTTTCCAAATTTTAACAACATCTGGAACTCCAAACAACTTTCAATCAAAACCAAAATCAGGATTTTTCATACAAATGTGAAGACAGTTCTACTGTATGGTGTGGAAACTTTGAGAACTACGAAGGCCATCATCCAGAAGATTCAAGCGTTTATTAACAGTTGTCTACGCAAAATATTTCGGATTCGTTGGCCAGACATAATCAGCAACAATGTACTGTGGGAGAGAACAAGCCAGATTCCAGTGAAGGAGGAAATCAGGAAGAAGCCGTGGAAGTGGATAGGGCACACACCACGAAAAGCACCTATCTGCGTCACAAGACAAGCCCTCACATGGAACCCTCAAGGTGAAAGGAAAAGAAGATGGCTGAGGAACACATTACGCCGAGAAATAGAGAAAGACATGAGAGGAATGAACAAACATTGGACAGAACTGGAGAGGGAAGCCCAGTACAGAGTTGGTTTGTGAAAACCGGTGGGTGGCGTATGCTCCATTGGGGATAACAGGCGTAAGTAAGTAACTATTTATTGATAATTATTGGAGCCCGTCCGAGGATACCGCCGTTCCCAAGCCCAAATAAAATAGGGTTAGGTATGGGGTTAGCGAATCCATCCTGTGAAATACTAACCCGATAAAAATTCGCCAACCAGAAAAAGTACTTCGAACCATTTAAACTGTGTCCTGTGAGTTAGATGATCTTCAGTCAGAACAGTTATGACGTTTCATGAAGAGAGCTGAGTTATATGGAAGTCACAAGTAAGTATGTAAGCATGATGTTATCAACATAAATAAGGGGAACGTCAACATCTTTAAGATTTTATGTGAGTAGTAGGATATTGAAATCTTTAAAACACAATCCATATTTGACTGAATTCAAGTCTCACAAACGGATCTCATCTGAGACCCAATCATTGGAGAGCTCTATCTTTTTCCGAGTACTGAACTAATCAGATGTGTATAACTTAGAATCTCATCAGTGATTAAACCAAGCAACTTCAAATCTCGAGGCAAATACTTAACTACAAAATCAGTCCATGTTATGAAAAGGCTTACAAATCAAAACAAATCTTCCCACAAAATACCTTCAACTAAGAAATATGTTTGTTTGTTTGTCTTAACCCCATATTCATATAAAAAAAAGAATGAAGTCAGTGTATATTTAGTTATATTGTCAATCAGTCGGAAAGGTTAAGTTCACACTCTACTCGTCATTCAAAATTATCGTAAAATAAACTTTACAACAAGTAATAATATCTTTTTATTGAATCCCAAAAAAAGTTTTGATACAATAAACTATAACTGGATTTCTGTTAGGAAAAAACAAAAGATTCTTATTACCGAAATGTTATTTGTTCGTTCAATATTCAATAATTAAATAAAGAAAAGTGTTAGTTATATTTTTTATAATTAAACATTACCTTTTTTAAAATAAAACATTACACTAATGCAAAATATTTGATTTATATTGAAAAATATAATGTAATTATTGAATTAATTGACATATACTACTTATTTAAAACATTCTATAATGTAATTAGACGTTTTTATTACAAACTTTCATTAGTGAATAATCACCTGTTCAAATATTACACTTTGGAAGTAATTGATTGATAATATTCTGTGTATTTTTCTAGTTCCATGTACTTCAATTAATGGTTGTTCCAGTTGTTGGAAGGGGCATTGACCTTGTGACTTCTGATAAAACTCGGCTTTCTTCATGAAACATCATAACTGTTCTGACTGAAGATCATCTAACTCATAGGACACAGTTTAAATGGTTTAAAGTATTTTTTTTCTGGTTTGCGTTTTTTAGCGGGTTAGTTTTTTACGGGATGGAGTTGCTAACCCTATGCCTAACCCTGTTTTATTCGGGCTTGAGACCGGCGGTAGCCTCGGACGGGCTCCTATAATTATCAATAAAATAGTACGTTGCGTAATCAATCCCATAAGCATGGGCGAAATTCTAATTCACTAAGTTAACTGAGAAATATTAGGTCGGATCACTGTCGTTGACGTTACTATTCTATGATGATCCTCTAACTATGCTTTGTTACACAAGATGGTGATAAAGAATTCAGAAGATTAGAATTTGAGAGAACACAGAGAATGTGGATGCACCTGTGCCACTGCAAACGATTCTGAGCCATGTTATTGACGATCTCTAACCAGCGGTTACTATCATCTCGCGGACCCCAACCAGATAGTCTACATTTACCAACATGACTCATTCCAGTTGTCAGTGAATTCATGTCATTATACTCAAATCTTTATACTATTTTATCTTTGTAGGATAAATTTAATTTGTATATCCAGAAGAGGCAATAACACCAGTTGATTAATATCAGCTCAGAAAAAAAATGTTAACTTTTGTTTGAATTTGAAATCTGTGCTTTTCTTTTTTAAGACGATCAAGGAAATTTGTGATTCAGGTGAATGATTATGGCAGAGTTTCGTTCTCTAGGCTGAATGGTTTGGTTGTGAAGCTGCCATTGTTCTTTTTCTGAATAGCATCATCAGTACAAACGTCACGTATGACTCATAGCTTGTTCTATTAACCTTGATCTTGATTGGTTGTTGTTAATGACCTTTAATCTATCGTTGTCTGCATCTTGATATTGATTGTATCCCCTTCTTTGCTCTGGTTTGTGATCATATATGTGACTAGTAATTTTCGGAATGGTTGATAAATTGAATCTACTTCGATGTAATTGTTGGTTTTTCATTGACCAGAATTACAAGCTCCTGAAAATCCTCTACTGTTCTTCGTATTCCCTTTTTCTAATATTTCAACATTTTTCCAACCGAATTTGTGTCCATAGCTGCCTATTTATATTGATATCAGTGTGGTGCTCGCTACTTATAAGTAGTATATGACGCGAGTGAAAACGTAATGTCTGGCAGCTGAAGATGGGTGAAGATCAAGAAAGGAAGAGTTAGAACAATGGAATTTGTATGAAACGCATGAACAGTGAAATGTCAGACAATGGATTGATGTTTTGCAAATTAACGGTTTACGATATGGTTTTCCTATTTTACCAATTAACTCTATAATTTTCGCTTGTTACAATTTGGTTGCCCTCACCTGTGTTCTCCTTCACTACATTAGGAAAAACATTTCATAGCATTCGATTGCTAATTGATGTTCACATAGGCATAGCTGGCATACAATAGGTCTATTGCGGATAATTTTGAACTTAATCTTATGATCGAAACTAGCAATCTTCAGTCTACTCAATCCTGGACTATCATTTCTAGTTGTTCCCAAATACTGTTCAATCTTTCCATACCTGTCTTTAATTCTTGGCGCAATGTTTTCTTTAGTCGTCCTATTTTCCTTTGACCTCCTAAAAAACGTCAACCAGAAAAAAAAACAGATACTTGACTAAAAAGTAATTATACCTCAACAGTTCTTTGTTGTCTTTGAAAAACCGTTCATTTTCTCTTTACCCAAAATATCCATATTTTCTCATAGTTCATAGTTGGGAAAAAATTAGATTGTTCAGCTGTTTAGATAGTGTGAATACATGAAACATTTGTTAAAAACTTGAAATTCCAAACGATTTGAATGTTTAAACCTTTAGGTAAGTCTCTTTCAGTCCAGTAATAGTGGTTTTATAATAATTGTGATCTACATCAATCAATTCCTAGATGACTTCTAAGAGATTGTAGGTGTGTTCAGTAAAAAGTTTGATAGTAAGATGAATAATTATATAATTTAGAGATTTGTAAGGTGAACCGCAATTATTGATGGAATTTAAAATGTGTAGAATTTTTCTTGAAATTATGACTCCTGCAACTCTCAGGATTCGAAACCAGAATCTCCAGTCTCACACACTAACGCTTA
Source organism: Schistosoma turkestanicum (assembly GCA_944470395.2). Lineage (NCBI taxonomy): Eukaryota > Metazoa > Platyhelminthes > Trematoda > Strigeidida > Schistosomatidae > Schistosoma > Schistosoma turkestanicum. Next base: position 9,322,810 of record OX103972.1, read on the forward strand.
ATCTTCAGACCAATGAGCCGGCATCCATGTTTGATTTCAACCAATCCAATGAACTGCGAGATCTTACCCGTTGTTTTCGACAGGTGACTACCTAAACCCGACTGAGTTGAACCACACTAGTCACGAGTTCTCACTAGAACTGCGAAAATTTCCTGACGAAACTAGTCGCTAGTGAGCATATTTTTTTATGATTTTCATTATAGAGTTATAGAGATTATTGAGTTTTATTGAAATTATGAATCGATCACTTTTAGACCATCGTTAGAAAAAAACCTGGAAGCGGTAATCATGGATGCGCACCACTATTGAGTATCATACTAGGACGATTGTACAACCGTTCACTGCTTCCATGTTCCTAGTGATCATTTAACAATGATCGATTCATCATTTCAACTCAATATAACGAATCCTACATTAAAATGAATTTCAGTAAACTTGTTAATTTTATTCCATAGTAAAGTTTTTTGCGCTTTACTATCATTATCATTAAAATTTTGATGGCAAAATTGGAATTAATTAAAATTAATCGATTTGTAATACGGGGAAATTTAAAAAGCAGTTAATGAGACACAGTATATGTTAACTCAAATAATAGTAATAATAATAATATTGATAATCAGTGAGATTTTTAATTCAAATGAAATCGGAAAAATTGTTTTTCCAACGACAACAACGTAAAAACTAACCATAATAAATAAAAACGCGGTTATAAACATCGTATAACAAACAATGAAACAGTTAAAAAAAAATTGAAATACAACAATTATACAGTACGAAGTATTTTGTTTAAAAGTGAAAATTATCAATTTTCATTTTTTCAAAAAAAAAGAAGGAAAATATATCTTTCTTTTTTTTGAGCGATTCAAATGATTTTGAATAATGCAGTTTTACTTGTGAGTTGCAGAGGTAATGGATGCGCACTACTGATGAGTCCCATACCAGGACGAAGCGGCTGACCGATGCTTCCGCGTTTCTAATGATGGTCTAACAATGATTGATTGATGATTTCCAAAAGTAACTCAACAATCTCCACAACTCCATAATGCAAAATACATATGCTCACTAGTGATTAGTTTCGTGAGGACGTTTCTCCGAGTTCTAGTGAGAAGACGTGAACTATGGAGTTCACCCCTGTTCTGATGTGAAGCAGCGCTCACCGAAGGCAGAGGATGAGGTTACACGAGACCGTAGATTGATCGAAGTTAGGAATCAACACTGGCTCAGTGGTCCAGAGGTTAAGCGTTCAGGCCGAAGTTTCTGGGTTCGAATCCCGTGAGTTGAAGAGGACGTAAATGTGCACTGCTGACGAGTCTCATACCAGGACAAAGCGGCCGTTCCATGTTTCCAGGTTCCTAATGGTGGTGTAACAATGACCGATTCACAATTTCAAAAAGTCATATTGAATTTAAAAAAGTATGTAGTCCTAATAGAATATTTAGTTTTATTCAAATAATTCCCAACAATGTATCGCTGTGGTGTCATTATGATTGTTGAGTAAAGTAGTGAGTGAAATGATGAATATTCAAAATGTTAGTTTGTGAATTTAATGATAAAATGGGATGTACATTGATGATAAGTGTTTAATTGTGTAAGACAGATGGAACGAATTTCCAGTATTTCCTGGTTTTCTCATTTATTTTTCACTGTGGCATCAGCTTGTAAAAACACTTATCATTTGAAATGAAATGATTATAAGAACGTATCGATGTTAGTAATAAATTTAAATTTAGAGAAAAGAGAAACTGAAGATTCTTATAAATTGTAAGATTCGAACTACGGCTCACCAATTTATTGTCTCACTATCTGACTCCTGTATTTATAAACAACTAAATAAGCCGTGGAATAAATTCCCCCCTTCGATTTCCCTATAACACAATTTGGCTTATACGATGGCTGTAATAAGAAGCTGAATATGGTTTTGTGGATGAATTTATTTCATGCAATTGTTCAAGTTGACCGACATGAGAATACAAAGCGTGGAAACAAAGCAAAGCACTGAAAAGCGAAGTGGAGAAGGCGAGGAGTCAACCAATGAGATGAGGTCTAACTAAGTATTCATAGTAAGGCGAATTAGGTTAGATGTGTAGTAAGCGAATTAAGCTGCATACAAACATGAGAATAGAAACGACTAAGCTATGAGTGAATGATTGTGGCAAGATCAAAGGACGTGAGAATAGCGACTCGTGCAGTAAAGATTGATAAGTTTGTCCGAAAGCTAGGACATTCCATACTTGCTCAGCATATTATTGATACACACACCACAGGTCATTACAGCTAAAACCAAATTATGAATTTTCTCTATGTGAATTTATTTGTTGCAGATACAACAAAAATACTTTCAACAATTAATGTGTCAAACACTGAAAAATAAAGTTGGGTCATATCTCTTTTTGGCGTTATTTGATTTTATTGGCTTTCTTACTGATTATTTTATTAGTTAGAAATAAAATACACTTTGTAAATAAGTTGTACCAATTAAGATAAATTGTGAGAAAGTGATGGGCATTTGTAGCTCAAATGGATGCTTATAGCGGAGTTTCGTTCTCCAAGCTGAATGGCTTGGTTGTGAAACTGACATGGTTCTCTCTGCTCAATAACATCAACAGTACAAACGTCAGGTGCATAGAAGTGAATGAATCGAATTTCCTCACATAGTATGAGTCATGGTTGATACTTTTAACACAAATCTTGATTGATTTTTATTGCCCTTGCCATTGTTTGCCTCTTCATTTTGGTTGTATCCCTCTCCCCTTTGCTCTTATCGGTGATCTAACGTTTGTCTATGAGTTTTTTGATTGGTTGATAAATTGAGTCTACTGAGATCTGTTTATTGATTAATCTGAGTGGTACTCACACCTGTGTGAATGATGCAGATCAGACGAACACTGAATGACTCATAACACATCTGTCCATCTCAGAGAACGAAAATTCCTCCATCAAAATATTTTATTTTAAAAAAAAACGCTCATTTCAACAACTAACTTCTCATTTTAAAATAGTCATGATTCAATCAAATCAATCAAACGCAGGACTTCGTACGTACGTACATCAGTTCAAGTTGCCATAACATATTAGCACAGAAACGCAATTGTCAATTCGAATCCCATAGTAGTAAAGGAAGTAAAAGTATTATCGGAGAGATTAGGGTTCGAGGAAATTATTCAAGAAGTAGAATCTAGTGAAATAAACTTAAAAAGAAAAAAATTAAAGGTGATGAGGAACTCTGAAGGTCAGGATTTGAAAGAACACAAAGAATTAATGCCTTTTCACCAATGCAAACGGTTTTTAGCCATGTCCTTAACCTTAACCAGGTAGTAGACACCTACCAGCATAGTCCAGTCTAGATAAACAGATTGAGATGCAATGGCGGGTTGTGTTCGACAGATTAAGTTGAATTTAATACATTGATTTTAACTTTTCTATAAAATGAAAAAAAGAACACTCGAATAGTTTCAAACGTTTAGCACGAAGTACACAAAGTAATCTATCTAGTAGTTGTAATGAAGTCAAGTTAAAATTATATCGTTTTTTGGTTTGCAAAAAACACAGTATGATTAAATCCCTATGCCACCTAATTTTATGGTCCAAATAGTTAAATAAAAGAATAGTATCCCTTGATAATTCGTCGATTAGAATGTGTTTAAATCAATGAGAACAAAATCTAACAGAAATTATTATCAGAGGTGGATAGTGGCTATCTGTGGAATATAGTATGAATGTTTAGTCTTATTTGTGACTAGTCTGTAGATGGATACTGAGATAACCATTCAATTTTGTAGTCGGGGGAAGATGTATTCATCTGAATTATTTCTTAGAATCTTCCCACTGATGTTTAACTAAATGGATAACGCTATGGAGTTTGAAGCTAATGGTACTTGGCTCGAGTCCAGAAGTGAACATCAACATACAGGTACATCTAGCTACAGACGATTCCAAAATAGAACGAAACGCTCATCTTGGATTCCAAAGCTAGCCTGTATCCGCCTCTACTAATAATGCTTGTAACCTGAAGGCACAGTGAGACAAACAGCACAGGATGCACATATGTTAACTGATCAGTTGCACTCCTAAACATCAATGGGAAGTTTCAAACAACCAATCAAAAAAATGAATTTATTCAGTTTAGGAAATAATGTAACTTATAAATATTGAAAATAATACTAACTAAAATCTTTTGTAGAACTTAAGCATTTATAATGTAATCTGAATAGATTCTTTACACATTGAGTTCATCAATCAATCATTGTTAGACCATCACTAGAAGCAGTGGACTGCCATTTCGTTCTGGTAAGGGGACTCATCGGCAGTGCGCATACACAAATTCTGCACCTCGCAGGATTCGAGCCCAGGGCCTTCGGTCTTGCGCGCGAACGCCTAACATCTGAACCCCTGGGCCGACATCCAAGGGCGTTAATGTCTAATTCTCATTAATCTAGTGATTTTGTGCGACCTCACCCATTTGTCTTCCGTAGTTACTGTCTAAACTAGATAGGGTTGAACTCCACTGGTCATATCTTCTCACTAGAACTCCGAGATTTCACTAACGAAGCTAATCATTAGTAAGCACATTTTACGTTGATTTCACAATGACTGATTGATGATTTCAATGTGTAAAATACTAATCTCCATAACTCAAAATAAATAGATTTTGTGAAAGTGCTTTTGAAAGTAACAAATGAAAGTTGAAACAATTAGCAGTTTATTTTCCTGTTAAATATTTCATTTGATTTCATTTCATTCATATAAATTGGTGTATTAACATAATTTTTTGTAATCTATTAATCGAATTACAAATGTACTAAAATTGTAAAATACCATGCATATTTATCTTATCTATACACATCTGATTAGAAATTGATAATTCTTTTCTTTCAATAAACAATATAACATCTGTTGGGTGTGAATCTGAATTACCTGACAAATACTGATAAATTTTTTTCATATTGAAATCTATTTGTATTATGCATTATAATTAAATAAATTAGGAAAATTCAAATTTCCATCATGATTTGATTTTTTGATTTTTGAATGTATCTCAGAATAAATTCCTGTTTAAAATCATAAAATTTCGGTGGGGTTTAATTATTTGCTGTGCATTTTTTGTGAAGGAAGAAGCGCTGGAAATGGATAAGATATACATTGAGGAAAACACAAGACAAGTCCTCATCTGTAATCCTCTAGGCCAAAGAACACATTACGCCGTGAAATCGAGACGAACATAAGACAGATGAACAACAGTTGAACAGAACCAGAAAGGAAGGTCTAGGACAGAGTAAGTTGGAGAATACTCCATTGGGGTAACAGGTGTGTTGGAGACGTTAGATCCCCAGAGTTCACTTGATTTTTTGTGTTCTCGCGCATAAGTTTCTCAGTTGACCTTGAGATTACATTTCCCACTCGGAAAATCCTCGTCTATCAACCGCTGATGGATAATTTTAGTACGCTATTTTTGTGGCTCTCCCAAAGACGTTTTGATCATGTGTAAATAAGCTCGATTTGTGTGCTTGTCGACATCGTATTTTCTGAGTGGTTGTAAAATACGCTTTTTACTCCGGGCTTAGGACAAACGGATTAGAATAACCTATCGTGTCACTGTGTCATTTGCGCTCGGTTCGTTTACCGACTAAGGTGAACTCGTAATATTTTCAAGCATATCAGTTGACAAGCTTATCAAGGCTTAAGAAATTAAGTAAGTACATTGATCTTGAAATGAAATGAAACATGGCATTTTTTATTTGAAAAAATATCATTTTAATAATGATTAATATTTAAAAATGAGTGAAATAAAAAATTATGTTGATTTTACTACTCATAGTTGAATGAGCTTGTTAAGATACTCATTACAAAAGATTAAATAAGATTTAGTCACATTTTATATTAGAGCAACCTTTACTAGTTGGAGTTCATTTGAAAAAGAAACTATCTTATCTGTACAAATTCCTGTTTGGAGTTACACGTAAATGAATATTTATGTGTAGTGAAGTATACTAATACATTGTTTGCGGGTTGATAATCCAATATTCTAACTCTCTCTGTATAATCGTCATCTAAAAGAAGTATAACCGTTAATACAGAAAACATGGTTGACCTGAACAAATATCCCAATCCCCTATATATATAAGCAATCGCATGAACTATTTTTAAACTGAATCATTGATAATTTTTAATGATCGGCAAATCTATTATTTTTCATAATAGAATGGTGAAGACTGATGAGTTTCATTGATATCATGAATCGGTTATTTTTGGAGCACCATTAGTAATCCGGAAGGACAGAGCTGCCGTTTCATTATAGTATGAAGCTCATCATCAGTAGTCAATCACTACCATTGCACAAAGGGAATCGAACCTGGGACACTAACTCTGACACACGAATGCTTAACCTATAGCCGGTCATAATACGAAGGTGTTAATGTCATAATTTAATCAATCCAAGGTAGTGCGCAAGCTCATCCATTGTCATCGGTGGGCAACTGCCTCACATTGGAAAGCGTTGAGTTCCACATCTTCTCACAAGAACTCCCGTAATTTCCAAACGAAGCTAGTCACTAATGAGCACATTTTTGCGGTTTTCATTAGCGATTCGTGAAGATCGATGAGTTTCACAGAAATCTTTAATTCGTACTGATTACACAAAGATAAATCTATGTTTAAAGCAACTAGATAACTTTCTTTAACGGCAAAAGTAAAGAATTTTTCATCTAATGTCAACAGTTTTATGGTGAATATTCTATTTAAATCAAAAAATATAATACTCAAAAATTGGAGTTGTGAGATCAACACATCTTATCGTGGTATTTCAATATTTATTTTTCTTAAAATTTAAGTATACTGTTGGGGATGTTAGATCCCCAAAACTCGCTTGTTAAATGCCTTATTTTGGATTTCACGTTTGCTAGCATGGGCTGATCAGTTGACCTTGAGACTTCATTTCCCACCAGAAAAATCCTTGGCTGTGATTGGCTGCTGTGTATTTCAGTGTGCTACTTTTGTGACTGTCCCAAGGAAGTTTCTATGATACATAAATAAACGAGAGTTGTGTACTTGATTGTATTGTGTGATTGCTGGGTGTTTGTAGAATATACTTTCTACGCTTACAAAGCCTTTTTACCTTAGTTTGAGATTTAAGGTAGCCTACCTGGACTCTGGTAATTGTCTCGTTCACGTTTATCGACTAAGGTGAACTCGTAATAGCTTCAAGCGTACCTAGTGACGAACCCTACAATACATACACGAAGAACATTTTGTATTACGATTGTCAAGTTTCAATCGATTGGAATGTCAGTACCCTTTGATACTGATTTTCTTTTTTCAACCGTTGATAAGATTTGATCAGATTTAATGAAGTGATGATTATAGACAGTTAATGTTTATTCAATGAAATTGTAGAGTGTATACTAGTATTTTAAGCCCACATGGTTTGTTTTAGTTTTCGGGCAAACAAGTTACCTTTTTCTGACCGAGTCATTATTCACTCACTTTGTCAATTGTTTGTTTATACCCTTGATTGCTTTTTTCACTTATTTCAAGTCTAACCTCTTCTGTCTGACTTTAATTACTTAGTCATGTTTCATCTGATTGGCTCACTCATCTTCGCGACTTTGCTTCACTTTGCTTTACTTCCACGCTTTGTATTCTCTCATGTCTGTCTAAGTGAACGATTGCGTGAAATAAATTCATCCAGAAAACCGAATTTGGCTTTATATATTACAGCCGTCGTGCAAACGAGATTCGCCTAAGTATGTTATGGGGAAAGTGAAGAGGAATTTATAATCTAGGAGTCAGATCGTGGGCCACAAACGTTTTGAGTCTTACTTCGAATTTGACTCACCCACTAAAAAGTATTATCAATTCTTGTTAAGTACCATTTATTTAGTGTTTACAAATCTGATTTATCATCACATCGTCAAAAGACAAGCACTCACTTGGAACCCCTCAAGATCAAAGGAAAAGAGGAAAGTCAAGGAACAGATTACGCCGAAAAATGTAGGCAGACATGAAAAGAATGGACAAAAATTGGACAGAACTGGAAAGAATGTCCCAGGACAGAGTAGGTTGGAGAATGCTGGCTGGAGGCGAATGCTCCATTAGTGGTAACAGTCATAAGTAAGATTCAATTGGCATTTTAAACTTATTTTGAATACCGAACAAATCCTGATTAACCGCCTTCCTCTACTCCTGTATATTGTGTGATTCCTAGGTTTTATAATCTCATACCATTACTCCGAAGTTACAATCTGATTCATTTATTGTTTACACCTACTCAAAAGTAAAAGCAACCAGTGATGTAAATGAACAATGAACAAGCTCAAAAGACGTGTGAATTGTAACTCAGGATGAAAAGATTAATTAATTTGTCCAAAACCTAGGACAAGCCATGTAGGCTCAACATATTAGTTAGTACACAAACTGCAGAACACTCAGTTCATGAGTCTCAAATTCGATGAAATATCAGTCCTGGATATCATTGCTAACTGTATTTCAATTTAAAATTTATCCGAAATTACTTAAATAGAATATTTAATCAGTACGGTGAATAAAATGAAATATTTACTCTTGAAAACTAAAATAAAATATCATATCATTCTAAGTTCAAGTAAAGAATATTCATTTTGTTTTAATGGAATGTGTATACAATGCAGAATGAGTTGAAGTTATCACTTGAGTTATTATACCACTTTTGTTAACATTAAACATTGTAATTAATATCATAGCAGTTAGTGAATGAAAATCTAAGTGTATCAGAATGCATTGTCAATCTTAACTTCAATTGAAATATTCAATTTAATAAATCGAATTGTTTCAACGAGATATGTGGCCAATCGGGTTCAATGTTTTTCTCCGTTCAATGTTTGTTAATGTAAATTGAAATCATCAAGTGTTGTCATCTGTTCGATCATTGATCAGAAGTACTGTTATATTTCTTTACTGACAGGCAGGTTGAACTCTTCATTGGTCAACCTTAGTCGGGTGTAGACAGTAACTACTGAAGAATGTGCATGAGGTTGCGCGACTCCATGAATTGATTGAAGTTAGACATTAACGCTGTTAGATACTGGCTCAGTGGTCCAGAGGTTAGGCGTTCATGCGCAAAACCGAAGGTCCTGGGTTCGAATCCTGCAAGGTGCAGGAGTTGTGGATGCGCACTGCCACTGATGAGTCTCATACCAGGACGAAACGGTATTCCAGTGTTTACAGGTTTCTAATGGTGGTCTAACAGTGCTCGATTCACGATTTCAATCTTCACAACTCCGTAATACTAATCATTAACTTATTTGAAACAATCTGACTGAATTCTATGGTGTCTTTAAAACAAATCACAGCAAAAAATGTATCACAAATCATCTAAGTAATACTGGTTGTTCATAACAGCATAACTACACTTATGCGATGCATCGCTCTAAAAATTTGAATCTTGAATACTATTTTAACAGATAATATAAGTTTAATCTATTCTGACTAGTTGCATCACTTAGTCAGTAAAGAGTTAGTTCCCTTGGGTAAGATAAAACAAAACTGTCTCATTCCTAATCAATATGTATTGATTGATTGATTGCGGTACACTGATTCACGGCGTAAAGCAAACGAAACAGTTTTTGTAATAAAATGAGTATTTATTCATGAAGTTAAGTAATTTATAACCAATCTGTCCTCTTTTCAAAAAACCAAATGTACTAATAAATATCTTAAAACATGCATTCCATATTTTTTTTGTGTGATAAATAAATTACTGTGAAGACAATGGCGGGAATTAGGATTGTACAGATAATTAAAAATTATCAAATTGCATTCCAATGGTTTGCCATATATATGACGTCAGTGTATGTATGCACTTCTAGTCACGGTAATAACTAGTGGCCAAAACTTCTTCTCATTGAAAATAAAATAGAAATTTCAAAATTCAATTTTTATTGCATAACAACGTAACAAAGTGTTTGTTTGTTTGTTTTTTTCAAAAAAAGAGCACCCGTTTCAATGTTCAATTTTATCTTGATATCAATGGAATTTCAATTGTGTTTTTTGTTTAAAAAATTATTTTACACCAATAATCCTAAAAATAGTCAAACAAACAAACAAATGAATGATTCAATTGTTCAATTTCTTTTTTACTGAAAATCAATTTTTTTTTCTTGAAATTTTAAAACTAAAACAAAAAAACAATAAACACCATTGAACGGAAAATAAACATGGCGAATTCTTTTGCATCAAGTCATAAAAATCATTTAAAAAAAATATATACTGAAGAAAAAGAAACTACTTTTTTCTTATTTCTTGTTTTAACATTGATAAATGAAACTAAATTAGAAAAAGACAATAAAAACGGAGATGGAGAATTTCTTATAAGCTATAAACATATATTATTAATGTTTTTAACTAAATCATGAACAAAGAATATAGCTAGACAACATTTATGTGTAAAAAACATTTACATTAGGATAGAAAGATGAGTTTTTTTTAGCTTGTCGGAGCGTATTTCATAACGATTACCTCGGAGGATGAAGAAACTTTTACACACTTATTTGAGTGGCATAAATGATAAACAAGGTGGATACGATGCAGATGTGAAGAACATTTGGAGCTTGAAACAACTTCCAACGAACAACAAAGTCATCATTTTCTATACAAATTTCAAGACATTTCTTGGAGAATCACAATAGTCATCATGCAAAAGATACAGGTGTTTATTAACAGTTGTTTCTACGCAAGATACTAGGGCTGCATTGACCAGACAACATCAGTAACAACCTAGTGTGGGAGAGAATGAACCAGATTCTACTTGAGGTAGAAATCGATAAGAAGCACTTGGGGTAGGATACAACACACATTGAAGAAAGCACCCAACTGTGTCACGAGACAAGTCCTCACTTCGAACCTACAAAGCCAAAGGAGATGAGGAAGACCAAGTAACACATTACGCCGAGAATGGAAGTAGAAATGAAAAGAATGAACACCGATTGTGTAGACCTTGAAAGGAAGGTACAGGAAAGAGTAGATTAGAGAATGCTGTTTGTTGGCCTATGCTCCATTAGAGGTAATCGGCATAAGTAAATAGTTAAGTAATTTAGTACACTTTTTCCTACTAATTCTCAATAATACGGTATCAGATATGATTTATTGATTTTTCGTTATGGATGCGAACTGCCACACATGAGTACCATAAAAGGACAAAACAGCCGTCCAGGGCTTCTAGGTTTCTAATGCTGATCTAACAATGATTGATTGATGTTTTCAACGTTTTGTAGCGTGCATTTTTACGCCCAGCTCAGTAAGCCTGTCCAAGACTTTGAAAAAAAATCATTTAATCCCTATTCTTCTCAAGTTTATAATTCACAAATCTTTTTACTTTATCAATTAGTCTCTCATAACTTTGAGTGCTTATGTGCAACGCTTATTTCGCTCATTTTTGTCTGTTTACGGATAATACATATTTATTCTTCATTACTGGGAATTGACTCAACCTCCAAATATTTTTATAAGTTATTTTTAGATATTCTGGAAAAGGAAAGGGAAGCCCAGGACAGAGTAGGTTAGAGAACATTGGTCGGTGGCCTATGCTTCATTGGGGTTGACAGACGTAAGTAGACGTAAGTAAGTAGATATTGTAAGGTGATTTCTGAAATAAACTTATTTATCGATCAAGAAACCCAGCCTCGTCCATTGCAAAACATCTAATGATGAGTGGTCATCAAATTGACCCAAAATCAGCCTTTAGAGTTGTAGTATGTCATCAAAACCCACACACACACTGAAACTACTCGAAGCTATTTTGATTGGTCGGAAAAGTCCAACTTTATGTGTTCAAAAACATCTGTATGTTGACCTTTGTTTACCATGGTTCTTCTAGTGAGTGAATGTCATGCTAAATAAGAAACAATTTTGACCTTATCTTCAAAACTGTATTTACACAAATAACATGTTGCTTGAATGTGACTGACGAGAAAGCACGAAATGGTACTTACTATCTCACAAAATATGTCTTCTCATTTCTCTATTCAAATTTATTTAAAATGAATAAGTTACATTGTAATCTATGATCATTATTGAAGCATCTAGTTTTTAAGAATCTTTTCTAATTAAAATACACTTCGTAGCATAATAGTTTTGTGTGGTGATGTTTCATTCTCTCAGCTAGATGTTTTACTTGTGAAGCTTTCTATCTAAAGTTTTTGTGCTAATGTGATATTGTTCAAAAGAATATCCAAAATCATATCCACCTGAACTACAAATTTTCTCCATCATCTCAAAATAATAGTTCTCTCTGTAAATTAAAAAAAATTTCACTGACCAACGAGAACTCTTTTGAAATAATCGGAAATGTGTAGGTGGTATGCAGTATTATAATATACTCCTCACATTGACAATATAGATTAAAAATACCTTCTAACTTTTACTGTACACTTAGTTTAAGGATAGTTTTATTAACTCTCTCTCTCTCTCTCTCAAAATAAGTAATATACATAGATATATATATGTATATGTTTCTCTCTATTGGTCATATCAACATTCATTTATTTTTTAAAACAAACCGACTATTGAAAAACTACAAATCTGACATAAAACTTTTACCACAAAAATTAAAAACAGTCAAGTATTTCATGTTATTTTAAACAAATATAAAGTAAAACAAACTACCAATTCCAAAAATAATTGACTTAAAAATATATATATATTGTATCATACAAACTTATCAGTGATATTTGTTTTAACTATAGTTTGTTTAAATAGGCGGACATGGATACTGGGTTTGTTTTGTTTTTTGTTTTATTGTTAATCGAAAATGACAAAACACCTCTGTGTTTTGCAGGTTTCTTTTACAAATTATGTCATTTTTTGTTTGTACACATTGAGAAACCGACTAAGAGATAACAAAAATAAAAAGTCATCACACTAGTCTCCTTCTCCAAGTTTTTATTCGTTTTTTTAATGATTTGTAGTTGGTTTTATTTAGTTTAAGGAAGTTCCTTGATGGCTTTTCTTCAAATGTATACGATTGTACTGAGATTCCTGACTATTTTTTCATTGGTAGGAGGTAATTTTATTGTCTCTTTTTTTGGTTTGCTATTTTTGTAGCATAACTCAAGGTCATATAGATATAAGTTGCTAATTTAAACAAATTGAACTGAATTGAATATTATGCTTTTTTTGCGAGTACCTGATTCTTTTCTCTTCTGTCTAGCTGATAGAATGGATTACTATGATTAGTGTAGTATCTCAGTTGGGCTTTGGGCTAACCAGTTTTGGGGGTCGATTGTATTGAATGTAGAATTTTCATAATTGAAACCAAGAGCTAGTGTTAGTCAAACGACCAATTAAAACCCAAAGAGCAATGAGTATTCACGATCCCACCACATGGGAATAAAACACAAGTCCCTCAATTTAGGGTACAAATGTTTTAAATTATTAAACCATTATCTAATGATATACATGACTTCATGATAATCTTCCAGTGTCTATAATGGATAAATATCTGAAACTTGACAGTGTCATTATGTTTTCTGGTAAGCGTATTTTTAAGTAGTTAGTTTTCTATGAGATGGGGTCAACAACCCCATGCCCAACCCTCCTCTTTTATCCAGGTTTAGGACAGGCAGTAGTCTCAGATAGGCTCCAGCAGAGGAATCAATCAGGAAGAATAACTGGAAGTGGACAGGACACACACTGCATAAAGCACCATACAGCGTCACAAGACAAGCCCTCATTTGGAACCCTCAAAATAAAAGGAAAAAAAGAAGGCCAAAGAATACATTACGCCAAGAAATAGAGAAAGACATGAGAAGAGTGAACAAAAATTGAACAGAACTGGAAAGGCAAGCACAGGACAAAGTGGGCTGCGGAATACGAGTTAGCGGCTTATGCTCCGTTTGGAGATTGTTATACTCGACTCTAGGTATGCTTAAACTAGTACGAGTTCACCTTAAACGAATAACGAGAACAAACAATGAACCAGCGTCCAGGTAGGCTACTCTGATCCCTTGACCAAAACGTATCAGCAAGAAGTCTTAAGATAGTGTAGAAATTGGATTCTACAAGCACCCAGCCAGCACTCAATGAATCCAAATACTCAAATTGCGTTTATTTATACTCTATAGAAACGTACTTGAGAAAGTCACAAAAATAGCACACTAAAATGACACAGTAACCAATCACAGTCAAGGATTCCCCTGGTAGTAAATGTGATCTCAAGGTCAGCTGATCAGTCCATGAAATAAATCCAAAATAAAGATATTTATGAAGCGATTTCCGGGGATCTAACATCCCCAACAGCGGTAATAGGCGTATGTAGGTAAGTAAGTAAGTAAGTAAGTAAGTGATTAAGATTTTATAACCAGTTTCATTCAATCCAAATTATACTTTCACGTTTAAAGGAATAAAAAATATGCTGTTTTTAACGCTACTCTCTCTATCACTGAATCATACTACGTCTTTACAGACATTTTTATAAGTTGTCACTTTCCTGTCTGACAAAAGGATTCTCCTATTTATCGGACTAATGTCGTAAAACAATTCTACATTCATGTAATTTTTTACAAAGAAACCTATCGACATAGTTATTCGTTGTATGTAATTTAATCAAAATTAAAAAATAATCAAACTATTTCATTGAGTAGATAACTGAATTAATTCCAAAAGAAGAAGTAAAACTCATTACAGTCATCATATATATATGTATATGTTTGTGTGATTGAACATTGAAAGTAACTCAAAAAACACTAATCTAAACAATAATGTACATTAAAACATAAGACAGAAAAATAGCGAAATTATAATGATTGACGGAAATCGGTAGGTAACATAGTTATTCATATTTATCATGTAATGTACATGGTGTTTTTTCTGTTTTATATTCCCGCTTCTTTGTTCAATGCTTTCATGTGTAATGTTTGAAAAAAAGTGGCAATTTAATTTCATTATCCATTAACTTTGTTTTAGTTTTTCATGCCACATTCTTATTATTATTGGTCATTAGTTTGAATGAAGAAAAGTTCCATAGTTTTCTTATTAAAATTATGAACATTATTAGCTTGATGATATTAGTTCATTCCCTGCTTATAACTACTACTATGGATAATTTTGGTCAACTTTCTTCTCTCACTTGCACAGTAATTTTCATGTAAGTCGTGAATTGATGAATATTAAACAACTATTAGAAACCTGAAAGCACTGGACAGCCATTTCATCCTATTATGGGGCTCATTGGCAGTGTCCATCTACGACCCTGCAAGTTGGAGTAGAATTTAAGACCTTCGGTCTCGTGTACGAATGCTTAAACTCTTGACTATGGAGACATCCGGCATCAAACAGTCTGAATGTTTAACTTCAATCAATTCACGATTCTGCCTGACCATCACCCACCCGGTGTTTTTCGGTGGGTTACTATCTTAACCTCCTACAAAGTTGAACTCCACTCGTCACGACATCTAATCAGAATTTTGTGCAAGAGACTGAATGTCCTGTTTTCGATTCCCTTTCGTGAGGTCATGGATAATTACTGCTAGGAAGTCTCATACTACGACAAAGAGGCTATTCAGTGGTTCCAGGTTCCTAATTGTGGTCTAACACTGATTGGTTCATATAATTTCAATGAATCTCAACAATTTTCACAACCTTTTACTGGTAAGTAAATAAACATTAAGCTTCTATAAAGAAGTAACTCCCATTCAGTCATCAAACAACAAACATTCAATGATCAACTTATTGGAATATTTAAAGAATACACCAATTTTTATACAATTATCATTATGTACTCGTTGATATCTTGTTTTCGATTTCCATAAAACCGTTAAAAAAATGATTAAATTCAAAAGTTTAAAGTGGTTTCGAAAAAAAGCAGGGTTTTTATTGTATATTTTTATATCTTATATTTTTAAGTAAACATTACTATCTGTTTAAATTAGTTTTTTTTGTCTAATCAATATGATTTTTTATTGATTTTATTATATAAAAAGATGTTATGAAACATCTTTTCCACAATTTGATTCTAGTGTTTTACAATGACATAATTCTATCAATAAAATGTTATTTACTACAGTCTATGTTGATAATGTTATCCAGTCGAAGGTAAAAGATGTGTGTAAGAAGGATTTGATTGTGACCGATTCGGTTTCGTGTGCTGTCTACTGAGCAGTAGTTTGCTCCGTTCTATTTTGTGGATGAGAAACATGTCCAGTAAGTGTGAAGGACTTTCATAGGTTACTAGTCTCCGATCATCGGTGTCTCCGAAGCATTGCTCGTGTATCCTGGGACAACCGTATAAGCAATGCTGTCATTAGGAAATGAGTTCTAGGTAGGGATGGTAAGTCAATAGTTGAAGTAATGAAACTTCATCAGTTGAGGTGGTTGGGACATGTGTTACGTATGCCTAACCACCGACTGCCGAGACGAGCTATGTTTTGTGGTGTTGGAATAGGTTGGAAGAAAGTTAGGGGCGGCCAGACCAAAACGTGGCACAAATCCACGAAGTCACTGAAAAGTGGATTGAGTCATGTCGGTAGGTGTCGACTACATGGTTCGAGTCCGCGATATGGAAGTCACTGATGTTTAGAGACCTTGAACAACATGGCTGAAAATCTTTTGCAATGGCACAGGTGCACTCTTTGTGTTCTCTGGAATTCTAACCTTCTTAATTCCTCATCATCTCTATCTTTCTCTTTCTAAAGTTATCTCACTCAATCATACTTCTCGAATCATATCTTCTAACCCTAACTTTTTCCATTACCAGTAATACTTCTACTATCTCTACCACTATGGTATTTGAAGTGACATTTGCGTCTCTCTTCTAATGTGGTATAGCAACCAGAACTGATATACTTATGTACGAAGTTCTACGTTTAAAACGACTGACTGACTGTAAAAGATGGAAAGAGGTTCGTTTGACTTATACTTTGATCAGAAAGCATATTTCTGATGATAATAATAATTCACCCCTCTGAATTCAAATCTATATCATTTAATGACCTAGTTAAAGGCTTTACCAACAAACGATTTAGATCAGTGACAATTGTCTTGTTTGTCAAGATTCCAAGGTAATTTAAATCCAGCTGATTAGTTTCACTGATTGAATATTAAAAAAAGACATATTTCTTTAATCTACTATAACTACTGATCATTCTATGATTTCATTCACATTAGAGAACAGCTAACTGTTGGTGTTGACAAGTTTTTTATGCTATGTGATCAATAAATAAAGTATACTACTCAATATTTATTTAAGTAGGTACAAATGTTTACTTTCATTTAATGGATTACAAATATGATCGAAATTCCAAGTTAGTATATCTAATATAAACTCCTTTTCGAAATCATTGATTGAAATATTGTTATTAATGAAGAACTCAAAAAAAATCAAGGATTTTTATAGGATTTAAAATAAGGATTTTAAAAGATTGACCCGAATTTTAATTATTTTCAAGTATTTCACAATACCTTGATGATACTTTGAGTAAGTATTAATTATTCCGAAAGGATACAATTACTTAAATCATTTGTGAATGGTATTTCATACATAAAAATTTCACCAGTTGGAATTTTATATTTAAAATCAGGCCATATCAAAGAAGAGAGGTAAAGAGATGAGGAATAATTTGAATCATTTGGAGTTCAAAATTAGTTGATATCGTTTTTATTCAGAGAATTCATTCTTTTTCCTATTAAAATCATATTTTTTTGAAAAAATTTCTTCATATTTTTATTTTATCAATGAGTTGCATGATAGGATTAAGAAGATTGTCGAGTTACTTCATTAAAACAAATCTATCAGTGTTATACTACCATTACAACCCTGGAAGCACTGGATGGTGATTTCATCTTTATCTGGGACTCAGTGCTCCAGAGGTTAGGTGTTTACACGCATGATCATAAGTCCCAGGTTCGAGTTCCACGGGTTGCAGGAGTTGTGGACCCACACTGCTGAGGAATCACATACCATGAGAAACTGGCTGTCTAGTGCTTCCAGGTTTTTAATAGTATTCTATGAACGATCGGTTTTTTATTTCAATAAAGTAACTAGCAATGATATTGCCCATATTTTGGTTGTTACACGAGTGTTTGATAAACCGAAATCAGATAGGTAAGATTATATGTCAAGTTATTGATTGCTTTTCGCTAATTGAGATTTATCAGGCTTGATCATTTTGAAATCTCGTGAAAGATGAAAACTATTTTACATTCTAAATGAACATTTTCTACTTTTCAAGGTGTCCTCTTTATTAAGTGAAGTTCACTATTTGTTCTTCTACATGAAACTATCCCTAATTTGTTCTCTCTCATGACTTTAATCTTTATAACAAATATATATTCACTTATTAACTGCAGAAAAAATAGACTGAAAGTCAAATTTATAATGTCTCATTTATTCTTTTTGTTTCACATGTGTGTATCAAAGTGTGTATACCTCAATATGATCATTTTTGTTGACAAAGAAATAAACACTTAGTTTAATCGATTCATAAGTTAATTTCTTATTATCCTTTCTCTACTTTGAATAAACTATCTCGTTATAACTGGGAGGACATTTAAGTACAAATGAGCGAGTTCATTAGTCAGACAATAACAAATGATTGTGAATGTTACATTAAGGGCAAAACTTCCGGTTTATTTTATTTTATTGTATTTTGTAAAACATAATTATTGTCTGTTAAAAACTAAAATATAATTCAGACAAGAATAGAAGCAGATTGCTTGAAAAAAAGTATTATCGATTTGTAATATGTACCTTGTTTATGACTAGATTGATTTATGGGGTGTTTTAGCGAATTGAATACTTAAACCTCAATATTAACAACTTATAAGCTTTATATAGTTTGTAAGAAACTACGTTGTATTTTGAATAACAATTGAGATGGTGGAGAAAATTTGTAGCTCAGGTGGATTTTGTTAGTGGCGTTTCGTTCTCTGAGCTGGGTATGTTTTGGGTGTGAAGCGTTTCATTGTTCTTCTACTGAATAACGTTATCATCAGCACAAACTTCAGGTAGATAGAAGTGAAGTATTCGGATTTCTTCACATAGTATAAATCGTAACTTGTAACTTGGCGGAGAGCACCTAAACGCGTAATAAGACAGGCCCTCACTTTGAATCATCAAGGCTTAAGGAAAAGAGGAAGTTCAAAGAACTTAGCACACCGAGGTTAGACGTTTGTGCACAAGACTGAACGTTCCGAATTCGAATCCTACGAGGTGCAGGAGTCGTGGATGCTCACTACTGGTGAGTCTCATGTCAGGACGAAACGGCCATCCATTGCTTCCAGGTTTCTAATGGTGATCTAACAATGATTGATTCATGAGTTTAGTAAAAATTAGAATGAATAGCGATTGGTTAGGACTGGAAAGGAAGGCCTAGCACAGAGGAGGTTAGAGAATGCTGGTCAGTGGCCTATGCTCCATGAGGGGTTAGCAGGCGTAAGTAAGAAAGTAAACTGTTAATAAGTTCCAATCATCGAGTAACGTAAATTTAGGAAGGGATTCTTTAGAACCATATTCAATGCTTAGGCTAATAACGACATTACTTCTTAGCCGAAGTATAGAATGAGACTACTTCACTTATCTCGGGAGTCTCATCAGAGGTGATGGCCTGATGACTGACGAAATCTCAGCACGGATACAGAAGGCTCGATTGGCTTTCTCCAACTTGTGTTATTTATGGCCTAGGCGAGATATCTATTTGCTAACCAAAGGATGAGTGTACTGTGCAGCAGTTCGCTCCGTCCTACTATACGGATGCAAAACATGGCCGCTAAGAGTAGAGGACAACTTAGGCTATTAGTATTAGATCATAGATGTCTTCGCAGCATTACTTGTATATCCTGGAACCACCGAGTAATCAATACTGTTGTTGGGAAACGAGTACTAGTTAGGAATGGCAAATCAGTTGATGCAGTATTGAAACTTCATCAGTTGAGATGGCTGGGCATGCGTAACATATGTCCCAACCACTGACTGCCTTGACGAGCGATGTTTTGTGGTGAAGGTGTAGGTTGAAAGAAAGCTAGGGGCGGCCAGATCAAAACGTGTCACAAATCCATGAAGTCACTGACAAGTGAACTGAGTTCTTTAGGTAAATGTAGGCTACCTGAGTGGGGTCCGCGAGACGATAGTAATCGATGGTTAGAGACCTTGAATGACATGCCTCAATATCGCTTGCAGTGGTGCAGGTGCATCCACCCTTTGTGTTCTCTCAAATCCTAACCTCCTGAATTCCTCATCAACTCTATCTTTCTCTTTCTTAATTTACCTCACTCAGACATACTTATGGAATCATATCTTCTAACCCTAACCTTTTCCATTACCAGTAATGCTTCTACTATCTCTACCACTATGGAATTTGAATTGACAGTTGCGTCTCTGTGCTGATAGGGTATGACAACCTGAACTGATGTACGAAGTTTTACGTTGTAACTAATTGAAGTACATAATGAATAAAATTGAATATTTAATTCAATCATTGACAAAATACAATTTTTATGAATAAGTTAATTAATTTTTTAAAATACTTTCTTTTTCACTTATGGAAAATAATTCCTAATTTTGGCTTAAACAACCATTTCTGTCAATCAATTTCTCGTTTTTTCTTTGAAACGAAAAAAATCAAACGAAAAAATTAGCCTGCCATCTCATTCAAATATAAACATATTATCACGCAATGCCACATTGATTCGAAAGAATGAAATTCACATGATGAGATTAAACTACAAAACGGCTACATTTCATACATCCATTGTGTATATGTATTCTCAGTCAATTTTTTTACAAAAGTCAATTTGAAATCATCAATCAATCAGAGTTAGACATTAACACCGTTGGATGCCGGTGGTCCAGTGGTCTAAAAGTTAGGCGTTCACACGCAAGACCGAAGATCCCGAGTTCGAATACTGCGAGGTGTGGGAGTCGTGGATGCGCACTGCCACGGATGAGTCCCATACCAGGACGAAGCGGCCGTCTTTCAGTGCTTGCAGGTTTGATTGATGATTTGAAACGTGTAAGAAAAAACACTAATCTCCATAAATCTAATTGAAAAAAAGTTAATTTCTCCGAAAAAATGATAAAATGTGTGTGTATGAGTGTGTTTCTGTTTGGAATGGCCTATAAATACTTTCATCTCTCTGACGACAGTTGATTAATTTACATTTACCAACATGACTCAGTCCACTTGTCAATGACTTCATGGATCTCTGTCATGTTTTGATCTAGCCACTCCTACCCCTCTTCCAACCTACTCCTACACCATAGCTCGTCGATGCAGTCGGTAGTTGGACACATGTCCCAATCACCTCAACTGATGAAGTTTCACTACTTCATCTCTAGATCTGCCATCTTTATCTAATTTACAAAAAGAGATACAAATCTATATAAATAATCATTACTGCAAACTGAATCACTTAACAAAAAAATGAAGATGCATATTCATACAATGGGGGCAGTAAAAAATAAGATAAGAAATTAGGAGAAAGAATTTCAAGGGAAATGTGTTTTAAACAATTGTGATAAACAATACCAGTTTACAGTATGTCTTTGTGTGATGATGATGAAGATGATAATGTTGACTTGAACAGGAAGCAAAATCCACTCGGTAACTAATGTATGCTTGCAGCAGTAAAAAGTGCACTAATGTACCAATGCGCATGTATGTGTTTGTCTGTATGAAATGGTCTGTCAAGACAGAATGCATCTTATTTTGATTACATTTACCACAGTTACTAATAATCATAATCATAATGATAATAAAATTACTGTTACATCTGACCACCTAGTCATTATTCTTATTGTGTTTATTCTTATATTTGACTAATAATATCTAAAGCTGATTCATATGAATGTGTTGTTTAAATTTTTAACAGCGAGAGAGAGTGAGAGTGTGTGTGTGAGAGAGAGTTGGAAGTACAGATGATAGACAAGGTATGTTTAATAGATAGAAACAATCATTTGTTTTAAACTTTATCACGACTTTTATTCATTCGGTGTAAATAAAATTGAATAATGGGGAATATTGGAGATTGAACAAACACAGTGTTTATCTTTTGTGATATATGAAAATTATAAAGTATTTTGGTTTCTATTTATGTTTAAAGAAAAACTGACCTAAATAATGGAAATATGTTTGGTGTTTTTTTTTAATAATCAGACAGTGTAAGATCCATTTTTTCGAAAGCGTTGTTTGTGAAAATCCCTCCATGTTGTAGACATTTTTGTAATTTGTTCTTATTGAGATTCCTTCAGTTGTACATTTTGTTTGCCTGTTCGAATTGATTTTGAGATGATAATATTTGTATTTTATTATAGTTTCTATTGCTTTTGCCTTCTTTCTAAATTGCATTTATGTTATTTAAGCTGATACTTAGTTATGGCGACAGACATATTGATTTTGTTCATCTTTTGATTGTGTTGCTTGCTCTGATTGAAATTGTGCATTTTGATTGTGAATTGAAGCACTCTTCCTGAATTGGAAACATTCTGTGTTATAATGCAACCAAATATTATCTGTCGAACGAATCTGATCTATCCAGGAGGGATAGAATATCAGTTATTCGTTGCTGTTGATTTGATTAATTAAACAATTGTTGGTGGAAAAACTGAGTGGTAATATATGTTTAGGTAATGATGTATATTTATATTTATGATGAATATTAGAGCCATCATTTACTCAAATCACTTGTTTTGGATTTCAACTGGGCAATAGTGCGTATCTAAACTAGCCTAGACAGTTATTCCTCAATCCAAACCTCAGTTTGGATTCTGCAATTTTTTAATCATTGAAAGCTTTACTAGATAGTAGTAGTGTAGTGAAGGAGAACACAGGTGAGGGCAACCGAATTGTATTTAACGAAAACTACAGAGTTACTCAGTAAAATAGAAAAACCATATCGTAAAGCGTTAATTTGCAAATCTTTAATCCATTGTCTGACATTTCATTATTCATGCGTTTCATACAAATTCCATTGTGTTCCCGCTCTTCCTTTCTTGATCTTCCCCCACATCTTCTGCTGACAGACATTACGTTTTCACTCGCGTCATATACTACTTATAAGTAGCGCGCACCACAGTAGTAGTAATCATTTTACAACATTAGTAGACGATAGTTTATTATTCGATCTTAGTTCAAAGTGGAATTCAAGACACCTGTCTAGTGTATCCCCGAGATCTGACTTCAATTTGTACGAATGAACGAGTATGCAATGAAATAAATCTTCCCTTCAATTTCTGAATATTGTACTGTAGGCGAATCCCGTTTGTAGGATTTAATTTGTCCTACAGATGTACTTCTAGTGTGGTGCCCGCTACTTATAAGTAGTATATGACGTGAGTGTAAACGTAATGTCTGGCAGCAGAAGATGGGTGAAGATCAAGAAAGGAAGAGTGGGAAGGAACACAATGGGATTTGTATGAAACGCATGAATAGTGAAATGTCAGACAATGGATTGATGATTGACTGAAGATTTGCAAATTAACGGTTACGATATGGTTTTCCTATTTTACTGAGTAACTCTGTAATTTTCGTTGCACACAATTCGGTTGCCTTCACTTGTGTTCTCCTTCACTACACCAGAACTGTAAACGCAATATTGGCGAGCACAGAGTCTATGGGAAAGCTATAGTCAGAACAAGACCAATTTCGCTTTAAACTTTATCTGTCTCTAATCATAAAAACAATAATTGAGGAAATTACAGTTATCACAAGTGAACCCACTAAACATACCGACCAATATAGCGTGTCTTATGGAAATGAATAAAGTTATGAGTCACATCAATATAATAAGATAATAATGTCCTTCAATTAGTAGGTCATTTACAACAAAGAAAGTTTACAGACACGTCAGATCAGATCACGTGGTGGGCGCTTAAACCACAATTTGATTGGTTAGTTATGACATAACTACAATTAGTTATGAAAATAACTAACACCGTTTGTAAGATGGCAGTAGTAAGAAGCCGAACAGGAATTCGATTTTACAAAATTTATTTTCAGGCGATTTTTTTTTTCACGCAGACAGACTAAAGAACGAAAAGTGTACAATCAAAGTGAAAGCCAAGTGGAAAAGGTGAATGAGTTAAGTCTATGAGATGAAGCATGACTGAATATTAATGGTCAGACAAAATGAGCTTGATATGTAACATGCAAAGTAAGTATGAATATATGCACTCAAATAATAAAAACCAAGATATAAGTGAATAATTGACAAGGTTAAAATACAAGTGTATAATTCAAGATGAATGGATTAATTAGCTGTTGAAAGGTTGTGACAAGCCATGTGGATTCCACAAATTTATCCAAACACTACACCTGTTTTGTCTTATTTAGAGCTCGTCAATTGAACTTATCTATATTTCATTCTGTATCTAAGTAGGTTCCAAAGAAATTCTAGTGCTCTTTTTAATAACTTTCTCAGTAACAAAGCTACTGAATAATTTTCTGTGTAACAAAAGATTTGTTACGTATTTACTGACTTACGCCTGTTACCCAACTGGACCATAGGTCGCCGACCAACCTTCTCCGACTTTTACTCTGTCCTGAGATTTCTTTTCCAGTTCTATCCGATTGCTGTTCATTCCTTTCATGTCTGTCACCGTTTCTCGGCGTAAGATATTCTTCGGTCTTTCTCTTTTCTTATGACCTTGGGAATTCTAAATGAGGGCTGGTTTTGTGAAGCAGACATACGAATTCCTATTTCCCAAAATATCAAATCAGAACTCCAGAAAGACAGATGAATTTTCGTCACAAAATGAGTTTTACTTCGACTCAAAACATATTTGTTAGTTAAGCTTCTTCCTTAGCGATGCATAGCTAATATCTCAGTTCATTGTACTATACTAATAAGAAATACTTAATACAGTTATTCTTCCTTTGAATAAGTAAAAGTATTATATTTCTCTGGTACTTACTACTGACTGAATTCTATAAATGCAATTGTAATGTAATCACTAAACTAAGCAAAATATTTGTAACTGTACCTGAAGCACTTCTGAGGACACTCCTAGTCCTAACCCCAGACAAAGGAGTAGGGTGGGGCATGAGGTTAGTGACCACATCCCGTAGAAATCCAACTTACTAGAGAAACTAAAAAAAACGCTAACGCTAGCCAGAATCTTACACTCCATTAGCGGTAACGGGCCCTAGTAAGTAAGTAAGTGCATAAGTGCATAAGTAAGTAATTAAGTAAGTAAGTGCATAAGTAAGTAAGTAAGTGCATAAGTAAGTAAGTAAGTAAGTAAGTGCATAAGTAAGTAAGTAAGTAAGTAGGTAAATAAGTGAGTGGGGAAGTAAGTAAGTAAGTAAGTGGGGAAGTAAGTAAGTGGGGAAGTAAGTAAGTAAGTAAGTAAGTAAGTGCATAAGTAAGTAAGTAAGTAAGTAAGTAAGTAAGTAAGTAAGTGCATAAGTAAGTGCATAAGTAAGTGCATAAGTAAGTAAGTAAGTAAGTAATTAAGTAAGTAAGTAAGTAAGTAAGTAAGTGCATAAGTAAGTAAGTAAGTAAGTAATTAAGTAAGTAAGTAAGTAAGTAAGTAAGTGCATAAGTGCATAAGTAAGTAAGTAAGTAAGTAAGTAAGTAAGTAAGCAAATTATTTAAAATCAAATGGTTGACCTGTGTCTCTTACTAGTTTTGAACCGATTACTAAGAGTTTTCTGTAATCTTAAATAAACTAATCATACCTATTGTTTTTGAGCTCATTACAATCAGTATCACTTACTGAATGATTTATTAATAAATAATAGGACTAACTAGTTTGTGATTTATTACTCAGTCTTAAAACAGTAATCAAAAATATTTTCTCAGTCTGTTCATTAACTAACTGACAGATAAATGTCAGTATTTTATTCAAACTTTTCATGTGTTATATCAAATCATGATAAAGAATAAATTTATTCTATAGTTTTTTTTATTTTTAAAATAAATTACAAATGAGAATTATGAATTTCAAATCTTATCGTGTTATTTATTTTCGTTCAACTGATATTTTAATCAACGATGAGTGAATAGAATTATTTTTACACGCAACTAATACTACTACTATTAATAATAATAGTAGTAATGATAATAATCTCAAAAAAAAATGTAAATTAGTCTGATGCATGCATCCAATCTCAAGCATTGCACACTACATAAACTTATTATCTATCATATTTTTTTCATTATGTCAACTTATAATCCATTCAAATTGAATTATAAATCATTTTCTATTTTTTTACACGTTTACTGTCAAAAAATAATTTACAATATTCAACAATTTAATCTATCAAAAAATGTGAGTTTTTCGCTTCTACATTATTTCTATTGTTTAGTATTATTACTACTATTTTTCGTAATCAGTAGTATTTTATAACTTTACTTAATATCTGTTGTCGAATTTATTTGGTATTCCTAATGAGATAAGAAAACATTTAGTAAGGGCGAATAGATTGAAGAAATATTATGCTTTACGCAGCATTTTCTAGATGATGTGCGTTACGCATAGAGGTTGGTTAAAAAAAATCGATAAAACTTGCTGTTGTTTCGTCCTTATTTAGGAATCTTCAATGGTCTACATACTTGACCGAGTCAGGAATTAAGAACACATTCTATCCAAATCATTACTAATTTGGCGACCGAATTTGAGATAGATTATTGAAGTTCCAGTTGGGTTTTAGAAGTCAGACAGTCAAATGG
Source organism: Schistosoma turkestanicum (assembly GCA_944470395.2). Lineage (NCBI taxonomy): Eukaryota > Metazoa > Platyhelminthes > Trematoda > Strigeidida > Schistosomatidae > Schistosoma > Schistosoma turkestanicum. The sequence goes on from OX103972.1 coordinate 9,349,441, forward strand.
ATGACGATGTATAATTACTTAGTTACTTACTTGCACCTGTTACCCCACT
>OX103972.1:9349989-9397653 GCA_944470395.2 Schistosoma turkestanicum
CTAACTGTTGGTGTTGACAAGTTTTTTATGCTATGTGATCAACAAATAAAGTATACTACTCAATATTTATTTAAGTAGGTACAAATGTTTACTTTCATTTAATTGATTACAAATATGATCGAAATTCCAAGTTAGTATATCTAATATAAACTCCTTTTCGAAATCATTGATTGAAATATTGTTATAAATGAAGAACTTCAAAAAAAACCAAGGATTTTTATAGGATTTATAAATAAGGATTTTAAAAGATTGACCACGAATTTTAATTATTTTCAAGTATTTCACAATACCTTGATGATACTTTTGAGTAAGTATTAATTATTCCGAAGGATACAATTACTTAAATCATATTGTTGAATGGTATTTCATACATAAAAAATTTCACCAGTTGGAATTTTTATATTTAAAATCAGGCCATATCAAAGAAGAGAGGTAAAGAGATGTAGGAATAATTTGAATCATTTGAGTTCAAAATTAGTTGAATATCGTTTTTATTCAGAGAATTCATTTCTTTTTCCTATTAAAAATCATATTTTTTTGAAAAAATTTCTTCATATTTTTATTTTATCAATGAGTTGCATGATAGGATTAAGAAGATTGTCGAGTTACTTCATTAAAACAAATCTATCAGTGTTATACTACCATTACAACCCTGGAAGCACTGGATGGTGGTTTCATCCTTATCTGAGGCTCAGTGCTCCAGAGGTTAGGTGTTTACACGAGTTCCACGGGTTGCAGGAGTTGTGAACCCACACTGCTGAGGATCACATACCAGGAGAAACTGGCTGTCTAGTGCTTACAGGTTTTGGATGGTAATCTAAGAACGATCGGTTTTTTATTTCAATTACGTAACTATCAATGATATTGCCCATATTTTGGCTGTTACACGAGTGTTTGATCTACCGAAATCAGATAGGTAAGATTATATGTCAAGTTATTGATTGCTTTTCGTTAATTGAGATTTATCAGGCTTGATCATTTTGAATTGTTGTGAAAGATGAAAACTATTTTACATTCTAAATGAACATTTTCTACTTTTCAAGGTGTCCTCTTTATTAAGTGAAGTTCACTATTTGTTCTTCTACATGAAACTATCCCTAATCTGTTCTCTCTCATGACTTTAATCTTTATAACAAATATATATTCACTTATTAACAGGGAAAACAAAAGACTGAAAGTCAAAATATAATGTCTCATTTATTCTTTTTGTTTCACATGTGTGTATCAAAGTGTGTATACCTCAATATGATCATTTTTGTTGACAAAGAAATAAACACTTAGTTTAATCGATTCATAAGTTAATTTCTTATTATCCTTTCTCTACTTTGAATAAACTATCTCGTTATAACTGGGAGGACATTTAAGTACAAATGAGCGAGTTCATTAGTCAGACAATAACAAATGATTGTGAATGTTACATTAAGGAAAAAACTTCCGGTTTATTTTATTTTATTTTATTTTTTGGAAAAACATAATTATTGTCTGTTAAAAACTAAAATATTATTCAGACATGAATAAAAGTTGATTGCTTGAAAAAAAGTATTATCGATTTTTCAGTATGCACCTTGTTTATGACTAGATTGATTTATGGAGTGTTTTAGCGAATCGGATACTTAAACTCCAATATTAACAACTTATAAGCTTTATATAGTTTGTAAGAAACTACGTTGTATTTTGAATAACCATTGAGATGGTGGAGAAAATTTGTAGCTCAGGTGGATTTTGTTAGTGGCGTTTCGTTCTCTGAGCTGGGTATGTTTTGGGTGTGAAGCGTTTCATTGTTCTTCTACTGAATAACGTTATCATCAGCACAAACTTCAGGTAGATAAAAGTGAAGTAATCGGATTTCTTCACATAGTATAAATCGTAACTTGTAACTTAGCGGGGAGCAGCCAAACGCGTCATAAGACAGGCCCTCACTTGGAATCATCAAGGCTTAAGGAAAAGAGAAAGTTCAAAGAACTCAGTACACGGAGGTTAGACGTTTGTGCGCAAGACCGAACGTTCCGGATTCGAATCCTGCGAGGTACAGGAGTCGTGGATGTGCACTACTGATGAGTCTCATGTCAGGAAGAAACGGCCATCCATTGCTTCCAGGTTTCTAATGGTGATCTAACAATGATTGATTCATGATTTTAGTAAAAATTAGAATGAACAGCGATTGGTTAGGACTGGAAAGGAAGGCCCAGCACAGAGGAGGTTAGAGAATGTTGGTCAGTGGCCTATGCTCCATGAGGGGTTAGCAGGCGTAAGTAAGAAAGCAAACTGTTAATAAGTTCCAATCATCGAGTAACGTAAATTTAGGAAGGGATTCTTTAGAACCATATTCAGTGCTTAGGCTAATAACGATATTACTTCGCTGAAGTACAGAATGAGACCGCTTCACTTATCTCGGGAGTCTCATCAGAGGTGATGGCCTGATGACTGACGAAATCTCAGCACGGATACAGAAGGCTCGATTGGCTTTCTCCAACTTGTGTTATTTATGGCCTAGGCGAGATATCTATTTGCTAACCAAAGGACTAAGCTAATGTGCAGCAGTTCGCTCCGTCCTACTATACGGATGCAAAACATGGCCGCTAAGAGTAGAGGACAACTTAGGCTATTAGTATTAGATCATAGATGTCTTCGCAGCATTACTTGTATATCCTGGAACCACCGAGTAATCAATGCTGTCGTTAGGAAACGAGTACTAGTTAGGAATGGCAAATCAGTTGATGAAGTATTGAAGCTTCATCAGTTGAGGTGGCTGGGCATGCGTAACATATGTCCCAACCACTGACTGCCTTGACGAGCGATGTTTTGTGGTGTAGGAGTAGGCTGAAAGGAAGCCAGGGGCGACCAGACTAAAACATGGCACAAATCCTTGAAGTCGTTGACAAGTGGACTGAGTCATATTGGTAGGTGTCGACTACGTTGTTGGGGTCCGCGAGAGGAAAGTCACCGATGGTTAGAAACCTTGAACGACGTAGCTCAAAATCGTTTGAAATAGCGCAGGTGCATCCACTCGTTGTGTTCTCTGAAATTCTAATCTTCAGAATTGCTCATCGTCTTTATCTTTTACTTGCTAAATTTATCTCACATAATTAGACTTCTCGAAGCACATCTTCGAATACTAATCTTCTCCATTACCAGTAATACTTCTACTATCTCTACCGCTATGGGATTCGAACCGACAGTTGCGTCTCTGTGCTTATGCTGTATGACAACCTGAACTGATGTACTTATGTACGAAGTTCCATGTTGTAACTAATTGAAGTACAGAATGAATAAAATTGAATATTTAATTCAATCATTGACAAAATACAATTTTTATGAACAAGTTAATTAATTTTTTAAAATACTTTCTTTTTCACTTATGGAAAATAATTCCTAATTTTGACTTAAACACCAATTTCTGTCAATCAATTTCTCCTTTTTCTTTGAAACGAAAAAAATTAGCCTGCCATCTCATTCAAATGTAAACATATTATCACAAAAATGCCACATTGATTCGAAAAAATGAAATTCACATGATGAGATTAAACTACAAAACGGCTACATTTCATACATCCATTGTGTATATGTATTCTCAGTCAATTTTTTTACAAAAGTTAATTTGAAATCATCAATCAATCAGAGTTAGACATTAACACCGTTGGATGCCGGTGGTCCAGTGGTCTAAAAGTTAGGCGTTCACACGCAAGACCGAAGATCCCGAGTTCGAATACTGCGAGGTGTGGGAGTCGTGGATGCGCACTGCCACGGATGAGTCCCATACCAGGACGAAGCGGCCGTCTTTCAGTGCTTGCAGGTTTGATTGATGATTTGAAACGTGTAAGAAAAAACACTAATCTCCATAAATCTAATTGAAAAAAAGTTAATTTCTCCGAAAAAATGATAAAATGTGTGTGTATGAGTGTGTTTCCCCTTGGAATGGCCTGTAAATATACTTTCATCTCGCTGACGAAAGTCGGGTAGTTTTCATCTGACAACATGACTCAGTCCCCCTGTCAGTGACATCAAGAATCTCTGTCATGTTTTGATCTAGCCACCCCGACCCCTCTTCTAACCTACTCCTACTCCACAAAGCATAGCTCGTCGATGCAGTCGGTAGTTGGACATTTGTAACACACGTCCAAACCACCTCAACTAATGAAGTTTCACCACTTCATCTCTAGATCTGCCATCTTTATCTAATTTGCAATAAAGCGATACAAATCTATAAAAATAATCATTACTGCAAACTGAATCACTTAACAAATCATTGACACAAAAAAAATGAAGATGTATATTCATACAATGGGGGCAGTAAAAAATAAGATAAGAAATTAGGAGAAAGAATTTCAAGGGAAATGTGTTTTAAACAATTGTGATAAACAATACCAGTTTACAATATATCTTTGTGTGATGATGCTGATAATGTTGACTTGAACAAGGAAGCAAAATCCACTCGGTAACTAATTTATGCTTGCAGCAGTAAAAAGTGCACTAATGTACCAGTCTATATGTGTGTGTATGTGTGAGTGCGAGTGTAGGTTTGCATGTATGGAATGGTCTGTCAAGGCAGAATGCATCTTTTTTTGATTACATTTACCACAGTTACTAATAATCATAATCATAATAACAAAAAAATTACTGTTACACTTGACCACCTAGTCATTATTCTTATTGTGTTTATTCTTATATTTGACTAATAATATCTAAAGCTGATTCATATGATTGTGTTGTTTAAGTTTTTAACAGAGAGTGTGTGTGTGAGAGAGAGTTGGAAGTACAGATGATAGACAAGGAATGCTTAATAGATAGAAATAATCATTTGTTTGAAACTTTATCACGACTTTTATTCATTCGGTGTAAATAAATAATACATTGGGGAACATTGTACATTGAACAAACAGTGTTTATCTTTTGTAATATTTGAAAATTATAAAGTATTTTGGTTTCTATTTATGTTTAAAGAAAAACTGACCTAAATAATGGAAATATGTTTGGTGATGTTTTTTTTGATAATCAGACAGTGTAAGATCCATTTTTTCGAAAGCGTTGTTTGTGAAAATCCCTGCATGTTGTATACATTTGTAATTTGTTCTTATTGAGATTCCTTCAGTTGTACATTTTGTGTAATCTGTTCGATTCCATTTCGAGATGATGGTAATATTTGTATTTTATTATAGTTTCTATTTCTTCTGCCTTCTCTCTGAATTGGATTTATGTTAGTTAAGGTGATACTAAGTTATGGCGACAGCCATATTGGTTTTGTTCCTCTACTGGTTGGAGCGGTTGCGCTGACTAGAATTGTGCATTTTGATTGTGAATTAAAGCACTCTTCCAGAATCGGAAACATTCTGTGTTATAATGCAACCAAATATTATCTTTCGAACGAATCTGATATATCCAGGAAGGAAATAATAACATTTATTTGAATAATTGAACAACTGTCGGTGGAATAACTTAGTGGTAATATTTATTTAGGTAATAATGTATATTCATACTTATGAATATTAGAACCGTCACTAACCCAATCACCTTGTTCTTGTTTCAACTGGGAAAGATGCATATCCAAACTATCTAGGCAGTTATTCCTCAATCCAAACCTCAGTTTGGATTCTACAGACAGTATTGTACTTTTATTGGAATTTGTAATCATTGAAAGCTTTACTAGATAGTAGTAGTGTAGTGAACGAGAACACAGGTGAGGGCAACCGAATTGTATTTAACGAAAATTACAGAGTTACTTAGTAAAGTAGGGAAACCATATCGTGACCGTTAATTTGCAAATCTTCAATCCATTGTCTGACAATTCACTGTTCATGTGTTTCATACAAATTCCATTGTGTTCCCGCTCTTCCTTTCTTGATCTTCCCCCACATCTTCTGCTGACAGATAATACGTTTTCACTCGCGTCATATACTACTTATAAGTAGCGCGCACCACAGTAGTAGTAATCATTTTACAACTTTAGTAGATGATAGTTTATTATTCGATCTTAGTTCAAAGTGGAATTCAAGACACCTGTCTAGTGTATCCCCGAGATCTGACTTCAATTTGTACGAATGAACGAGTATGCAATGAAATAAATCTTCCCTTCAATTTTTGAATATTGTACTTTAGGCGAATCCCGTTTGTAGGATTTAATTTGTCCTACAGATGTACTTCTAGAATTGTAAACGCAATATTGACGAGCACAGAGTCTATGGGAAAGCTATAGTCAAAACAAGTGAACCCAGTAAACATACAGACCAATATAGCGTGTCTTATGGAAATGAATAAAGTTATGAGTCACATCGATATAATAAGATAATAATGTCCTTCAATTATTAGGTCATTTACAACAAAGAAAGTTTACAGACACGTCAGATCAGATCAGGTGGTGGGCGCTTAGACCACAATTTAATTGGTTAGTTATGACATAACTACAATTAGTTATGGAAATAACTAACACCGTTTGTAAGATGGAAGTAATAAGAAGCCGAATAGGAATTCGGTTGGACGAATTTATTTCAGGCGATTTTTTTTCACGGAGACAGACTCAAGAAAGAAAAGTGTACAATCAAAGTGAAAGCGAAGTGGAGAAGGTGAATGAGTTAAGTCTATACGATGAGGTAGGACTGAGTATTTATGGTCAGACAAAATGAGCTTGATATGTAATATGCAAAGTAAGTATAAACATATTCACTCAAATAAGAACAACCAAGATTGACAGGGTTGAAAGACAAGTGTATAATTCAAGATGAATAGATTAATTAAGCTGTTGAAAGGTTGTGACAAGCCATGTGGATTCCACAAATTTATCCAAACACTACACCTGTTTTGTCTTATTTAGAGCTCGTCAATTGAACTTATCTATATTTCATTCTGTATCTAAGTAGGTTCCAAAGAAATTCTAGTGCTCTTTTTAATAACTTTCTCAGTAACAAAGCTACTGAATAATTTTCTGTGTAACAAAAGATTTGTTACGTATTTACTGACTTACGCCTGTTACCCAACTGGACCATAGGTCGCCGACCAACCTTCTCCGACTTTTACTCTGTCCTGAGATTTCTTTTCCAGTTCTATCCGATTGCTGTTCATTCCTTTCATGTCTGTCACCGTTTCTCGGCGTAAGATATTCTTCGGTCTTTCTCTTTTCTTATGACCTTGGGAATTCTAAATGAGGGCTGGTTTTGTGAAGCAGACATACGAATTCCTATTTCCCAAAATATCAAATCAGAACTCCAGAAAGACAGATGAATTTTCGTCACAAAATGAGTTTTACTTCGACTCAAAACATATTTGTTAGTTAAGCTTCTTCCTTGGAGATGCATAGCTAATATCTCAGTTCATTGTACTATACTAATAAGAAATACTTAATACAGTTATTCTTCCTTTGAATAAGTAAAAGTATTATATTTCTCTGGTACTTACTACTGACTGAATTCTATAAATGCAATTGTAATGTAATCACTAAACTAAGCAAAATATTTGTAACTGTACCTGGAGCACTTCTGAGGACACTCCTAGTCCTAACTCCAGACAAAGGAGTAGGGTGGGGCATGAGGTTAGTGACCACATCCCGTAGAAATCCAACTTACTAGAGAAACTAAAAAAAACGCTAACGCTAGCCAGAATCTTACACTCCATTAGCGGTAACGGGCCCTAGTAAGTAAGTAAGTGCATAAGTGCATAAGTAAGTAAGTAAGTAAGTAAGTGCATAAGTAAGTAAGTAAGTGCATAAGTAAGTAAGTGCATAAGTAAGTAAGTAAGTAAGTAAGTAAGTAAGTAAGTAAGTAAGTAAGTAAGTAAGTAAGTAAGTAAGTAAGTAAGTGCATAAGTAAGTAAGTAAGTAAGTAAGTAAGTGCATAAGTAAGTAAGTGCATAAGTGAGTAAGTGCATAAGTAAGTGCATAAGTAAGTAAGTAAGTAAGTAAGTAAGTAAGTAAGTAAGTAAGTAAGTGCATAAGTAAGTAAGTAAGTAAGTAAGTAAGTGCACAAGTAAGTAAGTGCATAAGTGAGTGCATAAGTAAGTGCATAAGTAAGTAAGTGCATAAGTAAGTAAGTAAGTAAGTAAGTAAGTAAGTAAGTAAGTAAGTAAGCAAATTATTTGAAATCAAATAGTTGACCTGTGTCTCTTACTAGTTTGAACCGATTACTAACAGTTTACTGAATTCTTAAATAAACTAATCATACCTATTGTTTTTGAGCTCATTGCAATCAGTATCACTTACTGAATGATTTATTAATAAATAATAGGACTAACTAGTTTGTAATTTATTACACAGTCTTAAAACAGTAATCAAAAATATTTCCTCAGTCTGTTCACATCAATTGACAGACAGACAAATATCAGTATTTTATTCAAACTTTTCATGTGTTATATCAAATCATGATTAAGAATAAATTTATTTTATAGTTTTTTTTCTTTTTAAAATAAATTACAAATGATAATTATGAATTTCAAATCTTATCGTGTTATTTATTTTCGTTCTACTGATATTTTAATCAACGATGAGTGAGTTTTACACGCAACTAATACTACTACTATTAATAATAATAGTAGTAATGATAATAATCTCAAAAAAAATGTAAATTAGTCTGATGCATGCATCCAATCTCAAGCATTACACACTACATAAACTTATTATCTATCACATTTTTTTTCATTATGTCAACTTATAATCCATTCAAATTGAATTATAAATCATTTTCTATTTTTTTTTTTACACGTTTACTGTCAAAAAATAATTTACAATATTCAACAATTTAATCTACAGACAATGAGTTTTTCACTTCTACATTATTTCTATTGTTTATTATGATTATTACTACTATTTTTCGTAATCAGTAGTATTTTATAACTTTACTTAATATCTGTTGTCGAATTTATTTGGTATTCCGAATGAGATAAGAAAACACTTAGTAAGGGCGAATAGATTGAAGAAATATTATGCTTTACGCAGTATTTTCTAGATGGTGTGCGTTATGGATAGAGGTTCGTTCAAAAAAATCGATAAAACTTGCAGTCGTTTCGTCCTTGTTTAGGAATCTTCAATGGTCTACATTCTTGACCGAGTCAGGAATTGAGCACACATTCTATCCAAATCATTACTAATTTGATAAATGACTTTGAGATAGATTATTGAAGTTCCAGTTGGGTTTTGGAAGTCAGACAGTCAAAATGATGACGTTGTATGATTACTAACTTAGTTACTTACACCTGTTACCCCACTCCCTGGAGCATATGTCGCCGACCAGTATTCTCCAACCTCCTCTGTCCTGGTTAATGTGTTTATTGGCCTTGAATTGTTTTTTCTGGTTAGAGAGTTAGTTTTCTACGGGATAGGGTCGCCAACCCCACGCCTACTCCTCTGAGCGGACTTGCAACAGGTAGTAGCTCTAGAGGGGCTCCAGGGGGAGTTACGACGTATAATAACTGTACTGTATAAACTAACTGGTTGAAGTTGAAAATATGAATTATTGAATAGAAAGTCTATGGCCTAAATAAAGAGTGCTAGTTACAACACTTAAACGTTTTGAGTTTACTTCCTGAATGAGTCACGTGGTATGTTACAAACTAATGATGTAAGCATATGGACGTGATTTTCAGAATTGCAGAACTATTGGTTTTTTATCTTGTCTAATTAAAAATAAATTATATGAGCAAGCAGTTTACTTATCGACAGAGTATTTATAGTGTAAACTTTCTAAATGCACGGATCACTGTTTGAATTATTAAAATTACGTTTGTTTTCAGTGGCTTTAATTATCATATTCTAACGATTAGTAACAGAAGCAAAACATTTTGTCTCACTGAATCATACTTCTTGTATAACACCTTCGAACCCAAATCTCTCCGATTACTTCTAATACTTTTACTACATCTACTACTATCGGATTCGAATTGATAATTATATCGCTGTGTTAATGTGGTATGGCAACTTGAACTGCTCTACTTACGTGAAAAGTTCTACGTTGCTGCTGCTGATGATGATGAATATGAGGAGGAGGAGGAGGAAAATGCACACTTCCAGTCCGCGAAATCCCTCCATATAAAGTAAAGCCATTTCGATGCCTATGGTCATGATTCATACTATAGTATAATACGCACTAGAAGAACAAGTCAAACTTACAACAGTACGCCTATCCGACCTCCTACATGAATATAAGACATTAAGCATTAAATTCACTAAATAACTTTCCATACACCTCTTTCTGGACCATCTTTTCATATTTCACATTCAATACAGATAAAATAAATTTCCCCCAAAAAAAATAATCAAAACCAGCAGTCATAATTTAATCCTTTCTCATGATGTTTCGCATTAATTGAAAATTTAAATAAGTCTTATGTTGTACAATTCGGCTCAAAATTGTCTCATTCAATTAACAATGATAAAATTGAATTTTGAAGCAGAAATCAATTTGCAAAAGAAATAAAACGAATCGAAACAAAAATTCATCATGCACATTGTCATGTTCAATTAAAATCAAATTATAGAAGTTTGATGCTTATTTTTATTTGAATTTCATTATTCTAGTTTATTGGCTTCTCATTTTCGGTGATTTGGTTTTTTTTTTTTGAATTTCCTAAATAGTTGAAATATCAAATTCTTTTCTCTACATTGTGTATCAATGAAATTATTGAGATTGAACTAAATGAAATCATAAGTATTTCAATTAATTTCACTATGCTAGAACTAAATACATTTTAATTTCCAGGAGTTTCTTGTTATAAGTCACACTTACTAGGGAAAGCACCCAATTAAGTCACAAGACAAGTCAGTTAGTTAGTCAGTTGCAACGTAGGACTTTGTACGTAAGTATATCAGTTCAGATTGCCATACCACATTAGCACAGAGATATAATTGTCAATTCAAATCTCATAGTGGTAGAGATAGTAGAAGTATTAACAGTAATGGAGAAGATTAGTGTTTAAAGATATGATTCGAGAAGTCTAATTCTGTGAGATAAATTTAGAAAGACAAAACTAGAGTTGTTGACGAATCCAGAAGATTAGGATTTGAGAGAAAACAAAGGGTGGATGCACTTGTGCCATTGCAAACGATTCTGAGCCATGTCATTCAGGGTCTCTAACCATTGGTGACTTTCGTCTCGCGGACCCCAACCAGGTATTCGACACCTACCGACATGACTCAATCCACTTATCAGTGACTTCATGGACTTCTGCTATGTTTTGGTCTGGCCACCCTTAGCTTTCTTCCAACCTACTCCTACACCGCAAAACATAGCTCGACGATGCAGTCTGCGGTTAGGTATATGCAGCACATATCCCAACCACCTGAACTGATGGAGTTTCACTACTTCATCAGTTGATCTGTCATCCTTACCTAGTACTCGCTTCCTAACGACAGCATTGCTTACTCGGCTGTTCCACGATACACGACCAATGCTTCTAAGTTATCTATGGTCATAAGACAAGCCCTAACTTGGAATCCTCAGGGCCAAAGAAGAGAGGAAGACCAAAGAACACATTAATCCGATAGTCGGAGACAGTAATTAGGTAGAGCTGGAAGAGAAGGTCCAGAACAGAGAATGTTAGAGAATACTAGTTGACTGCCTATTCTTCCGTAGGTGTACATTACATCAGTAAGTAGGTACGTGAGTAATATCTTGTTCTCTAGCTAAAAGAACGAAACTCCATCACATTATTACTTTCAAATTGTGCTTCTCATCTAGATGGACTCGAAACATCATTTGTTCCGGTTCATGAGTCGCACACCAGAACGAAACGGCCATCCAGTGCTTCCAGATTTCGAATGGTAGTCTAACAATGATTCATTCATGATTTCAGTGTTTTAAAAAAACGACCTCCATAAGGCGAAATTCTGTTTTACTCACCGCAATATTGATTAACAGTAATTCACTTTAATAGACATGAATAGATTTATTCACATTGCTTTAATGAAAATAGAACATGATCAATGCTATCAATCAAATTCTCAGCATCTGAATTGATCGATTATTAGAACCATTATTGTTAATATCAGTCGTAAGCTATAATACTTAGCCTGTTTAAATGTAAAAATATCCAAGAAACGAATCGATAAATCTGCATAGACGTTTTATGCTTTTTGTTATACAGTTGTGTATAATGTGCTCACTGATGACTAGCTTCGTAACGAAATTCTCTGAGTTCTAATGAGAAACCATAATCAGTAGATTTCAACCATGTGAGCCGGTTACGTAACGAAGGCAATGGATTAGGTCGAGCAATATCGTCAATTGGTTGAAGTTAAGCAATAACACCGTTGGTTAGCGGGTCAATGGCTTAAAGATTAGGTGTTCGCGCATAAGACCAAAGGTCCTGCGTTCGATTCTTTTTATTCAGTGGTCGTGGATACGTTCTACTGAAGAACGACGAAACGGTCGTTCTGTGACTCCAAGTTTCTAATAATGATCTAACGATGATCACTCAATCATTTCAACGAAGTTTCTGTTATGCTCGTCAACTGATATGTTTGAAACTATTACGAGTTCATCTTAATCGGTTAACGAGAATGAAGACAAATGATCCAGTGACATGATAGGCTACTCTAATCTGAGCGTCCCAAGAGCCCACTTAGTATTGGAAGAATTCTTGACAAGACGTAGAAAGTGTTTTCTACAAGCACCTAGAAAACTGAAGTCCACAAGCACACAAATCAAGTTTATTCATATATGATAGAAACGTCCCTAGGAGAGCCACAAAAGTAGCGTACTAAGATAATACATCAAGGATTTTCCTGGTGGAAAATGTGTAATCTCAAGGTCAACTGATCAGCCCATGCGCGAAAGCATTAAATTCAGAATTAGGACCTTTATCAAGTGAGTTTTGGGGAACTAACGTCCCCTACAGTTTTAGTTTGATAAAAGTAAAACTTGTTGTTTTTTTCATAATTTCACAAGCAAAGCAAAATCAACAAACATTTTAAATCAAAAGTAAACGTGGGGAAATTCCTCTTTTTTTTATTTTTTCTGAACTGTAAACAAACATTCTACCTCATTCTATTTACTTTAACCATTTGTCTACATTCCTAATATTTGTTTTATGCAAATAATAGACTGAGAATAAGACAAGAATTTTTAATTTCACTCGGTGAATTCTGTTAATCAAGTTAAATTATAGATACTGGTGAGATGTGAGACGTAAGATTAAACTACATGCTTGAATGCTATTTCGAGTTCACTTTATTCGGTAAACGAAGCGCAGATCAATGATTCAGTGACACGATAGGCTGTTCTAATCCGATTGTCCCAACCCCAGCTAACTAAATCAAGAAGTCTTGATAAGAAGTAGAGAATGTATTCTACAAGCACCCAGAGAGTACAAGGTTAGCAAGCACATAAATCGAGCTTATTGATACATTGGTAGCAACGCCCTTGAGAGAGCCACAAAATAGCGTACTAAAATAATCCACCAATCAATGACAGTCAAGGATTCTCCGATTGGGAAATGTAAGCTGAAGGTCAACTAAGCGACTTATGCGCGAAAACATAAAAAATCCAAAATTAGGACCCTTTACTAGGCGAGTTTTTCCCTAAAACTATTCCAACCATAAAGACTGATAAAACCTCATTTAGTCACATCAAGTGGCGTTTCTAGAAAGATCACCATTAGAATCCTGGGACCACTGGAGAGCCGCTTTGTCCTAGTATAAGACTTACAGTGACTATCCATAACCTCACGAACAAGAATTGAAGCCAGGACATTTAGTCTCTTGCGCAAAATTCTAGGAATTCTAGTAAGAACGTGTGATGAGCGGAGTTCAACCTTTTAGGAGGTTAAGGCAATAACCCAGCCAAAAGCACTGAATGATGGTCACGCAGAATCGTGAATTGACTGAAGTTTGACACTAACAATTTTGGCTACCGGATGTCTCCATCGTCAAGAGGTTACGCATTCGAACACGAGACAGGAGGTCCTAAATGCTACTTCCACTTGCTGGGTCGTGGATGGACACTACTGAATAGCCCCATACTAGGCATTCCATTGCTTCCCTGTTTCCAATAATAGTCTAATATTCATCAGTTCACGACTTAAATGAAAATTATTGTATAAATGAAAGAAGAAATTGATGATTGAACTTTTGTTGTTTGGTTACTTCTTTAGAGAATCCTATCATTTATTTACTTATCATTGAAGGGTTGTGAAGGTTGCTGAGTTTTATTGAAATCATGGACCAGTCAGTGTCAGATCACCATTAGGAACCTGGATGGCTGGTTCGTCCCCGACTTCTCAGAAGAAACTATGCATGACCTCACGAACGTGAATTAGACCTAGGATATTCGACTTGTTGCACAAAATTCTTGTGAGAAGTCCAGATGACTGGAGTTCAACCTTGTAGGAAGTTGAGGCAATAACCCACCCAAAAATACTGAATGATGGTCAGGCAGAATCATGATTTGATTGAAGTTAAACATTAAGACTGTTGGATGCCGGACGGTCAAGAGGTTAAGAATTCGCACACGAGACCGAAGGTCTTAAATTCTACTCCCACTTACAGAGTCATAGATGGACACTGCTTATGAGCCCCATAATAGGATGAAATGGCTGTCCAGTGCTTTCAGGTTTCCAATAGCTGTCAAATATTCATCAATTCACGACTTACATGAAAATTACTGTGCAAGTGAGAGAAGAAAGTTGAACAAAATTATCCATAAAAGTAGTATGTTGTTAGAAGAAATAAATAAAATCCTATAATTAAGCTAATAATTTTCATAATTTTAGCAAGAAACTTTTGGAACTTTTCTTCATTCACATTAATGACAAACATTGAGAATGTGGCATGAAAAACTAAAACAAAGCTAATGGATATTGAAATTAAATCGCCAATTTTTTTATTCAAACATTAAACATGAAAGTATTGAACAAAGAAGCGGGAATATAAAACAGAAAAACACCATGTACATGATAAATGTGAATAACTATGTTACCTTCTGATTTCCGTCAATCATTAGAATTCCGTTATCTTTCTATCTTATGTTTTAATGTACATTATTGTTTAGATTAGTGTTTTTTTGAGTTACTTTCAATGTTCAATCACACAAACATACATATATATATATATATATTTATGATTGTAATGAGTTTTAATTTTTCGAAATTAATTCAGTTATCTATTCAGTGAAATAGTTTGGCTATTTTTTAATTTTGATTAAATTACATACAACGAATAACTATGTCGATAGGTTTCTTTGTAAAAAATTACATGAATGTAGAATTATTTTACGACATTTGTCCAATAAATAGGAGAATTCTTTTGATAGGCAGAAAGGTGACAACTTATAAAAATTTCTGTAAAGACGTTGTAGGATTCAGTGATAGAGAGAGTAGCGTTAAAAACAGAATATTTTTTATTCCTTGAAATATGAAGGTATGATTTGAATTTAATGAAACTGGTTATAAAATCTTAATTATTTGCTTACTTACCTACTTACTTACTTACTTACTTACTTACTTACATATGTCTATTACCCCAACGGAGCATAGGCATAGCATAGTTCTGTTCAATTTTTGTTCACTGTTCTCATGTCTTTCTCTAATTCTTGGCCTAATGTGTTCTTTGGCCTTCCTTTTTTCCTTTTATTTTGAGGGTTCCGAATGAGGCCTTCACTTTCGGCAATGTGTGTCGCATCTACTTCCAGAGCTTATTCCTGATTTATTCCTTTGCTGGAGCTCCTCTGGAGCTCATGCCAGTCCCAAGGAGGAGGGCTGGGTAAGATGTTGGCGACCCTATCTCATAGAAATTTAAACTGCTAAAAATACCATAACCAGAAAATATGATTTCACTGTCAAGTGTCAGATATTTATTCATTAGAGACAATGGAATGGTCTTGATTGGTTATTGTTGACTGAGGTTAACAGAACAAGCTACTGGTCACACGTTGAGAAATTAGAATGCTTCACTTCTATCTATCTGAAGTTTGTGCTAATGTTGTTGTTCAGCAGAAGAACAATGAAAGACTCCACAACTAAAACATCCAGCTCAGAGCACGAAATGCCATCACAATCATCCACCTGAGCTACAAATTCTCTCCATCATTTCAGGTAAGCTTAGGACACAGTTAGCTAGAGAATGATGGTCAACTGGTTAGTGATGATCCTTCGAAGATAAAGACCGAAAGCAGATTAGTTCTCTATTGTACTGGATTCATTCGTGACTAAGAATTTATAAAATGATGTACTTGAAAAGTTCTGGCTAAGCAGAATAAAAGTTAGAAGAACTGCATAACTTAAACATTAGTGATTCAAAAACCGAAGTAATATGGAAATTATTCAGTAATCATGATTCTTAAATACTAGACTGGGATAACGATTTATAGATTAAGAGAAAACTTAAAAATAGAAGAATATAAAAATAAAACTTTATAACCGTCTGCTAGTTATATGATAAATACGTAAATAATAATATTTCCTATAATAATCCTTAATTTTCAATACCAATATCAAGACAGTTCTACTGTGTAGAGATGAAACTTGGAGAACTACCAAAGCCATCATTCAGAAGATACAATTGTTCATTAACAGTTGTCTACACAAGATACTTCGGATTCATTGGCCAGACACCATCACCAAAAACCTACAACCAGATTCCAGAGGAGGAGGAAGTCAAAACGAAGCAGTGGAAGTGGATAGAACACGCATTTCGGAGAGCAGCTATGTCACAAGACAAGCCCTCACATGGATTCCTTAATGTTAAGGGAAAAGAGGAAGGATAAGGGACACAGTAGGCCGAGAAATGGAGACAGACATGAGAAAAATGAACAAAAATTTGACAGAACTGGAAAGAGTAGGTTAGAGAATGCTAATCGACTGCCTATGCTATATTAGGAGTAATACATATATTAATCTAATATAAAAAAGAAAAAGGTTTCATCATGAGTGTTTAGAGATTTTTAGGTATTATAAAAATGATTGTTTAGTAATCAAGAGATTAAATAAAAAAAGTAGATACTAAAATGAGGGTAGTGTATCAAACAGAGATATGAGAGGTAATTGTTCAACTGAAATCATGAATCGATCATTGTAAAACCGCCAAAAGAAACACGTAAGTATAGAACAGCCGTTACGTCCTAGTATGGGATTTATCTGCACTACACATCTACAACTCCTGTATTCGAGAAAGCAACCCAAGGCTTTCGGTCTCACGCATGAATGCTTAACTTCTTGATCACTCAGCCAGTATTCAAAGGTGTTAATATCTCAAGAGAAGATACATTCACCTGCCCTTCCATAAATTATTTCACTCAAAAAAGTAAGAATTATGCTTCTGGTATTTTGACACTTTTCTCAATTACTACTAAAGCCTTTCTTATTTTCTTATCTTTCAGGCTAACTCTCGTTTTTTATCCTTAAAGTTGTATACTACTTGTAAGTAGTTAATATTTAACTTTAAAAAATTTGAAGCGAAATTGTAAAGCTTGTGAATTGTTTACAGTAAACATGACTAAGATGAATCAGTAAACTTGACATCAAATAAACAGAACGTTATCCATTTATCCCTAGTTTGATGAGATTGCCAATTTTGATTGAAATCTCTGGTTGTTGTTGTTGTTATGCTGATAGTTACTATGAATACGATTGTGTAATGAAATTGCAATGAAATCTTCGTTACGTAAAAAATAATTTATTATTATTTTAGTTTTCTATTCATCTCTGATTTTCCCTGGCACAATTCGCTTGACTAACATGAACTTTTTAAAATGTTATGAGTTATTTAATACTAAATAATTACTGCCTCACTTTTCTATGTTCTCGGATTAACAAATACTATTTTGTAGCCCACGATCTGACTCCATTTTGGACAAACACTAGAATGTACTGTGAAGTAGATCTTTCCTTCGATTTCCCTATATCATACTTAGGCGAGGTTCTTTTTTGTGACGGCACTGATAAGAAGTCAGGTACGGATTCAGTTAGATGATTTTATTTCAGGCAATCGTTCACAAAGACAAACATGAGAATTTAAAGCGAATCGAAATGGAAAAGGTTAGTCAACCGACTCAATGTGATGAAACATGACTAAGTATTTGTAGTCAGACAAAAACAAACAAGACATGTGTTCAATGAAGCAAGCAATGTACATACTCGCTCAAGTAAAAACAACCAATATCTGAAGCAATTAACTGCCAAGGTCAAAATACAAATGAATAGGTCGACACATATTAGTATGCACACTACAAATATTTCATAGATATGTATAAATGACATTGAAATTAACAGTTTAATTCGTAGTTGTTTGGATTTTCCCATTGTTAATATTTTGAATCAGTTCCAATCTTTTCAATTAACAAGTTCTAAATGAGAAGAAACGTAAGTCCTCGGTTACATTGCTAAACATATTTCATTTGTTCGATATAATATCATCAAAAGTTTTCCATCACCTCGGCTGTTGTTTTGGATTTATTCTTAAGTTGAAAATTGATTTTATGGGTGCAGTAACCATTTGCGAGTTATCTTCTCTGCTTTTCTATCGTATTTTGTCTCCTTCTCTTTCTACACATTTGAAATCATTAATCAATCATCATTGTTAGACCTTCTCTTTCATTTTTCACTGCTGATGAGTCCCATAACAGGACGAAACAACCGTTCAGTGCTTCCAGGTTTCTAATGCTGGTATAACTTTGATCGATTCATGATTTCAAATGTTTAACTTAGCAATCTTCACAACTCCGTAATGAAAAAAGTAGTTCAAGTTTGTTTTATCTCACCATTATTGTTATTATTATTATTATTCTGGTTTCTATGAAAACTGTTTCTACCCAGATTTCTTAATTATGTATTTGTTTTCACATTTTTTCTAACTTAAAGACTTGAATTTTCCGAAGATTTTCTTCCATTTAGTATTTGTTTTTAATAATTGTTATGGTGGATCTTTATAGTGACATGGTTTGTAAGTGGTATTCAGAAGACTGTCACACATCATTTGTTAGCGGACAGAAAAGTGTCCTGTCGGAATGCATCATGCGATCAAAGAAGCTAATCAACAATCTGCTTGTTCCTCAAATGGATGTCTGAAGTATCTTAAACTATCATGATAACTCCACACGCAATTGAGTTGGTTTTTACTTTTAATTTGGTTAAGCATTTTTATTAACTTATTTAACAGATAGAGTCGCTTGTATAGCAACAAATTATCTGTACCATTAGCTTTTAGTATTCTCAGGATTATATGAGCAGGTATGACTGGACACACGTGCTTGCCCTCTGGCACTCACATATCACTTTCGCTTCGCATTTCTGTAGTTATGTGATGTGTGTGTGGTGCGATTATCAGTATGATCAACGTTTCGTATCCGTGTTCTGATATATACACTGTTGCGCGTTATCTTGTAACGGTTATCAAGATGAGCAGTATACGAAGTCTAAGACAGCGACGAAACTAGTGAGACACCGGCCACCACACTATGTCTTCTCTTCTCTGGTCTTGAAATCTTTGTTCATTACAAAGTCAGTACAACATTTTACATTATTTAAATGCAAATTTGACCAACTGACATATTCATTAAAACAATTTCAATATCATTAATTGACAAGTCTGTAGTAAGCCCACTTTTATGAAGAGAACGCGATTAGTTTAATAGAAACATTCATTATTACAACCGTTTGTATCAGTGATTGTTATTTCACTGTACTCTTTGTTGATTCCTACTCTTTACGCACAAACTTTCTGTTTGAGTTGCTCACTGTAATTTCGCCACACTTTTCTGGCATGATTTCGGTATCCCTTCGATACCACGGAATCACCAACAAATATATACTCTCTTGTATGGATTAACTCTTCTTCACTGTCTTTGATTCACACAGATATTATACTTAGTGACGGCAACATAATGAACCTGTAATGGTGATCATAGTCAATCACAACTCCTCGGTTAACTACATCTGAAGATCCCGACATCAAAAACTCACTACAAGTCCCATATATAGTAGACAAAATGCTGCTCATTGTAAAACCTAATGCCAACTGCAAATCTATTATCCTATTCCATTAAACAACTTTAATAGGTTTTAAATAGAAAATATAATTTTTAAAAAAATAGACTGATATATTTCAATCGTTGATTTTTTTTCTACAAAATAATCTAAAACATAGTTTTGAAATTCATGTTTAAGCAGTAAGTTTTTTTGTTTAAAATTACAAATTCGTACATTTAAACGATGACAAGCTGTTCAATATCCAATATTTCAAGGACACTCTGATATTCATTCAAACAAATTACTAATTATTATTGTTTTTTTAAAAAAAACGCTGATAAAATATTATGTACTAACTGTGCAGTTTTTTTTCACATTTTGATTAATGAATATAAGTATAAAAAAAAGAATTTTTTGTAAAAATAAACAACAAACTAAAATACACTTTTGGTTCAATGATCAATTTTTCAAATTGGAAAACGAAAACAATTTAATACACCGAAAGACAAGAAACCGTATAATAATTACAATAATCAATGCGAACTAATTAATTATTTTAATTATTTATTAGAAAGAACTTGCAAAACATTTATAATTTTGTGAATGATTATTATCCCAATACTCAAAATGATCACCTCTATAAACTACAGCAAATTCTAATTGATTATATTTTGATTCATATGGAGTTAAGGTGAGAATCACTTCCGATTCATAAGTTTCTATACATTGATCATTTTGGCATGGCAGTGTCATTGGTGTCAATTGATTTAAACAAATCAATGATGGACATTCAGTGAATGTTCGCCAATTATCTAATGTATAACGTAGTTTGACTTCTTTTTTAAAATCGAAACTAGTTGTTTGTGAATTATGATGCTGATGATCGTTATTATGAATTACTTTCACTTGAACATTGAATGAATGTAGATTTTGTGAATGAAATTCTGAAAGGCATACTTTTTGTTCAATAAGACGTTGATAAAAATCATTACATTTATTTGGCATTGAAAATGTTGGTTCCCATTTCTTAAAAATAAAAAAAAACAAAGGAGGAAATTATTTTGAATAGGATAAAATAATTTGAAATATATATTTTAGGGCAAAGTTTTGGAGCTTTGCGTTTTTACAAAAAATATCGAACAATGTGCTCACTAGTGATGACTAGCTTCGTGAGGAAATTCTCGGAGTTCTAGTTGAGAAGACGTGACCAGTGGAGTTCAATCCTGTCGGGTGTAGGCAGTAACTACCAAAGACAAATAATGGGTGAGGTCGCACAAAATCCGTAGACCAATCAGAGTTAGACATTAACACCGTTGGATGCCGGCCCAGTAGTCCGATGGTTAGGCGTTCGCGTACAATACCGAAGGTCCCGGGTTTGGATCTTGCGAGGTGCAGGAGTTGTGGATGAGCACTGCTGATTAGTCCCATACCAGGACGAAACGGCCGTCTTTCAGTGCTTTCAGGTTTCTAATGGTAATGGTCTAACAATGATTGATTGATGATTTCAAATTATGAAGATTGTTGATTATCACTGAAATTATAGACTGATCGGGGATTGATCTAAGTAAGACATTAATACCGTTGGGTAACGGCTCAATAGTCTACAGGTTAAGCGTTTATGCGCGAAACCAAAAGTCCTGAGTTTGCTTCCTGAGAGAGGTGGTCGTGGTCATGGATGTACACTGCTGTAGAGTCTGTTGCTAAGATGAAACGGGCGTTTAGTTCTTTTAGGTTTCCAATGGTGGTCAAATAATATTCATCAGTCTAAGATTTCAATAATAAGTTGTAGTCTTATCAACTTCTCAGAATATCAAGAATTGAGAATTATACTTTAAATAGATAAAAAAATTAATCATAAGTATTCCATTTGTATTAAATTGAATGTATAATAAATATATTTATTAGTTAGTCTTCGTTACAAATCTTCAAAATTCTTATAAATAGTGCATCTCGATGAATAAGTATCCTTTTTTACTCATAAAGTGGCTAAATGTAAATCTTATCAGTGGTTAGCCTGTAACATATCTTCCTAAAACTGAGCATTTAACCTACAAGTCTAATCCATATGGTAGTGGAGTATCGTTAAATGATGCAGTCCATTGATGGACAATATGTTCAAACTCCATTTGTTTCCTCAAGATCCTAGAGTCAATGTGGATTATTGGTTTGGAATCAAAGTTTTTAAGCCTCCATTTGGTTTTCTCATCAGTTTTGTAAACAATACCTGTGTGACGAGAAGACAGTGAGTAAGGATGTCGCTGGTAATGGAAATGCACGCGTGGACATATGAAAGCATTTGGAAAGGAAGGACGGAACCTCTTCATATCAAGGACGTTGACAGGTAAATAATATTCACTTAAGCCAATATGCACAGTAATTTCCAAATGTATTCCACAACAATAGAAGTCTTGGATCCATCTTTCCACAGATACAATTATTACCGGAGTAGCACAAATTGTCAACCGCATTTCAACTAGCTGTAATACCAGTTTTATTGAGTCAGCACAGAGGATTTTGAAGCGGCATAAATTAAATAGAAGCAGTTCAGTTCTTAAGTGTATATGCAATTAGAATAAATTCAGAAGAACTTAATAACGTGGACAACAACTTTGATAAGGATGCCTACGCCTCTGAACTGTGTGACATATGTCAGCATACAGAGACACAATCTAAAAGCCCAGGAGAAGCAAGATGGTTAGCAAGCTGGTGTCATTCAACCTTTCTATAAATTCTGCAATCGGAACTCACTATCTCAATTTCCTGGTTTTCATTACTTAGTATTTGTGGAGTTGCCACATTGAGATAGTTACACAGAAGACAAAATCTACTAACCAAAAAGTATACACCGTATCATAAAACATCCATTCATGGGCCTGGCTTCTTTCATGTATGTTTTCTATTCCTACAAAACATTCAAATCACTCCATAAATCCTTTTCCGACACTTCTATATTCAGATGTAACTTCAGGACAACACTCTAAGGCCTTTCTACTACATAATACTTATCAGCTCTATCACAACAGTTACAATTAATTAGTTGTAGAAATGTTTTAAGCTGATCGTTTCAAGATGAGTCAGTCAGTCAGTCAGATGCAACGAAGAACTTCGTACGTAAGTACATCAAATCATGTTGCCATACCACACCAGCACAGAGATATAATTGTCAATCCAAATCCCATAGTAGAAGAGGTAGTAAAGGTATTAGAAGTAATCAGAGAGGTTAGGATTAGAAGATATTATTCAAGAAGTATAATTCAGTGAGATAAGGTTAGAAAGACAAAACTAGAGGTGTTGAAGAATCCAGAAGATTAGGATTTGAGAGAACGATTTTGAGCCATGTCATTCAAGGTCTCTAACCATCGATTATTATCATCTCGCGGACCCTAACCAGGTAATCGACAATTACCGACATGGCTAAGTCCACTCGTCAATGACTTCATGGATTTCTGCCATGTTTTGGTTTGGCCGCCCCTAGCTTTCTTCCGACCTATTCCCACACTACAAAACATAGCTCTTCGAGGCAGTCGGTGGTTGGGCATACGCAACACATGTCCCAACCACCTCAACTGATGAAGTTTCATTACTTCATCTATTGATCTGCCATTCTTACTTAGCACCAGTTTCCTAATAACAGCGCTGCTCACTCGGGTGTCCCAGGATATAGGAGAAATGCTTCGAAGACACCTATGATCGAAAACCAATAACTGACGAATATCTTCAACTCTCACTGGCCATGTTTCACAGCCATAAAGTAAGACAGAGCGAACTACTGCGCAGTACACTCGTCCTTTAGTCAGCAAATGGATATCTCGCCTACGCCATAAGTGATGAACGCCATAAGATGAACGAAATAGTTTATATCTATTGAATTATGAACACATGTGTGGCATGATGATACTCATAATTCTCATAACGTATGATGGGTATATTAGTAGTAACTTTTCAATGTTATTTCACTTACGTAAAATGTAAATTTTTTCTTGTTTTATTGATAAATTAATACAATATAATGATTTAAAATCTATAAAACAGAACAGCCAAACTATATGTTCAATTCAAATGAAAATTGATGATAGATGTGGTTTAGAATTTGATTTCGTACCAAAATTTTTTTAATTGAAAGATTTTATACAATATTGCCAAAAAAATTTACACAGGAAATTTTGTTGTTGCTAGATTAATTAATAAAAATATATATAGAAAGATAACTTATATTGTTGTGATAAAAATAAAATAGTACGCACTAAAATTTCCTAGATTCATTATGTGTTAGGATATGCATCCAATATCCTAAGAGAATTATTGGTCAATTCCTATTGGTTAATTCCTACTGGTCATTTTTATGGTCATCCTAGATATCAATGTCACGTGCTCCAATGTTGTTTCTTATTGGTTATCCTGACTATCAATGTCACTTCAAATGTTGCTTCCTATTGGTCGTCTTAACTGTCAATGTCACAGACTTCGATGCTGTTTCCTATTCGACCAAAATGCATAAATACACATTATCTGTAACGTTTTATGACCAGGACCAGGGCTCGGCCCCGCATCCCTAGTCCGTGATCCTGATTCTCTTCTGGATTCGGACTTCGTACTTTATGGATTCTTGTAGAATACAGGTTCTACTTCATATCAAGTGGTTGGGACACTTGGATTAGAATAGCATGTCATGTTGCCAGGTCCTCGATCCTCGCTCTCGTTTTCCGACTAGGTAAACTCGTAATAGGTAAAGCATATCAAAATGACGTGTTTACGTGCAGGTGTAACATTATGATAATATTGTATCGCAGCTCAAAGATTTATCTCTTAAAATTATTATTGATTTTTATTTAGTGTGTATGGATATAGTTTGTTCAACCTTAGAGTATACAATATTAACTGTTCATTGATATTACCTGTTTCAATCTTCCTGCTAATAATTTAGGATTGAATATGATCAGTCCCTTTGGCATGTGTGCCTACCAATGTGGATCGCCTCGATATTGCCTTTATGGTTACAAGTATTATTCGAAGAGTGGAATCTAGGATGCATGTTTCTGTCGGGGATGTTAGACCCCCAGAACTCGCTTGTGAAATGTCTTTATTTTGGATTTTATTCATGGGCTGATCAATTGACCTTGAGGTCACATTTCCCACCAGGAAAAGCCTAAGCTGTGACTAGTTACTGTGTTATTTTAGTGTGCTATTTTTGTGACTCTCCAAAGGACGTATCTATGATGTGTAAATAAACGCGATTTGTGTGTTTGAATTCATTGTGCTTGTTGGGTGTTTGTAAAATACACTTTGTACGCTATATCAACACTTCTGGTTAGTGCTTTTGGGTCAACGGATCAGAGTAGCCAACCTGGACGCTGATTCATTGTTTCGTTCTCGTTTATCGACTAAGGTGAACTCGTGATAGTTTCAAGCATACCTAGTGACCGGCATCACAATTTCGTCCTATTTGAAACTTGACTGTTGCTGGATGTACCTGTATCTCAGAGTCGATGTTCACTGTGAGACTCGAACCCAGCATCGTACACTTCAAACCTCATCATGTTATCCATATTTAATAATTGACATCAGACAGTCATTGACTTCTGAGACAGAGAGAGAGTTTCACTTCATTTGCATTAGTTATTTGAATTTTCTCACTGATATTTACTATGAACTTACCAGCTCTGGTCTTAATCAATGGACAGAGACCTTGAATGACATGGATCAAAATCGTTTGCAATGGCTCAGGTGCATCCACTCTTTGTGTGCTTTTTAATTCTAACCTTCTGAATTCCTCATCATCTCTATCTTTCTCCTTCTAAATTTATCTAACTGAATTACACTTTTCGAATTATATCTTCGCTCCCTAATCTTCTTCATTACTACTGATACGTCTACCATCTCTATTACTCTTGGATTTGAACTGACAGTTGCGTCTCTGTGCTTATGTCGTATGTCAACCTGAACTGATGTACTTATGTACGAAGTTCTGCGTTATATCTGTCTGTCTGTATGTCAGCCCTGGTCTTAATTGAAAGGAGAATAATCGTTTATAAATACAACCCGAATAACATTAATTTCAAACAGTGCAGAATCCTAGAAGATGGATAACATTACTGTTTGTTAAAAAAATAAATAACTCATAAAAATTTGACGCTACAGTAGTTACAATGAAGTACATTATTAAACAAAGATGTTTTAGGCAGAGCTTTGAAGGTTTGTGTTTTTACACATTTGAAATCATCAATCAATCATTGTTAGACCACCATTAGAAACCTGGAAGCACTGTAAGACGGCCGTTTCGTCCTGGTATGGGACTCATCAGCAGTGAGCATCCACGACTCCTGCACCTCACAGGATTTGAACCCGGGACCTTCGGTATTGTGCACGAACGCCCAACCTTCGGACCACTGGACCGGCATCCTATGGTGTTAATGTCTAACTCTGATTTATTTACGGACTTTGTGCGACCTCACCCATTTGTCTTTGGTAATTACTGCCTACACCCAACAGGATTGAACTCCATCGGTCACGTCTTCTCAACTAGACCTCCGAGAATTTCCTCACGAAGCTAGTCACTAGTGAGCACTGTTACGATATTTTGGGGCAGAGTTTTGGAGGTTTGCGCTTTTACACATTTGAAATCATCATTGATTCATGTTAAATCATTCCTGTTTAAGTAAGAACAATAAACAAATTTATCTATTCAGCAGATATTTTTTCCAAAACAGATCGACCATCCACTTTCTTTAGATACTTTAAATTTTTTACAACTAGTTAGCTTATATTCTGTAACTTAGTAAATAACTTTGATCAGATAACAAAATACTTATTCTGAAATGTACGGTCAGTTCATTTATGAATAAAATTTATAATTTTTCATGATAGATTTGTAAAGAATGTTGTTTTACATTGAAGTTACCAATGAGTCATTTTGTTTGACCGCCATCATCACTAAACAGCTGTTCCGTCTTAGTATAGGACTCATCAGCAGTGCACATCCACTACTCCAGCCCGTCAGAATCGAACCCAGGACCTTGATCTCTGAGATGACCGGTATTCAATGATGCTAATGTTTAATTTTGTTCAATTTAAGGATTTATTTTGCATAACCCATCCAGTAGTAGCTTTCAAGTTTCTAATGTTGATATAACAATGACTGATTCATGATTTCAATGTAAAATTTTTACATTATCATGAATACTGTTTAATAATTTCATAACTATGTCTTACGGTGTTTGTTTCCCTTACTGATTAATTATATAAATTTTAAAGATTCCCATTGTGAAAATTAGAACAACACATATAAGCGAACAATATTGTTTTCGATTAGATCGTCATCAGGCTTTACTCTAATATACATGAATATTTATATGAAAATGTTAAACCAATTAAGGCAATTTGAGTGATAATCACAATGAAATGAAAAAGATTACGTAACTACATCTAATAGGCAAAAGTTCAAGTGGATAATAGGAAAACAGGTGTACTGATAGTAGTAAGAAAATTTGTAAAATATGATAACTAAAGTAGGTCAAGGGTGGATGAATAGAATTCAAATAATCATCAAAAACGTCAAAAACATTACGTAATAAGCAAATGTGTAAAAATAAAATAAAATAATAAATCAAAAATAATAAAAATAAAAATATGTCAATCATTAGTTACGTCATATCCGGCCACGGAAGAGATAGGGGTGTCACGAATTTCTTCTGAACACATAAATTAGGGTTGAATGTACGTATTCCTATGGCTTCTGCAATGTGTAGGAGACGGGATCGAACTCCGTTGGGAAATGATGGAGGTATACGATAGATCACCCGAAAAGATCTAGATTTATCTACAATGTGACCACTGTCTACCAGGTGTGCTAAGATAGAACTGCGTATTGTTTTTGACTGACCCTTCGTAAACCATGCTGGGAGATGTTCACTCATTCGTTGGTTAAGTTGCCTGGAAGTACGCCCGATATAGCTATCTCCACAGGAGCAGCTGAATTTGTAAATGCACATAGAGGAGGCCAGCTCAGGTAACTTATCTTTCGTTTGAGTAGACATCGCAGGTCGACTGGAGAAAGTCAATGCAAGTTTTGCAGCGTTGAATGTTCTGTTGATTACTCTTCTTAATCTATCCTGCAGAGTATCGCAGGCCACATCTCCGTTGAATTGTAGCTTCATAAACAAAGGCTTCTTTCGGGCAGTCGAAACCACCGGCTTCTTTTTTACAGCAGACATATATTTCTTTAAGAATGCGCTTGGATAACCAATCTCGGTTAGTGAGCCGTTGATGAATTCCAGCTCCTGACTTACAGTATCCATTGAACATATCATATTTGCTCTGTAAGTGAGACATCTAACCAAATTTCTTTTGTAGCGGATAGGTGTAAAACTACAAAAGTGAGTGTATTGGCAAGCACTAGGATTTTTCCTATACACGCTTCTACTTAGTGAACCATCTTTTCGCCTACTTAGTGTGATGTCAAGGAAAGACAGTTTTTCGTCATATTCTTCTTCCCCAGTGAACGTGATTGCTGGGTGTACATTGTTGAATTGTTCTAAAAGTTTTTCTTTCCTGGTGTCTTGATCTACAATGATGAATGTGTCATCGACATAACGGCAATATAGATCAAGTTTTTGAATAACTTCGTTCAGTGGTCCATTTTCTAGCTTTGCTAGAAAGAGATCAGCTAGAATCGGGCCTAGAGGTGAGCCCATGGCTATACCGTCTATCTGCCTATAATAATTATTGTTGAATACAAAATGGACATTCATCGTGCATCTTAGGAGTAATTCCTTAAGGCAATCTTCGGGCAATCCAATGTTGATTTGTTTTTCTTTAATTTGCTCGCATATGAAATCAATAGTCTCGAGGAGTGGTACGTTATAGAACAACGAAACCACATCCAGTGAGATCATAATTTTCTTGCTAACATTCATACTTTCCACTTTGGAAGTGAACTCAAAAACATCTTTTACACTTCTTTTCACAACTGATTTATGTAAAGGCTCTAAAATTCGTACTAACCACTTTGCAACTTTGTGGTAAGGAGAATTGTACATAACAAGGACCAGGCGAAGAGGAATACCCGATTTGCGGAATTTCGGCAAACCATATAGTCGTGGTGTATATGATCCAGTCGGTTTAATCGAGTCGTGAATTTCAGACGCAATTACTCCCTTTTTCTTTAGTTCTTTAAGCGAATTAGTCAGTTGTTTTTCCACTTTTTTACTGATGTCGTTATTACTGGTGACTTTCTGAAATTTGCTAGGATCATCTAGCATTCCTTCCATTTTAGCAATATAATCAGATTTATTCATCAGAACTATACCTCCCCCCTTGTCTGGTTTGCTCATGACCAAAGTATCATCTTTTTTGAGTTTAGTTAGAGCTTCGCGGTGCAGTTTAGTAAAAAGGCGATTAGTAGAACGCTTACTGTTTTTATATTGTTGGCAGCTATCGACTAAAGTTGTCTTAAATCTAGCGACATCCTCCACTGAGGTGGGGAACAGGTCGGTTGTTTGTGAAAACAAATTTTCAAACTGCACATCGGTGTCCAGGTGATTAATTTTCTGACCATTATCACAAAATTTTGGCCCCAGGGACAAAGCCTCTAACTGTATTACATCAAGTTCAATGTCTGAAAAATTGTGTACGTACCGAATGGGATCCAGTGGAAATTCCTTTTCCGGTTGTTGTTTTTCCAGAGTTTTCACTAGCTTATTCATTGTCTTCTCAGATCTGTTTTTTGAAACTTTTCCGACATAATCCATAAATAGTGAATGAATTTCCGATGGCAGGTTATCAACGAAATGTTGTCTGAGAATAAGATTCCTATCCAAGTCGCGGATATTCATTTTTAAAGTATCTATTTCATTGGACGCATGTCTTTCAAGTGTTTTAGCATTCGGATAGACTCTGTTTCGACGTAATGACTTCCAATATAAGATCAAGACACCAGGAAAGAAAAACTTTTAGAACAATTCAACAATGTACACCCAGCAATCACGTTCACTGGGGAAGAAGAATATGACGAAAAACTGTCTTTCCTTGACATCACACTAAGTAGGCGAAAAGATGGTTCACTAAGTAGAAGCGTGTATAGGAAAAATCCTAGTGCTTGCCAATACACTCACTTTTGTAGTTTTACACCTATCCGCTACAAAAGAAATTTGGTTAGATGTCTCACTTACAGAGCAAATATGATATGTTCAATGGATACTGTAAGTCAGGAGCTGGAATTCATCAACGGCTCACTAACCGAGATTGGTTATCCAAGCGCATTCTTAAAGAAATATATGTCTGCTGTAAAAAAGAAGCCGGTGGTTTCGACTGCCCGAAAGAAGCCTTTGTTTATGAAGCTACAATTCAACGGAGATGTGGCCTGCGATACTCTGCAGGATAGATTAAGAAGAGTAATCAACAGAACATTCAACGCTGCAAAACTTGCATTGACTTTCTCCAGTCGACCTGCGATGTCTACTCAAACGAAAGATAAGTTACCTGAGCTGGCCTCCTCTATGTGCATTTACAAATTCAGCTGCTCCTGTGGAGATAGCTATATCGGGCGTACTTCCAGGCAACTTAACCAACGAATGAGTGAACATCTCCCAGCATGGTTTACGAAGGGTCAGTCAAAAACAATACGCAGTTCTATCTTAGCACACCTGGTAGACAGTGGTCACATTGTAGATAAATCTAGATCTTTTCGGGTGATCTATCGTATACCTCCATCATTTCCCAACGGAGTTCGATCCCGTCTCCTACACATTGCAGAAGCCATAGGAATACGTACATTCAACCCTAATTTATGTGTTCAGAAGAAATTCGTGACACCCCTATCTCTTCCGTGGCCGGATATGACGTAACTAATGATTGACATATTTTTATTTTTATTATTTTTGATTTATTATTTTATTTTATTTTTACACATTTGCTTATTACGTAATGTTTTTGACGTTTTTGATGATTATTTGAATTCTATTCACCCACCCTTGACCTACTTTAGTTATCATATTTTACAAATTTTCTTACTACTATCAGTACACCTGTTTTCCTATTATCCACTTGAACTTTTGCCTATTAGATGTAGTTACGTAATCTTTTTCATTTCATTGTGATTATCACTCAAATTGCCTTGATTGGTTTAACATTTTCATATAAATATTCATGTATATTAGAGTAAAGCCTGATGACGATCTAATCGAAAACAATATTGTTCGCTTATATGTGTTGTTCTAATTATATAAATGACCATTTAGTAAAAAAATCATAAAAATAATAATATTTAAGGTTTTATTTGTAACCATGAATCGATCAATGTTAGACCAGCATTAGAAACCTGGAAGCACTAGTGGGAAGTCGTGACCAGTGAAGTTCAAACCTGTTTGGATGTATACAGGGTATGAGGTTGCGCAACTCCGTGAATTTGATCAAGTTAGACATTAACTCCGTTTTATGCCGGCTCAGTGATCTAACGTTTAGGGTGTTCGCGCAGAATACCGAAGGTCCTGGGTTCGGATCCTTCGGGGTGCAGGAGTCTTGGATGCGCACTGCTGATGAGTCCCATACCAGGACCACGAAATGGCCGTCCAGTGCTTCCAGGTTTCTAATGGTGGTCTAACATTGATTGATTCATGGTTACAAATAAAACTTAACAACCATCACAACAACCCCGCAATGCAATATTTAAGGTGTCGGAATTTTATTCAATAAATTATATATTGATATGCCATTTGTAAAAAGTTCATGTATTATGTGACATTCATATCATTCATTCATTCATATGGTTTCATAAAATGTTGAAATTGTTAATTAAAATGTTACATTTTAACAAATGAAAATTTAATTTCAGGTTAGTAATTTTATTAAAATTCAATTCAACCTTCACACTGAATGAATGAATAAATAAATGTACTTTTATATTATGGCTGACTGATCACAATAGTACTGATAATATTTCGGATGATAATAATAATAATGTGTGTGTGATTACGAAATTAATTTCATCTATAATGAAATTAACATATCTAATAATTTGTATTTTTTGCTAACTAAGTATTAACATAGTGATGAGCTGGATCCTTACGGGTGCTAGGAAAGGATGGCAGATCAATAGATGAAGTAGTGAAACTTCATCAGTTGAGGTGGTTCGGACATGTGTTACGTATGCCTAACCACCGACTGCTTCGACGAGCTTTGTTTTGTGGCGTGGGAGTAGGTTGGAAGAAAGCTATGGGGTGGCCAAACCAAAACATGGCAGAAATCCATGAAGTCATTGACAAGTGGACTGAGTCATGTTGGTAGATGTAGACTACCTGGTTGGGGTCCGTGAGATGAAAGTCACTAATGGTGAGAGACCTTGAACAACATGGCTCAAAATCGTTTGCAATGGCGCAAGTGCATCCATTCGTTGAGCTCCCTCGAATCCTAATCTTCTGGATTCGTCAGCACCTCTACCTTTGTCTTTCTAACTTTGTCTCACTGAATTATACTTCTTGAATAATATCTTCGAACCCTAGTCTTCTTCATTACCATTAATACCTCTTCTATCTCTATCACTATGGGATATGATTTGACATATGCGTCTCTGTACTAATGTGGTATGGCAACATGAACTTATGTACATACGAACGAAGTTCTACGTTGCAACTGACTGACTGACTGACTGGATCCAGCGCACAGGAATGAAACACCGCAATCATCATCCACCTGAACTACAAATTTTCTCCATTATCTCAAAATCATATGGATAATTATTATTATTATTATATGTAGATAGTGGCTAACAGTGGAGTCCAAGAAGCATGTTTCGTCTTATTTAGGATTCATAGGTAGCTGGATGTATCTGCTGTATCTCAGAGTTGGTGTTAACTTCGGAACTCAAACCCAGTGCCTTGCGCTCCGAACGCATTAAGGTGTGGTAATATATACAATTAGGTCGATATGGTTAATTGAATTAAATAAAGATCATCATATTCATCATTGTCTAACTGAATATACAGACGATTTAGTTAAAAATGAAATAGACTTGAAACTATGTAAGTAATGCAGCATCAATGCTTAGAATGTTTGAAAATTACCAAGCTGTGAATCTCAACATACAAAAGGGAAAAACCAAGATTCCTCGATACAATAAAACATGCACCAATCAAATCACACATAGCAGAGAAGTTCTGGAAGAAGTAAAAACATCTGCTTATCTGGGCAGCATCATTGATAAACAAGGAGAAACAGATGCGTAAGTGAATATATACACTGGCAAAGCAAGGGCAGGATTTTGACAGTCGAAGAATATCTCAAACTCAAAACAACTATAGACAAACATCAAAGTCAGAATTTTCAGTAGAAATATCAAATCAGTTCAATTGTATGGGGCGAAAGCTCGGAGAACTACAGATGCTATCATCCACAAGATGCAGGTATTTATTATCAGTTATCGACGCAAGATACTGAGGATCCGTTGGCCAGACACCATTAGAAACAATTTCCTGTGGCAGAGAACGAACGAAATTACAATTGAGGAAAAAATTAGGAAGAAGCGGTACAGGACACACATTGGGGAAATCGTTCAACTGCATCATAAGGCAAGCCTTAATTATAGATCCTCAAAACCAAAGGAAAAGAGGTAGATTAACGAATTCATTGCACCAAGAAACAGACGTGAAAAGAACGAATATTGATTGAAAGGAGAACGTAGGATATTTCAGAGGCTATAACAGACTATCGAATAATATAAGTAGTCAGTTTAAATGTACGCAAAACAGTTTTGTGCCAGCCCATTCAACATTAACTATATTAGGTGATAAGTAACATATTAGACGATTTTCAGTCGAAGAAAAAGTCATAATAGCTTGATGTCAAACGAATGGTAATCATCATTGGTAAAGTTTCATTGTTCAAATGTTAACTGCAAATAAAGTGATAGACTTTTTGTTAATATCTTTTCTTATCTCTTTTTAAATTTACTTCACTGAGATGTATTTATCGAATCATAGCTTCGATCCCATCGTACTTTTACTATCTCTACTACAATGGGACTTGAATTGACAATTCACCCTGGCTGTGATAATGTGGTACGGTAACTTGAGCCGATGTAAGTAGGTACGACGTTTTACGTTGTAGTTGACTATTATGGTCATCACTAAGTATGCTTGAGGCTATTACGAGTTTACCTTAGTCGATAAACGCGAACGAGACAATTACCAGCGTCCAGGTAGGCTACCTTGAAACCCAAACTGCAAAACAGAAGAATTGATAAGCGTAGAAAGTATATGCTACAAACACTCAACAATCACAGTACAATCAAGCACACAACTCTGGTTTATTTATACATCATAGAAACGTCGTTGGGACAGTTACGAAAATAGCACACTAAAATGCACACCAACCAAGGATTTTGCAGGTGGGAATTGAAATGTCAAGGTCAAGTGATCAGCCCATTCTGGTAAACGTGAAAACCAAAATAAGGCGTTTATCAAGCGAGTTCTGGGGATCTAACATCCCCAACATTGACTGACTGAAAATCATATAAATTTTATTCTTTAAAATTGATTTTGATTATCAATTGTACTTGTCATTTAGGCTCAACTCATTTATGAAGCCACCGTAGAAACGGGGTTTTCCTCTTTTTATAAATTTAGACATTTAAAAAATGTTGCAAATTATTCAGACACATTTTGTCTTTGATTGATAAACATATTACATACTTTCGCATTAGTACACACAATTTTTATTTAAATTTTTAAAAATAATCTATACCGATTTAATGCCGCCAAGTTAGTGAATAAAATGTATATTCTAGTATGATGCTATGTAGAGGAAGATGATAGTCATAAAAGGATAAAATGATACAATAATTAGTTTCAACTTGTTGGGGATGTTAGATCCCCGAAATTCGCTTGATAAATGCCTTATTTTAGTTTTTACGTTTGCCAGCATGGGCTGATCAGATTTCAATTCCCACCACGAAAATCCGTGGCTATGATTGGTTGCTGTGTATTTTAGTATGCTATTTCCTTAACTGTCTCAAGGACGTTTCTATGATGTATAAATAAACGAGAGTTGTATGCTTGATTGTATTTTGATTGCTGAGTGTTTGTAGAATATATTTTCTACGCTTACAAAGCCTTTTTACTCGCTTTGGGGATTCAAGGTAGCCTACCTGGACGCTGGTAAAAGTCTCGTTCTCGTTTATCGACTAAGGTAAACTTGTAATAGCCTCAAGCATACCTAGTGACGAGCGTAACAAACTACAAGAACAGATATTGAAAAAAATTGCGTTTTCAAACAAGCAAAATACTAATTCATTGAGGACATTCTTATTCACGGTATATGCCTAGTTTTAGCGTTGTTTATAAGCGGCAGGATAAAAAGAAAGAACCTTTCGATTTTTGGATCAATAAGGATTTAGAATTGACTCAAGAGTATTGATATTGAAAGAGTATTTCTAATTAGGTGTTGTGTATTTACCACATGATATAAGTCAACAGAAGTTTGAATGAAATTTGTTCGATGATATTATAAGCTATCAATATTATCAGATTGGTAACCAATACCAAATAAATGTAAGAAAACAAAGTGTCCATTTATCTAGCTGCCTTTTAGGAATGAGATAACTATTTGTAGTCCCATTGTGAATAGTTGCACAGGATAAAATTCATGTACGCTTACAGGTGAAGATTGATGTTCTCTAAAATCTAATCAACACAATGTATCACTACTATGAACAAAATATTTTTAATTTAAACAAATCTAATCTTATATAATTTTAAATCATTGGCTGATTTTAGTTAGACAAGGATTGGAAATGAGGTTGCACTAAATGGTTGCAATCATAGCGCTGATCTAGAACTTCCGAGTTTCTCAATGAGAGTTTAGCTCTACTAATAATTGCAAAATCAGAACGAATATTGAAAAAATGGTGAATTCCGTGACTAATTTATGGATTATTAATATTTTATACTGAGTAACTAAATTATTGTATATTCATATACAAACTGACATTTGACCCATTAACTACAGTTATATGACTTATTATTCTTAATTTATTCCCAATATATTATCTATAGGTCTCTCAGCTACTTTTTAGCTTGAACATATAGAATTGTTATTGTTAGATCTACTGAAGTGTCCAAGGTGATTAAAGCATCTTTTCTAGATCTGGAAAGTCTTCCTGTAACAATTCCAACGTGCGATAGGACAAATGACAGTCAGTAGTTGAGTCTAGTGTTAAAATCAATTTATTCACAACCGAACATATAAGCTAAGCTCACACGAATATGCAACAGACGTTTAGGCAACGTACAAAGCTGAAAATTACAGACATAAAACTTCAGAAAAAGCAATTACAATAATCAATACAATAAATGCTGTTCGTTTATGTAAATACTTTAAGTAATCACACAATAATATTTTGTGTTACATCATACGTTTAGAAATAATTTGTGGGTTGAAGTTTGTCTACTGAATGTAAACAAGTAGTATAAAACGGTACACAAAAAACAGGCTGAATGAGAATCAGGACAGAGAAGGTAAACAGATTTCACAGTAAATTTTTATCTTATGGTATATGGTGCACCCTTGTTCAACTTATACATAAACCACGTCTTTCTAAAACACGAATATATTGGAGGCATTGCGAACCAGTAGGAACAGTGACCTTGGCTCAAGGTTATCAGCGGTTGAACCGTATTCCAATTGGTAACTTTAGAATGTGCATTTAGTTATTAATCACTCATAGTAATTATGTTAACAAGTATTTCAAATTAATTACAATAAAATACAAAGTACTTTATTGGTTTACATGACAGAGGTTTTAGTGCTGAAATTCTCAGTGGTCGATGATATTGTTATCCCCTCATATAACATAATTCACACTCTGCTAATTTGGTGAGCTTTTGCGCTCTTCATTGTGTTCTAAATTAAACTCGTGTATAACTTCATTCCACAGTTATCCAGTGTGTAAATTACTCCTCAATAACTATGCAACTGCATATTAGTTTTCAGTGACATTCAAGCCATATAAAATCACTCTAATCAACAAATATTCAGAAATATAAATGACTAAGCTATACAGTAATAATTTACTGAATTGTGATCGTAAAAAATAATTCGGCAAATTCAAAAATCATAATGATATTGAATCCAACAGAAAACTGAATATTTGCGAAACGTCAAATATATATCATTGATGATGGATGATTTGCACTTCGTAGATGATCTGGCTTTTCTATCGCACACGCAACAACTAATGCAAGAAAAGATGACCAGTGTAGCAGCAGTCTCTGCAGCAGCAGGTATCAACATACATAAAGGAAAAAGCAAAACTCTCCGATGCAACGCAACATGCATCAACCAAATCACTCTTGATGGCGATGTCTTGGAGAACGTTAACACCTTTACATATCTGAGCAGCATCATCGACGAGAAAGGTGGATCCGATTCAGATATAAGGGCGAGGATTGACAAAGCAAAATATCTGAAACTCCAAACAACTTTCAACCAAAACCAAAATCACGATTTTCAATACAAATGTCAAGACAGTTCTACTGTATGGAGCGGAAACATGGAGAACTACGAAAGCCATCATCCACAAGATACAAGTGTTAATTAACAGTTGTCTGCACAAAATACTTCAGATTCGTTGGTCAGACACGATCAACAACAAACTACTGTGAGAAAGAACAAACCAGATTCGAGTGGAGGAGGAAATCGGGAAGCGGTGGAAGTGGATAGGACACACACAACGAAAAGCACCTAACTGCGTCACGAGACAAGCCCTCACATGGAACCCTCCAGGCAAAAGGAAAAGAGGAAGGCCAAGGAACACAATACGCCGAGAAATACAGAAAGATATGAGAAGAATGAACAAACATTGGACAGAACTGGAGAGGGAAGCCCAGGACAGAGTTGGTTTGAGAAAACTGGTGGGCGGCCTATGCTCCATTGGGGGTAACAGGCGAAAGTAAGTAAGTAAGTAAGTAAGTAAGTAAGTAAGTAAGTAAGTAAGTAAGTAAGTAAGTAAGTAAGTAAGTAAGTAAGTAAGTAAGTAAGTAAGTAAGTAAGTAAGTAAGTAAGTAAGTAAGTAAGTAAGTAAGTAAGTAAGTAAGTAAGTAAGTAAGTAAGTAAGTAAGTAAGTAAGTAAGTAAGTAAGTAAGTAAGTAAGTAAGTAAGTAAGTAAGTAAGTAAGTAAGTAAGTAAGTAAGTAAGTAAGTAAGTAAGTAAGTAAGTAAGTAAGTAAGTAAGTAAGTAAGTAAGTAAGTAAGTAAGTAAGTAAGTAAGTAAGTAAGTAAGTAAGTAAGTAAGTAAGTAAGTAAGTAAGTAAGTAAGTAAGTAAGTAAGTAAGTAAGTAAGTAAGTAAGTAAGTAAGTAAGTAAGTAAGTAAGTAAGTAAGTAAGTAAGTAAGTAAGTAAGTAAGTAAGTAAGTAAGTAAGTAAGTAAGTAAGTAAGTAAGTAAGTAAGTAAGTAAGTAAGTAAGTAAGTAAGTAAGTAAGTAAGTAAGTAAGTAAGTAAGTAAGTAAGTAAGTAAGTAAGTAAGTAAGTAAGTAAGTAAGTAAGTAAGTAAAGTAAGTAAGTAAGTAAGTAAGTAAGTAAGTAAGTAAGTAAGTAAGTAAGTAAGTAAGAGAACTCGTTAGTTCAGCATAGTCTGATAACAATGATATCAAACTGTCTTAAGTATTTCGTTTACAACGGTTTATATATACTAGTTGCTGATATTTTAAAGCTGATCAAGTTTGGTTGATACATGTGCATGTTGTGCGGATCTTCTTACTAGATGCACTGTGGTTTGCAGTAGAATACGGCACGTGTGTCACGTCCCGGGATTAGAACCGAGTACCTTTCACTTCAAATCCCCGTTGTGTTATCTACTGAGCTATCGATTCCTCATAGCTCTAAGATTTGGGTGCATTCAACTGAAGAGTCCCGAATAGGATAAAACGCGCATCCTAGACACATTCTATTTATTTAATTTATTGAGGCGATCCGCACAGGATGCGCATATGCCAACCAAGATCAGTTGATTAAAATATCAACAACGATATAATCGGAACCACTGCAAACAAATTAAAATCCATACCCGTCCATTTATTCATTCATTCATTCTTATCTGATCTCAATAATAATTCAGTGTATAACATGTTGAAATTTGAAGTGAAAGGTTATTGGTTTCGAGTTTAAGTGTGAATGAACATTAACACCAAAATCCAAATACATCCAAACGATAAGTCTGAAATAGGATCGAAAAAAAATCGGTCATCAATTTCAGTTCTGGGCAATAGTTTATCTATCTATCTACAAATACTTACTGTTGTCATTAATGATAATGGTTAGTTGCAACATATGCTACTGTGGTGTGTGCTACTTATACGAACGATTTAAGTAGTATAAGAAGGGACGTGAAAGAAGAAGAAGTCTCACGGTCAGAAGAGGAAAACGGAAAGCAAATGGAGCAAAAGCAAGAAGTATATGGAGTACCAACAGGAATGGAAGAAGGATGGAGTGTTGGAAGTCACGACTCAAAGATGGTGTGCAAATAGAGTATTCAACGCAATGTAACCTTACCTTTCTAAAGTAACCTAAACAAAGGAAGATTAATACTGCTTTATTATTATTCAGTATGTTATGCTCGTCAATCGATATGCTTGAAACTATTACGAGCTCGCCTTGGTCTATAAACTAGAACGAGATAATGAACCAGTGACACGGTAGGCTTCTCTAATCTGCTGCCCCGCCTAACTGAAGAAGAAGTCTTGATATGGCGTAGAAAGTGTATTCTATAAGCACCCAGAAAATATAATATAATCTCAAACACACAAATCCTGTTTATTTATACATTATATAAACGTCCTTGGGAAAGCCACAAGAATAGCGTACTGAAATAACACATCAACCAATGACAGTTGAGGACTTTCCTGGCGGGAAATCTAATCTCAGGGTCAACTGATCAGGCCACGAATAAAATCCAAAATTAGGACCTTTATCAAGTGAGTTCTGGAGATCTAAAGTCGCTAACACAGTGAAACGACCTGTCATTATAGTTTAAAGCTTTTTATTATTCAGTGATTTAATTATGATAAACTTATGAATTCATCTAAACACTATTTCACAAAAAAAACTCATCGAAACAGTCTCTTTTTTTCAAACACAAAAACAGATAGAAAACCTTAACAGTCAAATAAAAATAATTCTTTTATGCTAATTATGTGAAAACATTTAGTAAATATTAAAAGTCCACATGTTCACACAAAATATCATATCATATGAAACAATTGTATTGTGCTGCGAGCTACTTATAAGTAGTATATGATGTGAGTGTCAACGTAAAGTCTGGCAGCAGAAGATGGGGGAAGATCAAGAAAGTAAGAAGAGTGGGAACACAATGGAATTTGTATGAAACGCATGAATATTGAAATGTCAGACAATGGATTGATGATGGATTGATATTTTGCAAATGAACGATTTACGATATGGTTTTCCTATTTTACTGAGTAACTCTGTAATTTTCGTTAAATACAATCCGGTTGCCCCACCTGTGTTCTCCTTCACTACACTATGAGAATATATTCCATTGATAATACTTATTGAGTAACCAGGGTTCATCCCCTTTTTCTAGTATCTTATTGGTTGAATTAATTATCAACAAACTGGCTTCACTCTGATTAGTTAAAATGTATTTTGAATGGATAGTTATTTTGAACCCGTCATTTTTACTTTTAACTTTTACATGATTGATTGATTCATTGTTGTTGTTGTCTTATCATCTTGAATGTAAAACATATTAGTTATATATACTTGTATACAAATATTTCTGAATAACCAAGAAAATCTCCTGATTCAATTAGACTTCAGATGTGTTATTCCACTTAATCTGATATTATTCTTGATTTATTTTTACCGCATTTCAACAGGTTTCCTTTTTCATTTCAATATGTCTTCCTGTTATTATATTGTTCATGCAAGGCGTACTGAGTACTAAAACCTGTG
The DNA here is from genome assembly GCA_944470395.2 of Schistosoma turkestanicum. NCBI lineage: Eukaryota > Metazoa > Platyhelminthes > Trematoda > Strigeidida > Schistosomatidae > Schistosoma > Schistosoma turkestanicum. The sequence continues at coordinate 9,390,823 of OX103972.1, forward strand.
AAACCTTCATCTAAATCTTAAGTTGTGATAATCTATCTCGTATTCTGTTATATTTTTTGATGTATTATAATTCGTTAGAGATTTTATTCGTCTGTAAAACATATTTGTCCTGGAATGGTGTTCAATTTTGAAGCAACTTGTTTTTTTTAATTGAGTGCGTGTTTCTAAGCTATACATTCATTGTTTCAGTTTAAAAAATAAATCTTTCCTACAGACACCACATATAAAGATAAACGGTATGAAATTCGTTCAACCATCCGTTGAAAATAGACAATCCTATCATTAATCTGAAATTCTAAAAACCACCATTGTCAAAATTGAACATTTATTATCAATTCATCTATATGATTTTGACGACTAAAATTTCATTCTTTTTTTAATAATACAGTTATATTATTAAAATTAAAAAATTTCATTTAATTTACTCTACCTACAATCATTATCAAATTATCAATTATTATCCTATTTTGAATATCAATAAATGTGTAGTGAACAAGAACACAGGTGGGGCAACCGAATTGTATTTAACGAAAATTACAGAGTTACTCAGTAAAATAGGAAAACCATATCGTAAATCGTTCATTTGAGAAATATCAGTTCATCATATTATCGAATTGGACTGTTCCTGTTGCAAAACATCAATCCATTGTCACTATTCATGCTTTTCATACAAATTTTGATTGTGTTCTAACTCTTCCTTTCTTGATCTTTCCTCATCTTCTGCTGCCAGACATTACGTTGACACTCACGTCATATACTACTTATAAGTAGCTCACACCACAAATGCAGATTTATTGATTTCATGATTCAGTTATTAGTTATATGAAATTAACTTAGAGTAATTGGAGGACAATTGTATGAGCTCTTATATAAACATTGGGGTACTAATGTTTAGTTAGTAACTCTAATAGTTGAACGTTTAATGTTGTATATTTACTTTCATTAACAGTTTATCATATATTAGCAATTCATTGTTCGTGGTGATGTTTCGTTCTCTGAGCTAGTTGTTTTGGTTGTGGAGCTTTCATTGTTCTTCTGAACAACATCATCAGCACAAACTTCAGGCAGAGAAGTGAAGCATTCGAATTTCTCCACGTTTGACCTGTAGTTTGTTCTGCTAACCTCGATCTTGATTGGTTGCTGTTGTCTTTTGACCAATCAAGATTGAGGTTAACAGAACAAACTACAGGTCAAACGTGGAGAAATTCGAATGCTTCACTTCTCTGCCTGAAGTTTGTGCTGATGACGTTGTTCAGAAGAACAATGAAAGCTCCACAATCAAAACAACTAGCTCAGAGAACAAAACACCACCACAATCATCCACCTGAGCTACAAGTTTTCTCCACCATCTCAAATTCATTGTTCTTCCTGTAACGTAAAATCCTACAGAAATAAGGAAACGTCATTTAATATTTGAATGAAAAGTACACAACGATAAGCATGTAAGGAACACAATGTTTTTTTTGGGATGATTAATGGTTGATTTGGATTTATGATGATACTTGTGGGGTTAATAAGCTGCAAGTTGGAAACAATTTGTAGCTCAGGTGGTTGATTATGATAGTGTTTCATTCTCTCTGAGTTGGATGTTTTGGTTGTGAAGCTTTCATTGTCATTCTGAACAACATCATCAGCACTAACTTTAGGTAGAAGTGAAGTATTTGAACAATGAATGCACCATAACCAAAACAGCCAGCTCAGAGAACGAAATTCTATCATAATAGACGTCTTTTGTTAGTATCAGGATATTGTTAAAGGTTATTTACTCAGACATTGATTACAATGAATAGTTAGATCTTTGAAATTAAAAATAGGTAAATAGCCAAGTTTTATATGTTACTGATACATTACGGTTTATCAAGATAAGTTCTATGAAGAGTCATTATTGGCTGAAAAAGAATTTAAGCCAAGTATCATTGTAGAGTAGTTTCATATTAGTTTTCAACTTCATCAATTTGAATTCAGATTAAGAATGTCTACTGTCTATTGATAGATATAAGCGTGACTTTCATGATGAAATATTTAGTTCTACTGAACTAGTGAAGAGAAGAAGACCAGTGCAGCAGCAGTCTCTGCAGAAGTAGGTCTCAACATACATAAAAGAAAGAGCGAAATTCTCTGATGCAACACAACATGCACCAACCAAATCACTCCTGATCGAGATACCTTGGAGGACGTTAACACCTTTACATATCTCGGTAGCATCATCGACAACCAAGGTGGATCCGATGCAGATGTGAGGGCGCGGATTGGAAAAGCAAGGGTTGCGTTTCTACGACTGAAAAATATCTGCAACTCCAAACAACTTTCAAATAAAACCAAAATCAAGATTTTCAATGCAAATGTCAAGACAGTATGGAGCGGAAACTTGCAGAACTATGAAAGCCATCATCCAGAAGATACAAGTGTTTGTTAACAGTTGTCTACGCAAAATACTTCAGATTCGTTGGCCAGACACCATCAGCAACAACCTACTGTGGGAGAGAACAAACGAGATTCCAGTGGAGGAGGAAATCAGGAAGAAGCGGTGGAAGTGGATAGGACACACACTACGAAAAGCACCTGACTACGTCGCAAGACTAGCCCGCACATGGAACCCTCAAGTCAAAAGAAAAAGAGGAAGGCCATGGAACACATTACGCTGAGAAATAGAGAAAGATATGAGAAGAATGAACAAAAACTCGGGAGAACTGGAAATTGAAGGCCAAGACAGAGTTGGTTGGAGAAAACTGGTGGGCGGCCTATGCTCGATTGGGGGTAACTGGCGTAAGTAAGTAAGTAAATAATTGAACCAGTGGTTTAAGTTCAGTGCTAACTTAATGTTGTCTTACTTCCAAATTCAGTAAACTGACAGGTCACAGATTTAAAATCGTTTATGAAAATCCATCTAAAATATAATCGAAATCTGTAGTAGGTACTAACTATTGTATCATGCTTAAATAGGTTATCCTAGCTTACGGAACACCCAGTTCATTTATTCTTTGTTAAACCATTATCCGTACATACTTTGATCTTGTCAATTATACGCATTTAACCTTGACCGTTTTTACTTGACCTTGTGAATGTGGGTGTATCATTTATTCTAATCACCATATATCTTTAGTAAATTTTTTTTCTGGCTATAAATAGTTGATAACTTCGTCTACAGCCCTTCTGTAGTTACTGCCGGTCCCAAGCACGGATAAAGAGTGAGATTTAGGCATTGGGTTAGCGGCCCTATCCCGCTAGAAAACCATATGGCCAAAATAAACGCTAACCAGAAAATAAACAGTTCATCATGCTTTATCATATAGAATGATTACCCTTAATATAGTAGAATTATCATTCAAATTATATGTTTAAACATTTGAATATTTGTAAAATTAAAACTAACTTGTGGTGCAAGCTACTTATAAGTAGTATATGACATGAGTGTCAACGTAATGTCTGGCAGCAGAAGATGAGGAAAGATCAAGAAAGGAAGAGTTAGAACACAATCAAAATTTGTATGAAAAGCATGAATAGTGACAATGGATTGATGTTTTGCAACAGGAACAGTCCAGTTCGATATGATGAACTGATATTTTGCAAATGAACGATTTACGATATGGTTTTCCTATTTTACTGAGTAACTCTGTAATTTTCGTTAAATACAATCCGGTTGCCCCACCTGTGTTCTCGTTCACTACAAACTTAGTATTATTTTAATGTCATAATATATTCTTTGAAATCATGAATCGATCAATGTCCGATCACCATTAATAACCTAAAAGCACTGGACAGCATCAGCAGATTATATTCACTACTCACACATCGGGAATCGAACTCAAGGTCTTCAGTCACTCGCACAAACACAACCTCTGGACAACTGAGCTGGACGAAACACCTGCCCAGTTCTTCCAGGTTTCTAATGGTAATCTAATATTGATCCATTCATGATTTAAATGAAACTTAGAAATCTCCACAACCCTCTAATTAAAACAATATATTGATTTCTGATAGATAGCGAAGTTAGAACAATTCATTTAAGTGAACAATATTGTTATTTTCAACTCGATCATCACCAAACTTTACTCTTTAACGATCAAGAATATTAAAATGAAAATGTTAGACCAATCAAGGTAATTTATCATGAATAAATCACTGATCGTAATGAAGTCGACCACATAAACTTTAAAAAGTACAAGTTAATAGTACGAAGGAAAGGTATACAATAAATCTTCTTCAACAGTTCAGCATTGTAAATCATAGATCAAACTTGGATAAATAGATTTAACATAATGATTATAAAAAAATATCAGAATTACATTGTAGGGTTCATCACTAGGTACGCTTGAAGCTATTACGAGTTTACCTTAGTCGATAAACGCGAACGAGACAATTACTAGAGTCCAGATAGGCTACCTTGAATCCCAAGCTGAAGTAAGAAGGCTTTGTAAGCGTAGAAAGTATATTCTACAAACACCCAGCAATCACAATACAATCAAGCACACAAACCTCGTTTATTTATACATCATAGAAACGTCCTTGGGACAATTACGAAAATAGCACACTAAAATACACAGCAGCCAATCACAGCCATGGATTTTTCTGGTAGGAATTGAAATCTCAAGGTCAACTGATCAGCCCATACTGGCAAACGTGAAATCCAAAATAAGGCATTTATCAAGTGAGTTCTGGGGATCTAACATACCCAACATAAATTATGAGAAATGTGCAAATAAGTAGATAGTGAAGCATGTACTTAGAAAAAGAGGACAAACAGTTGTAGGATATGAAACTGATATTGAAAACTAAGAACCATCAGAAATCTATTTCATACTAGTATAAGAACCTCTATTAAGTAGGACTCACCCATGACCGAGGCGGTCTGTTCGAATATATGGGTTACTTGTTTTCCTATTGTCGAAATATTTCAGCAAGTCACGTCTTTTCGTAGTGAAGATTGTTTAGTTCCAATGAAATCATGAATTGATTAGTGTGAGATCATCATTAGTAACCTGGAAGCACTGGACAGCGGTTTCATCCTATTATGAAACTCATCAACATTGCGCATCCACAAACTCGCAAGCTGGAATCAAACCCAGGACTGTCGGCCTTGCATGAAAACATTGAACCTCTTGATTATTGAGCCAATGTTCAACAGTGTTAATGTCTAACTTCAATCAATCCAAGGTATTGAACAACAATGTCTTCAGAGTGATTTTCCCGTGAGTTTTCTCACGAAACTAGTCAAAAATGAGTAATGGAGATTGTTAAGTTTCATTGAAATAATGTATTGATCATTGTTGATGAGTCTCATACTAGGACGAAACAGCAGTCCAGTTCCTCCACGTTTCTCTCGATGGTCTAACAATGATCGATTCATTATTCCAATGAACATTGTTATTTTTTTCTAAGAATTCTTATATTTACTACATTGGGTGGTATTACATACCATAGTATTCTAAATATAAATGTCCTTTACAAAACTAGGTTTAAAACTTACTATTACCGCGCGTAAATGTTTTTTTCTGTCATATATGTATAACATATTAGACACGTCAATGATGATATAAGTACAAATTTGTACAGAGATAATGTAAGTATGTACAGTAAATAAATTATATATATATATTGTAGTATAAACTTTTATATATGTAAATATACACATATTGTCGTAATGAAATTTTTTCAAATGAACTTATAAGGACATGAGAAAATCTAACAAATTGGGCTGAAATGACATTTTTATTATTAATCATTTTTTCACTGAAATAAATTCATATAATAAACTTGTAAAATTCAAAATGAAAACTGTCAAGGCTGTGACTAAGAAAAATAAATAAAAAATTGTACTATAGTACAATGCTGACATTTGTAATTGAAAATCAATAAGTGTGTACACTGAATCTCGCTTTGATGAATCGAGCCAAGGATGTTCATTTCTTGTAGTTAATCTATCAAGAGTGAAACATTGAATAAGAACTACATAGGATTGTAGTTACACAAAATCTAAATTCCCGCTTGAGGATTCGTGGATGCGCGATGTTGGTGAGTTTCATAATTGGATGAAACCGCCGTCCAGTGCCTCCAGATTACTAATAATGATCTCACACCAGTCGATTTATGATTTCACTAATCTATAATGACGAAAAGATGTTACTTGTTGAAATATTTTGACATTAGGAAAACAAGCAACCCACATAATCGAACAGACCGCCTAGGTCATGAGTGAACCCTGGCTGTTATAATTCTCTCTCTTATTACAACCCAGCTATTTCCTAATGCTTAGTATTCTCGGGACAACAATTCACTTGCGAACGTCCTACCAAAATCAGAACACGGTTGAACAGGAAACAGATTATATTTCCAATAACAAGGTTAGATGGAAGACAAAAGGTCCAAAGGAAACAAACGTTAGTCTATTTATAGTTTCTATACATGAGAAGGTTCTAGAATGTTCCCTCTGTATCGACAGGCGCTGACTGGATACGACGGAGTCAATCTGCGTGCAGCAACTCAATCATGTTTTATTCCAATCTATGTCCCATCAACCCAGATGAACATTGGTTCCATACTAGTATGAAACAGATTTCCAATGACCCTTAGTTTTCGATATCAGTTTCATAGTGTAAACTATCTACAATCATATTATTTAATCTAGTTCTCATTGTAAGTGATAATCAGTGAATTTGGAATGTATATCATATGAAAATTATTAACTTTATAGAATTAACTTTATGAAAGTATACTTTTAGTTTCAACATCCAAAAGTGTCAAATTGTAAATGTAATCCGCTACTATTACTGCTGTTACCAATAGTGTGGTGCGCGCTACTTATAAGTAGTATATGACGCGAGTGAAAACGTA
>OX103972.1:9398152-9430627 GCA_944470395.2 Schistosoma turkestanicum
TTGGGGAATATCGTTCAAAACCACTCTGCTTCATCATAAGGCAAGCCTTAATTATAGAATCCTCATAAAACCAAAGGAAAAGAGGTAGATTAACGATTCATTGCACCAAGAACAGACGTGAAAAGAACGAATATGATTGAAAGGAGAACGTAAGATATTTCAGAGGCTATACACAGACTATCGAATAATAAGTAGTCAGTTTAAATGTACGCAAAACAGATTTTGTCGCCAGCCCATTCAACATTAACTATATTAGGTGATTAAGTAACATATTAGACGAATTTTCAGTCGAAGAAAAAAATGTCATATAGCTTGATGTCCAAAACGAATGGTAATCATCATTGGTAAAGTTTCATTGTGTCAAATGTTAACTGCAAATAAAGTGATAGACTTTTTGTGGTAATATCTTTTCTTATCTCTTTTTAAATTTACTTCACTGAGATGTATTTATCGAATCATAGCTTCGATCCCCATCGTACTTTTACTATCTCTACTACAATGGGACTTGGAATTGGACAATTCACCCTGGCTGTGATAATGTGGTACGGTAACTTGAGCCGATGTAAGTGAGGTACGACGTTTTACGTTGTAGTTGACTATTATGGTCATCACTAAGTATGCTTGAGTGCTATTACGAGTTTACACTTAGTCGATAAACGCGAACGAGACAATTACCAGCGTCCAGGTAGGCTACCTTGAAACCCAAACTGCAAAACAGAAGAATTGATAAGCGTAGAAAGTATATGCTACAAACACTCAACAATCACAGTACAATCAAGCACACAACTCTGGTTTATTTATACATCATAGAAACGTCGTTGGGACAGTTACGAAAATAGCACACTAAAATGCACACCAACCAAGGATTTTGCAGGTGGGAATTGAAATGTCAAGGTCAAGTGATCAGCCCATTCTGGTAAACGTGAAAACCAAAATAAGGCGTTTATCAAGCGAGTTCTGGGGATCTAACATCCCCAACATTGACTGACTGAAAATCATATAAATTTTATTCTTTAAAATTGATTTTGATTATCAATTGTACTTGTCATTTAGGCTCAACTCATTTATGAAGCCACCGTAGAAACGGGGTTTTCCTCTTTTTATAAATTTAGACATTTAAAAAATGTTGCAAATTATTCAGACACATTTTGTCTTTGATTGATAAACATATTACATACTTTCGCATTAGTACACACAATTTTTATTTAAATTTTTAAAAATAATCTATACCGATTTAATGCCGCCAAGTTAGTGAATAAAATGTATATTCTAGTATGATGCTATGTAGAGGAAGATGATAGTCATAAAAGGATAAAATGATACAATAATTAGTTTCAACTTGTTGGGGATGTTAGATCCCCGAAATTCGCTTGATAAATGCCTTATTTTAGTTTTTACGTTTGCCAGCATGGGCTGATCAGATTTCAATTCCCACCACGAAAATCCGTGGCTATGATTGGTTGCTGTGTATTTTAGTGTGCTATTTTCTTAACTGTCTCAAGGATGTTTCTATGATGTATAAATAAAAGAGAGTTGTTTGCTTGATTGTACTGTGATTGCTGGGTGTTTGTAGAATAAACTTTCTACGCTTACAAAGCCTTTTTACTCGCTTTGGGGATTCAAGCTAGCCTACCTGGACGCTGGTAAAAGTCTCGTTCACGTTAATTGACTAAGGTGAACTTGTGTAATAGTTTCAAGCATACTAAGTGACGAGCGTAACAAACTACAAGAACAGATATTGAAAAAAATTGCGTTTTCAAACAAGCAAAATACTAATTCATTGAGGACATTCTTATTCACGGTATATGCCTAGTTTTAGCGTTGTTTATAAGCGGCAGGATAAAAAGAAAGAACCTTTCGATTTTTGGATCAATAAGGATTTAGAATTGACTCAAGAGTATTGATATTGAAAGAGTATTTCTAATTAGGTGTTGTGTATTTACCACATGATATAAGTCAACAGAAGTTTGGATGAAATTTGTTCGATGATATTATAAGCTATCAATATTATCAGATTGGTAACCAATACCAAATAAATGTAAGAAAACAAAGTGTCCATTTATCTAGCTGCCTTTTAGGAATGAGATAACTATTTGTAGTCCCATTGTGAATAGTTGCACAGGATAAAATTCATGTACGCTTACAGGTGAAGATTGATGTTCTCTAAAATCTAATCAACACAATGTATCACTACTATGAACAAAATATTTTTAATTTAAACAAATCTAATCTTATATAATTTTAAATCATTGGCTGATTTTAGTTAGACAAGGATTGGAAATGAGGTTGCACTAAATGGTTGCAATCATAGCGCTGATCTAGAACTTCCGAGTTTCTCAATGAGAGTTTAGCTCTACTAATAATTGCAAAATCAGAACGAATATTGAAAAAATGGTGAATTCCGTGACTAATTTATGGATTATTAATATTTTATACTGAGTAACTAAATTATTGTATATTCATATACAAACTGACATTTGACCCATTAACTACAGTTATATGACTTATTATTCTTAATTTATTCCCAATATATTATCTATAGGTCTCTCAGCTACTTTTTAGCTTGAACATATAGAATTGTTATTGTTAGATCTACTGAAGTGTCCAAGGTGATTAAAGCATCTTTTCTAGATCTGGAAAGTCTTCCTGTAACAATTCCAACGTGCGATAGGACAAATGACAGTCAGTAGTTGAGTCTAGTGTTAAAATCAATTTATTCACAACCGAACATATAAGCTAAGCTCACACGAATATGCAACAGACGTTTAGGCAACGTACAAAGCTGAAAATTACAGACATAAAACTTCAGAAAAAGCAATTACAATAATCAATACAATAAATGCTGTTCGTTTATGTAAATACTTTAAGTAATCACACAATAATATTTTGTGTTACATCATACGTTTAGAAATAATTTGTGGGTTGAAGTTTGTCTACTGAATGTAAACAAGTAGTATAAAACGGTACATACACAAAAAACAGGCTGAAATGAGAATCAGGACAGAGAAGGTCAACAGATTTCACAGTAAATTTTTTTTATCTTATGGTATAATGGTGCACCCTTGTTCAACTTCTACAGTAAAACCACGTCTTTCTAAAAACACGAATATATTGGAGGCATTGCGAACCAGTAGAGAACAGTGACCTTGGCTTCAAGGTATTATCAGCGGTTGAACCGTATTCCAATTGGGTAACTTTAGAATGTGCATTTAGTAATATTAATCAGTCATAGTAATATGACTGATTAATAACTAAAATGCACATTCCAAACGTACCAATTGGAATACGGTTCAGCCGCTGATAACCTTGAGTCAAGGTCACTGTTCCTACTGGTTCGGAATGCCTTTGCTTATCTCTCTCCACCTTCTCCTTGAATCCAGAAATCAGAATTAGCCTCCAGTATATTCGTGTTTTAGAAAGACGTGGTTTATCTATAAGTTGAACAAGGGTGCACCATATACCATAAGATAAAAATTTACTGTGGAATCTGTTTGCCTTCTCTGTCCTGATTCTCATTCAGCCTGTTTTTTGCGTACCGTTTTATACTACTTGTTTAAATTCAGTAGACAAACTTCAACCCACAAATTATTTCTAAACGTATGATGTAACACAAAATATTATTGTATGATTACTTAAAGTATTGACATAAACTAACAGCATTTATTGTATTGATTATTTTAATTGCTTTTTCTGAAGTTTTATGTCTGTAATTTTCAGCTTTGTACGTTGCCTAAACGTCTGTTGCATATTCGTGTGAGCTTAGCTTATATGATCGGTTGTGAATAAGTAGATTTTAACACTAGACTCAACTACTGACTGTCATTTGTCGTATCGCACGTTGGAATTGTTACAGGAAGACTTTCCAGATCTAGAAAAGATGCTTTAATCACCTTGGACACTTCAGTAGATCTAACAATAACAATTCTATATGTTCAAGCTAAAAAGTAGCTGAAAGACTATAAATAATAGATTGGGAATAAATTAAGAATAATAAGTCGTATTGTGGTGCTGTGGTGCGAACTACTTATAAGTAGTATATAACGTGAGTGTCAACGTAATGTCTGGTAGCATAATATGGGGGGAAGATCAAGAAAGGAAGAGTTAGAAACAATGGAATTTGTATGAAACGCATGAATAGTGACAATGGATTGATGTTTGGCAACAGGAACAGTCCAGTTCCATAGGATGAACTGATCTTTTGCAAATGAACGATTTACGATATGGTTTTCCGATTTTACTGAGTAACTCTGTAATTTCGTTAAATACAATTCGGTTGCCCCACCTGTGTTCTCATTCACTACAGTATAACTGTAGTTAATGGGTCAAATGAGAGTTTGAATATGAATATACAACAATCTAGTCACTCAATATAATATATGAATAATCCATAAATTAGTCCCGGAAGTTACGATTTTTCTCCATATTCGTTCTGATTTTGCAATTATTAGTAGAGCTAAGCTCTCTACCAAGAGATCTGAAAGTTCTAGATCAACGCTATGATCGCAACCATGTAGTGCAACCTCATTTCTAATCCTTGTCTAACTAAAATCAGCCAATGATTTAAAATTATATAAGATTAGATTTGTTTAAATTAAAAATATTTTGTTCATAATAGTGATATATTGTGTTGACCAGATTTTAAGGACCATCAATCTTCGCCTGTAAGCATACATGAATTTAATCCAGTGCAACTATTCACAATGGGATTACAAATAGTTGTCGCATTCCTGAAAGGCAGCTAGATAAATGGACACTTTGTTTTCTAACATTTATTTGGTATTGGTTACCAACCTGATAATACTGATGATAGCTTATAATATCACCTAACAAATTTCATGCAATCTTCTGTCGGCTTATATCATGTGGTAAATACAAAACATCTAATCAGCAGTACACTTTCAACACCAATACTTTTGAGTCAGTTCTAAATCCTTATTGATCCAAAAATCGAAAGCTTCTTTCTTTTTATCCTGCCGCTTATAAATAACGCTAAAACTAGGCATATACCGTGAATAAGAATGTCCCCACTTAATTAGTATTTTGCTTGTTTGAAAACGCAATTTTTTTCAATATCTATTCTTGTAGTTTGTTACGCTCGTCACTAACTATGTTTGAAGCTATTACGAGTTTACCGTAGTCGATAAACGCGAAGGAGACAATTACCAGCGTCCAGATGGGCTACCTTGAAACCCAAGCTGAAGTAAGAAGGCTTTGTAAGCGTAGAAAGTATATTCTACAACTACCCAGCAATCACAGTACCATCAAGCATACAACTCTCGTTTATTTATACAACATAGAAACGTCCTTCAGACAGTTAAGAAAATAGCACACTAAAAATACACAGCAGCCAATCACAGCCATGGACTTTCCTGGTGGGAATTGAAATCTCAAGGTCAACTGATCAGCCCATGCTCGCAAACGTAAAAACTAAAATAAGGCATTTATCAAGCGAATTTTGGGGATCTAACATCCCCAACAAGTTGAAACAAATTATTGTATCATTTAACCTATTATGACTATCATCTTTCTACATAGCAGCATTATACTAGAATGTTCATTTTATTCACTAACTTGGCGGCATTAAATCGGTATTGATTTTTTTAAAAATTCAAACACAAACTCTTTGTACTAGTGCAAAAGTATGTAATATGTTTATCAATGAAAAACAAAATGTGTCTGATTAATTTGCAACATTATTTTAAATGTCTAAATTTATAAAAAGAGAATAACCTCGTTTATGCGGCGGCTTCATAGATGAGTTGAGCCTAAATGACAATTACAATTAATAGTCAAAATCAATTGTAAAGAATAAAATGTATATGATTTTTGGGGATGTTAGATCCACAAAACTCGCTTGTTAAATGCCTTATTTTGGTTTTCACGTTTGCCAGCATGGGACTGATCACTTGACCTTAAGATTTCAATTCCTACCAGGAAAATCCATGGCTGTGATTGACTGCTATGTATTTTAGTGTTATTTTCGTAACTGTCCCAAGGACGTTTCTATGATGTATAAATAAACGAGAGTTGTGTGCTTGATTGTACTGTGACTGCTTGGTGTTTGTAGAATATACTTTCTACGCTTACAAAGCCTTTTTACTTCAGCCTGGGGATTCAAGGTAGCCTATCTGGACGCTGGTAATTGTGTCGTTCGCGTTTATCGACTAAGGTAAACTTGTAATAGTCTCAAGCATACTTAGTGATGAACATAATAGTCAACTACAACGTAGAACTTCATACCTACGTACATCGGTTCAAGTTGCCATACCACATTAGCACGGCGAGGGTGAATTGTCAATTCAAGTCCCATTGTAGTAGAGATAGTAAAAGTACGATGGGATCGAAGCTATGATTCCATAAATATATCCCAGTGAAGTAAATTTAAAAAGTCATAAGAAAAGATATTAAAAAAAGTCTATCACTTTATTTGCAGTTAACATTTGATCAATGAAACTTTACCAATAATGATCACCATTCGTTTGACATCAAGCGATTATGACATTTTCTTCGACTGAAAATCGTCTAATATGTTACTTATCACCTAATATAGTTAATATTGAATGGGCTGGCACAAAACTGTTCCGCATGCATTTCAACTGACTACTTCTATTGTTTGATAGTCTGTAATATCCTACGTTCTGCTTTCTGGTTTTATCCAATCAATATTCGTTCTTTTCACATCTGTTTCTTGGTGCAATGAATTCGTTAATCTCGAATTAAGGCTTGCCTTGTGATGCAGTTGAATGATTTCCACAATGTGTGTCCTATCCACCTATACCACTCCCTCCTAGTTTTTTCCTCGATTGTAATTTTGTTCGTTCTCTGCCACAGGATATTGTTTCTAATGGTGTCTGGTCAACGGATCCTCAGTGTCTTGAGTCGACAACTGTTAATAAACACCTCTATCTTTAGGATGATAGCGTCTGTAGTTCTCTGAGATTTCGTCCCATACAATAGAACTGGTATGATATTTCTACTGAAAATTCTGACTTAGGTGTTTGTCTATAGTTGTTTTGATTTTGAGATATACTTCAACTGTCGAAATCCTTCCCTCGCTTTGTCAGTGTGTATATTCACATACACATCTGTTTCTCCTTGTTTATCAATGATGCTGCCCAGTTAAGCAGATGTTTTTACTTGTTCCACAGCTTCTCTGCTAAGTGTGATTTGATTGGTGCATGCTGTGTTGCATCAACGAATCTTGTTTTTTCCCTTGTCCATGTTGGGACCCACTGCTTCGTAATTTCCAAACATTTTAATCATTGATGCCGCATTACTTATATAGTTTCAAATCGATTTCATTTTTAACTAAATCATCGCTGGCGTAGGCATAGCGTTGAGTCCTAGGGCAGAATTATCTCTCCTAGACTGGATCCCAGTAGATAGTCGTTTGTGCGCTGTCCGACTAAACGGGACAGTAAGGACTCGGAAGGATAGGGACACTCGCCGTTGCCTCTTCGTCATATCTGCCTATGCCCCCACTGACTGCAGTGCAGACGAGGTTAAAGATGAGTTTTACAGAAAGCTTCCGGACCTCCTCCAAAAAGCTAGGCGCTCTGATATAGTAATAATGGCTGGTGACTTTAATGCTCAAGTAGGTAGACTAGGTGAAAAGGAAAGACATCTAGGTGGATGTTATGGTGTAGCGACTGAGAGAACAGACAATGGCGACCGTCTGTTGCAACTATGCTCAGATAACCGCCTATTCTTAGCGAACACCAACTTTAGGCATAAGGAAAAGCATCTGTTGACCTGGCGACCCCCGAAGTCGTCTCAACGTTGGACTCAACTAGATCACATCGCCATCAGCCACCGATGGAGGGGTTCGATAGAAGACTGTCGCTCGTTCTGGGGCACATGTTTGGATTCAGATCATGCTCTAGTGCGAGCTCGTATCTGCTTAAGGCTTACTGGACGTAGGAAAGACACCGTAAGAAAGCCTCTTAGGGTTTTACTTAATGATAATCAAACCAAGAAAATATTTCAGGAGCAACTAGAAAGAGAGTTAAGCAACCATTTAAGCGATTCCCATCCAGAAGCGGGTTGGTATGATATCAAAAAAGCTGTGGAAACAGCAGTGATATCTGCTAGGAAGGTAAACCATGAGGCTAGGATGAAGCCGTGGATTTCAGTCGCATCCACCGAACTGATGGATGCTCGAAAACGCATCCCACCTGACTCAGAGCATGATGAAGAGCGTAGTCAGCTTAGGCGCAGACTTATAAAAAGTCTGCGTAACGACCGCGAACAGTGGTGGGTGGCGAAAGCAAAAGCGATGGAAAAGGCAGCGGCGATAGGCAACAGTAGACAACTTTTCCGCCTTATTAAAGAAACTGGTATTAAGAACCCGAATGTGAGTGAGACTATCTCGGAAAAGGATGGGATTATTATCCATTCTCAATCCAGGAGACGGGATCGATGGGCAGAACACTTTAGGGATCAGTTCAACTGGCCTTCAGCCACACTTCGGTTGCCCACGATCTCCAGTTATCCTGAATGGCAAATCGACCTAAGTCACCCTAGTCTTAATGACGTTGAGAAAGCGTTAGGAAATCTGAAACGAGGACGAGCTGCAGGTCCTGATGGACTGACCCCTGAGATATTTAAGGATGGTGGTCCAGTTTTAGCAGCTAGGTTGACTGCGATCTTAGGTAGAATCTGGGGACTGGACGTAATCCCATCCGACTGGTCTCAATCACTGATTGTTCCAATCTATAAGAAAGGACAAAAGTCTTCTTGTGACAATCACAGGGGAATAAGTCTAACTAATATAGTATCTAAAATATTGGCCTCAATAATACTTGGACGCTTAACGAAAGCTCGTGAAGAGCAGACTCGAGAAAACCAGGCTGATTTTCGACGTGGACGTGGCTGTATAGACCACGTCTTCACACTACGACAGGTCCTGGAACATAGACACACATTTAGGCGTCCTACAATAGTTGTTTTCCTAGATCTTAAGGCGGCATTTGACTCTGTTGATCGTAAGGTTCTGTGGCAGTGTCTGTCATTGAAAGGTGTACCAAAGAAGTACATTAACCTTATACAAGCTCTTTACTCGAACACCACTGGTCGAGTGAGGGCTTATGGCGAACTGTCACCGGAATTCTCTACATCAAGTGGTGTCCGTCAGGGATGTCCACTTTCTCCATTCTTGTTTAATTTTATCATAGACATGCTCCTAGAAATAACCTTATCGTCATCTGAATTTTCAGGAGTAGACCTTCTACCAGGTGACTCGCTTGTTGACTTAGAATATGCCGACGACATAGTCCTACTTGGTGAAGACGCTGACGAAATGCAGAGTCTTCTGACTACCCTAAGCAACAATGCAAGCATGTTCAGGATGCGGTTTTCCCCCTCGAAATGCAAAATGTTGCTTCAAGACTGGGTTTCATCGGCACCTGAACTAGTTATAGGGAGTGAAGTAGTCGAACGTGTAGACCGCTTCACTTATCTTGGGAGTCTCATCAGCGCTGACTGATTGCCTGGTGACTGACGAAATCTCAGCACGGATACAGAAGGCTCGATTGGCTTTTGCCAACCTGGGTCACTTATGGCGTAGGCGAGATATCCGTTTGCTGACTAAAGGACGAGTGTACTGCGCAGTGGTTCGCTCCGTCTTACTTTATGGCTGTGAAACATGGCCAGTGAGAGTAGAAGATGTTCGTAGGTTACTGGTTTTCGATCATAGGTGTCTTCGAAGCACTGCTCGTATATCGTGGGACACCCGAGTGAGCAACGCTGTTATTAGGAATCGGGTGCTAGGTAATAATGGCAGACCAATTGATGAAGTATTTAAACTTCACCAGTTGAGGTGGTTGGGACATGTGTTGCGTATGCCCGACCACCGACTGCCTCGTCGAGCCTTGTTTTGTAGTGTAGGAGTAGGTTGGAAGAAAACTATCGGGGCGGCCAAACCAAAACATGGTAGAAATCCATGAAGTCATTGACTAGTGAACTGAGCCGTGTCGGTAATTGTCGACTACCTGGTTGGGGTCGGCGAGATGATAATAATCGATGGTTAGAGACCTTGAATGACATGGCTCAAAATCGTTCGGAATGGCGCCGGTGCATTTATTCTTTGTGTTCTCTCAAATCCTAATCTTTTGGATTCTTCAACCCCTCTCTTCTTGACTTTCTAAACTTTTCTCACTGAATCATACTTCTTGAATAATATCTTCTAATCCTAACCTCCCCAATTACTTCTAACTCCCTTACTACCTCTTCTACTATTGGATTTGAATTGACGATTACTTCTCTGTGCTGATGTGGTATGGCAACATGAACTGATGTACTTATGTACAAAGTTCTACGTTGCATCTGACTGACTGACTGACTTAACTAAATCATCTGTATATTCAATGAGACAATGATTAATATGATAATCCTTAGTTAATTCACTTAACCATATCGACCTAATTGTATATATTCCCATAAGTGAATGCGTTTGGAGCGCAAGGCACTGGGTTCGAGTCCCGAAGTTAAAGTCCAACCACAGACAAGTCCTAAATAAGACGAAACGCACTTCTTGAATTCCACTGTTAGCCACTATCTGCATATCATAATAATAATTATCCATATGATTTTGAGATGATAGGGAAAATTTGTAGCTCAGGTGGATGATGATTGCGGTGTTTCATTCCTGTGAGCTGGATCGAGCTCATCATTATGTTAATACTTAGTTAGCAAATACAAATTATTAGACATGTTAATTTCATCATAGATGAAATGAATTTCGTAATCACATACACACACATTATTATTATTATTAATAATACTATCATCCGAAATATTATCAGTACTATTGTGATCGGTCAGCCATAATAAAAAGTACATTTATTTATTCATTCATTCAGTGTAAAGGTTCAATTGAATTTTAATAAAATTACTAACCTAAAATTAAATTTTCATTTGTTAAAATGTAACATTTTAATTAACAATTTCAACATTTTATGAAACTATATGAATGAATGAATGATATGAATGTCACATAATAAATGAACTTTTTACATTGGCATACCAACATATAATTTATTGAATAAAATTCCGACACCTTAAATATTTCATTTCGGGGTTGTTGTGAAGATTGTTAAGTTTTATTTGTAACCATGAATCAATCAATGTTAGACCACCATTAGAAAGCTGGAAGCACTGGACGGCCATTTCGTGGTCCTGGTATGGGACTCATCAGCAGTGCGCATTCACGACTCCTGTACCCCGCAGGATCCGAACCCAGGACCTTCGGTAATGTGCACGAAGGCCCTAACCGTTAGACCACTGAGCCGGCATAAAACGGAGTTAATGTCTAACTTGATCAAATTCACGGAGTTGCGCAACCTCATACCCTGTATACATTCGGACAGGTTTGAACTTCACTGGTCACGACTTCCCACTAGTGCTTCCAGGTTTCTAATGCTGGTCTAACATTGATCGATTCATGGTTACAAATAAAACCTTAAATATTATTATTTTTATAATTTTTGTACTAAATGGTCATTTATATAATTGATCAATAATTAATCAGACATAGTTACGAAATTATTAAACAATATTCATGATAATGTCAAAATGTTACATCGAAATCATGAATCAGTCATTGTTAGATCAACATTAGAAACTTGAAAGCTACTACTGGATGGGTTATGCAAAATAAATCCTTAAATTGAACAAAATTAAACATTAGCACCGTTGAATGCCAGTCATCTCAGAGATCCAAAGTCCTGGGTTCGGTTCCCACGGACTGGAGTCGTGGATGTATACTGCTGATGAGTCCTATACTAAGATGGAATGGCTGTTTAATGATGACAGGTTTATAATGGCGGTCGAACAAAACGACTGATTCACAATTCTAATACAAAACAACATTCTTTACAAATCTGTAATGAAAAATTTTAAAATTTTATTCATAAATGAGCTGACCTTACATTTCAGAATAAGAATTTTATTGTCTGATCAGAGTTATTTATTTACTAAGTTATAGAATTTAAGCTAACTAATTGTAAAAATTTAAAGTATCTAGAGAAAGTAAATGGTCGGTATGTTTTGGAAAAAATATCTACTGAATAGATAAATTTGTTGATTGTTCCTAACTTAAACCGGAATGATTTAACAGGAATTAATGATGGTTTCAAATGTGTAAAAACACAAACCTCAAAAGCTTTGCTTGAATATATCGTAACAGTGCTCACCAGTGATGACTAGCTTCGTGAGGAAATTCTCGGAGTTCTAGTTGAGAAGACGTGACCAATGTAGTCCAACCATGTTGGGTGTAGGCAATAACTACCAAGGACAAACGGGTGAGGTCGCGCAAAATCCCTAGATCAATCAGAGTTAGATATTAACACCGTTGGATGCCGGCCCAGTGGTCCGATGGTTAGGCGTTCGCACACAATACTGAAGGTCCAGGGTTTGAATCCTACGAGGTGCAGGAGTCGTGGATGCGCACTGCTACGGATGAGTCCCATACCAGGACGAAACGGCTGTCTTTCAGTGCTTCCACGTTTCTATTAGCGATCTAACAATGATTGATTCATGATTTTAAATGTGTAAAAACACGAACCTCCAAAGCTCTGCCTAAAACATCTTTGATTAATAAGACACTTCGTTTTAACTACTGTAGCATCAGATTTTTATGAGTTATTTATTTTTTTAACAAACAGTAATGTTATCTATCTACTAGGATTCTGCACTGTTTGAAATTAATGTTATTCGGGTTGTATTTATCAGCGATTATTCTCCTTTCAATTAAGACCAGAGCTGACATACAGACAGACAGATATAACGCAGAACTTCGTACATAAGTACATCAGTTCAGGTTGCCATACGACATAAGCACAGAGACGCAACTGTCAGTTCAAATCGAAGAGTGATAGAGATAGTAGACGTATCAGTAGTAATGAAGAAGATTAGGGAGCGACGATATAATTCGAAAAGTGTAATTCAGTTAGATAAATTTAGAAGGAGAAAGATAGAGATGATGAGGAATTCAGAAGGTTAGAATTAAAAAACACACAAAGAGTGGATGCACCTGAGCCATTGCAAACGATTTTGATCCATGTCATTCAAGGTCTCTATCCATTGATTAAGACCAGAGCTGGTAAGTTCATAGTAAATATCAGTGAGAAAATTCAAATAACTAATGCAAATGAAGTGAAACTCTCTCTCTGTCTCAGAAGTCAATGACTGTCTGATGTCAATTATTAGATATGGATTACATGATGAGGTTTGAAGTGTACGATGCTGGGTTCGAGTCTCACAGTGAACATCGACTCTGAGATACAGGTACATCCAGCAACAGTCAAGTTTCAAATAGGACGAAATTGTGATGCCGGTCACTAGGTATGCTTGAAACTATCACGAGTTCACCTTAGTCGATAAACGAGAGCGAGGATCGAGGATCCGGCGACATGACATGCTACTCAAATCCAATTATCCCTATCCCCATATTGATTAAAAACAAGAAGACTTGATATGAAGTAGAACCCGTATTCTACAAGCATCCAGAAAGTACGAGGTTGAAGTCCAGAAGAGAGTCAGGATCTCGCACTAGGGATCCGGGTCCTAAAACGTTACAGATAATGCGTATTTATACATTTTGGTCGAATAGGAAACAGCATCGAAGTCTGTGACATTGACAGTTAAGTCGACCAATAGGAAGCAACAATTGAAGTGACATTAACAGTCAGGACAACCAATAAGAAACAACATTGAAGTACGTGACATTGACATCTAGGATGACCACAAAATTGACCAGTAGGAATTGACCAATAATTAATTCTCTTAGGATATTGGATGAATATCCTAACACATAATGTATGTAGGAAATTTTAGTGCGTACTATTTTTTTTTATCACAACTATATAAGTTATCTTTATATATATATATATTTTTATTAATTAATCTAGCAACAACAAAATTTCCTGTGTAAATTTTTTTGGCAATATTGTATAAAATCTTCCAAGTAAAAAATTTTGGTACGAAATCAAATTCTAAACCACATCTATCATCAATTTTCATTTGAACTGAACATATAGTTTGGCTATTCTGTTTTATAGATTTTAAATCATTGTATTGTATTAATTTAGTAAAAACAAGAAAAAATTTACATTTTACGTAAGTGAGATAACATTGAAAAGTTACTACTAATATACCCATCATACATTATGAGAATTATGAGTATTATCATGCCACACATGTGTTCATAATTCAATAGACATAAACTATTTTGTTCATCTTGAAACGATCAGCTTAAAACATTTCTACAACTAATTAATTGTAACTGTTGTGATAAAGCTGATAAGTAGTGGTCAGGCGTTAGAGTGTTGCCTTGAAGTTACAGCTGAACTGAGAAGTATCGGAGTGATTTGAATGTTTCGGAGGAATAGAAAACATACATGAAAGAAGCCAGGCCCCTGAATGGATGTTTTATGATACGGCGTACACTTTTTGGCTAGTAGATTTTGTCTTCTGTGTAACGATCTCAATGTGACAACTCCACAAATACTAAGTAATGAAAACCAGGAAATTGAGGTAGTGAGTACCAGTTGCAGAATTTATAGAAAGGTTGCATGACATCATCATGCTAACCATCTTGCTTCTCCTGGGCTTTTAGATTGTGTCTCTGGATGCTTATAAATGTCACATGGTTCAGAGGGCGTAAACATGTTTATCAAACTATTGTTGTCCACGTTATTAAGTTCTTCTGAATTTATTCTAATTGAATATACACTGGAAAACTGAACTGTTTCTATTTAATTTCTGCCATTTCAAAATCCTCTGTGCTGACTCAATAAAACTGGTATTACAGCTAGCTGAAATGCAGTTGACAATTCGTGCTACTCCGGTAATAATTGATCGAGTATGTATCTGTGGAAAGATGGATCCAAGACTTCTATCGTTGTGGAATACATTTGGAAATTACTGTGCATATTGGCTTAAATGAATATTATTTACCTGTCAACGTCCTTGATATGGAGAGATTCCGTCCTTCCTTTCCAAATGCTTTCATATGGCCACGCGTGTGATTTCATTACCTAGGACATCCTTACTCACTGTCTTCTCGTCACACAGGTATTGTTTACAAAACTGGTGGGAAAACCGAATGGAGGCTTAAACCTGGTTGGTGCGCACAAATGATTCACCTAAGAAAGTTAAAAAAAAAACCTAAATTCCAAACCAATAATCCACATCGGCTCTAGGATTTTCAGGAAAAAAATGGTGTTTGAACATACTGTCCATCACTGGACTGCATCATCTAACAAAACACCACTCATCATGTGGATTCGACTTGCAGGTCAAATGCTCAGCTTTAGGAAGTCATGTTATAGTGTGGTGCGAGCTACTTATAAGTAGTATATGACGCGAGTGTCAACGTAATGTCTGGCAGCAGAAGATGGGGGAAGATCAAGAAAGGAATTTGTATGAAAGGCATGAATAGTGACAATGGATTGATGTTTTGCAACAGGAACAGTCCAGTTCGATATGATGAACTGATATTTTGCAAATGAACGATTTACGATATGGTTTTCCGATTTTACTGAGTAACTCTGTAATTTTCGTTAAATACAACAATTTGGTTGCCCTCACCTGTGTTCTCTACAATAGGATTTACATCCAATCACTTTATAAATAAAAAAGGATACTTATCGACATGCACTATTGATAAGAATTTTGAAGAATAACTATTGAATATATTTATTATGCGTTCAATTTAATACAAATGAACAACTACGATTAATTCTTTATTGATTTAAAGAATAATTATCAATTCCATTCCAAAATTTCGTAATATTATGAGAAGCTGATGAAACCACAACTTTTTATTGAGACTATGGACTAATGAATGTTTGACCACCATTGGAAACCTGGAAGCACTGAATGGTCATTTCATCTTAATAAAAGACATCGACGACCACTTCTCTCAGAAATTAAACTCAGGACCTTCAGTCTCGCGCGTAAACACTTAATCTGTAGACTACTAAGCCAGTACTGAACGGTATTAATGTCTTACTTAGATCAATCCCCAATCAGTCTATAATTTCAGTGATAATCAACAATCTTCATAATTTGAAATCATCAATCAGTCATTGTTAGACCATCACCATTAGAAACCTGGATGCACTGAAAGACGGCCGTTTCGTCCTGGTATGAGACTCATCCGTGTCAGTGCGCATCCACGACTCCTGCACCTCGCAGGATCCGAACCCTGGACCTTCAGTATTTTACGCGAACGCCCAACCATCGGACCACTGAGCCGGTATCCAACGGTGTTAATGTCTAACTCTGATTGATCTAGGGATTTTGCGCGACCTCACCCATTTGTCTTTGGTAGTTACTACTGCCTATACCCGACAGGGTTGATGAACTCCACTGGTGGTCACGTCTTCTCAACTAGAACTCTGAGAATTTCCTCACGAAGCTAGTCATCACTAGTGAGCACTGTTTACGATATTTTGTGTAAAAACGCAAACCTCCAAAACTCTGCGCTAAAACATATATTTCAAATTATTTTATCCTATTAAAAAGAAATTTTCTCTTTTGTTTTATTTATTTTATTTTTAAAGAAATGGGAACCAACATTTTCAATGCCAAATAAATGTAATGATTTTTATCAACGTCTTATTGAACAAAAAGTATGCCTTTCCGAATTTCATTCACAAAATCTACATTCATTCAATGTTCAAGTGAAAGTAATTCATGATAACAATCATCAGCATCATAATAGCACAACATTAAATAGTTTGGATTTTAAAAAAGAAGTCAAACTACGTTATACACTAGATAATTGGCGAACATTCACTGAATGTCCAACATTAACTTGTTTAAATCAATTGACACCATTGACATTGCCATGCCAAAATGATCAATGTATAGAAACTTATGAATCGGAAGTGATTCTCACCTTAACTCCATATGAATCAAAATATAATCAATTAGAATTTGCTGTAGTTTATAGAGGTGATCATTTTGAGTATTGGGATAATAATCATTCACAAAATTATAAATGTTTTGCAAGTTCTTTCTAATAAATAATTAAAATAATTAATTAGTTCGCATTGATTATTGTATAATTATTATACGGTTTCTTGTCTTTCGGTGTATTAAATTGTTTTTGTTTTCCAATTTGAAAAATTGATCATTGAACCAAAAATGTATTTTAGTTTGTTTCTTTTTAACAAAAAATCCCTTTTTTTTATACTTATATTCATTATTCGAAAATGAAAAAAAACTGCACAGTTAGTACATCATATTTTATCTGTTTTTTTTTAAAAAGAATAATAATAATAATTAGTAATTTGTTTGAATGGAAATCAGAGTGTCCTTGAAATATTGGATATTGAACAGCTTGTCATCGTCATCATCGTCTAAACGTATGAATTTGTAATTTTAAACAAAAACTCACTGCTTGAATATGAATTTCTAAACTGTGTTTTAGATTATTTTGTAGAAAAAAATCAACGATTGAAATATATCAGTTTATTTTTTTAAAATTATATTTTCTATTTAAAACCTATTAAAGTTGTTTAATGGAATAGGATAGATTTGTGGTTGGTATTAGGTTTTACAATGATCAGCATTTTGTTCATATATGGGACTGGTAGTGAGTGTTCGATGTCGGGATGTCCAGATGTAGTTAACCGAGGAGTTGCGATTGACTATGATCACCAGTACAGGCTCATTATGTTTCCGTTATTAAGTACAATATCTCTGTGAATCAAAGACAGAGAAAAAGAATTAAATCATACATGCTGGCGATTTCGTGGCATCGAAGGGATACCGAAATCATGCCGGAAAAGAGTGGGAAACTTACAGTGAGCAATATAATCGAAATGGCAGTAACACAAACGGAAAGTTTGCGCGTAAAGAGTAGGAATCAACTGAGTTTACAATTAAACAATCACTGGTAAAATTGGTTGTAATAATGAATGTTGCTATTAAACTAATCACATTCCCTTCATAAAAGTGGGCTCATTACAGACTTGTCAGTTAATGATATTGAAATCGTTTTAATGAAATAGGTATGATTATCTCAAACGGTCATATTTGCATTTAAATGATGTAAAACATTTTACTGACAGTGTAATGAACAAAAGATTTCAAGACCAGATGAACTAGTGAGATAATTTAGAGAAGACATAGTGTGGTGCCCGGTGTCTCACTAGTTTCGTGGCTGTCGGCATTCGATATGTTCTTAGACTTCTTATACTGCTCATCTTGATAACCGTTACTAGATAACGCGCAACAGTGTATATATCAGAACACGGATACGAAACGTTGATCATACTTATATTCGCACCACACACATCACAGAACCACAGGCACACGAAGCGAAAGTGATATGTGAGTGCCGAAGGGCAAGCAAGAGAATGAATAGGATTGAAATGTACATATTCATATACCTAAGAGAATGAATGAGTCATCCATTTATTTATAGAATGAATATGTCTGTAGGTGGTAAGCAATCTTCAGTTCATACCTGCTCATACAAACCGATGGTACAGATAACGTATTGCTATACGAGTGACTCTATCTGTCAAATAAGTTAATAAAAGGGTTTAACCAAATTGAACGTAAACAAACTCAATTACATGTGGAGGTACTACAATAGTTTACTATTAAAATATGTACACTTAATCTCCAAACTTCCATTCTCGGAACAAGCAGATTGTTGACTGTCTCCTTTCACATGTCTTTTAGTCTTCAAAATACTTTAATCGTGCCACGCATTAGGACAGGACACTTCTGTCCCGTAGTAACTGATGTGTGACAGTCCTCTGTATACTACTTACAAACCATGTCACTATCATAATCCATCATAAAAGTATTAAAAAGAATAGTAAATGAAAGATAATTATCGGGAAATTCAAGTATTTAAGTTGGAATCATTTAGAAATTTAGAAAACATGTGAAAACAAATACATAATCAAGAAATCTGGGGAGAAATAGTTTTCGTAGAAACCAAAATAACAATAATAATAAAAATGGTGAGATAAAATAAACTTGAACTACTTTTTTTCATTACGAGGGTGTGAGGATTGTTTAGTTACACATTTGAAATCATGAATCGATCAGAGTTAGACCACCAATAGAAACCTGGAAGCAATGAACGGCTGTTTCGTCCTGGTTTGGGACTCATCAGCAGTGAAAAATGAAAGAGAAGGAGACAAACTAAATAAATGAGATCAACTTACAAACTATGATAGAAAAACTAAGAAGATAACTCGCAAATGGTTATTGTGCTCATAAAATCGATTTTCAAATTAGGAATAAATCCGAAACAACAGCCGAGCTGATGGGAAACGAATTAAATGAAAACTTTCAGTGACATTATATCGAACAAATGAAATAAGTTTAGCAGTTTAACCGAGGACTTGCGTTTCTTCTCATTTAGAACTTGTTAGTTGGAAAGATCGGAACTAATTCAAACTATTAACAATGGGAAAATCCAAACCATTACGAATTAAACTGTAAATTTCAATGTCATTTATACATATCTATGAAATATTTGTAGTGTGCGTACTAATTCACTTGTCTTTTGACCTTGGCAATTAATTGCTTCAGATATTGGTTGTTTTTAATTGAGCGCGTATGTGCATTGCTTGCTTCATTGAACACATGACTTGTTTGTTTTTGTCTGACTACAAATACTTAGTCATGTTTCATCACATTGAGTCGGTTGACTAACCTTTTCCATTTCGATTCGCTTTAAATTCTCATGTTTGTCTTTGTGAACGATTGCCTGAAATAAAATCATCTAACTGAATCCGTACCTGACTTCTTATCAGTGCCGTCACAAAAAAGAACCTCGCCTAAGTATGATATAGGGAAATCGAAGGAAAGATCTACTTCACAGTACATTCTAGTGTTTGTCCAAAATGGAGTCAGATCGTGGGCTACAAAATAGTATTTGTTAATCCTAGAACATAGAAAAGTGAGGCAGTAGTTATTTAGTATTAAATAACTCATAACATTTTAAAAAGTTCATGTTAGTCAAGAGAATTGTGCCAGGGAAAATCAGAGATGAATAGAAAACTATACTTAAATAATAATAAATTATTTTTTACGTAACGAAGATTTCATTGCAATTTCATTACACAATCGTATTCATAGTAACTATCAGCATAACAACAACAACAACTAGAGATTTCAATCAAAATTGGCAATCTCATCAAACTAGGGATAAATGGATAACGTTCTGTTTATTTGATGTCAAGTTTACTGATTCATCTTAGTCATGTTTACTGTAAACAATTCACAAGCTTTACAATTTCGCTCCTAATTTTTTGAAGTTAAATATTAACTACTTACAAGTAGTATACAATTTTAGAAATAAAAAATGAGAGTCAGCCTGGAAGTCTACATTTATAATAAGAAAGGCTTTAGTAATAATTGAGAAAAGTGTCAAAATACCAGAAGCATAATTCTTACTTTTTGTATTAGTAAGCTAGTTAGAATTACGTAAGCTTAAATTATTCTGGAGAAAAAAATTACAGCCAACCAGTAATACTATCATTTGGATACAGAGTTCAAATTTGAGTGAAATAATTTATGGAAGGGCAGGTGAATGTATCTTCTCTTGAGATATTAACACCTTCGAATACTGGCTCAGCGGTGAAGAAGTTAAGCATTCAAGCGTGAGACCGAAGGCCTTGGGTTTCTTTCTCGAATACAGGAGTTGTAGATGTGTAGTGCAGATGAATCCCATACTAGAACGTAACGGTTGTTCTATACGTATGTGTTTCTTTTGGTGGTTTTACAATGATCGATTCATGATTTCAGTTGAACAAAAACCTCTCATATTTCTGTTTGATACACTACCCTCATTTTACTATTTACTTTTTTTATTTAATCTCTTGATTATTATAATATCATTTTTATAATACCTAAAAATCTCTAAACACTTCATGATGAAATCATTTTCTGTTTCATATTAGATTTTAAATATGTGAAATCAATATAAATATTATTGCTTATGGGATAATAAGATGAGTAGTGTAGAAGTTCTTTAATTCAAGGAATTATTATACTTATTTACTTACGCCTGTCACCCCCAATGGAGCATAGACCGCCGACTAGTATTCTTCAACCTACTCTGTGCTGGGACTCCCTTTCCAGTTCTGTACAACTTTTTTTCATTCTTCTCATGTCTGTCTCTATTTCTTGGTACAATGTGTTCTTCAGTCTTTATCTTTCCCTTTGGCATTGGGGATTCTAAGCGATGGCTTGTGTTGTGACGCAGTCGGGTGCTTTACTCAATGTGGGTCCTATCCACTTCCAACGCTTCTCCCTGATTTCTTCCTCAACTGGAATCTGGTTTATTCTATCACACAGTAGGTTGTTAGTGATGGTATCTGGCCAACGGATCCGAAGTAATTTGCGTAGACAACTGTTATTCAAAACTTGTATCTTCTGCATGATGGCTTTGGTAGTTCTCCAAGTTTCCGCCCCATACAGTAGAACGGTCTTGATATTGGTATTGAAAATTATGGAAATATTATAGGAACCATTATTACTTACATACTAACCACATGATTGGTAGAAGTCTTATTTTTATATTCTTCTATTTTTAAGTTTTCATTTATTCTAGAAATCGTTATCTCGGTCTGGTATTCAAGAATCATCATTGCTGAATAATTTCCCCGTAGCTTGTTCTGTTAATCTCAGTCAACAACAACCAATCAAGACCATTCGATTGTCTCTAATGAATAAATATCTGACACTTGACAGTGAAATCATATTTTCTGGTTATGGTATTTTTAGCAATTTAAATTTTTGTGAGATAGGGTCGCCAACATCTTACCCAGCCCTCCTCCTTGGGACTGGCATGAGCCCCAGAGGGGCTCTAGCAAAGGAATAAATCAGGAATAAGCGCTGGAAGTAGATGGGACACTCACTGCATAAGGCACCATACTGCGTCACAAGAAAAGCCCTCATTTGGAACCCTCAAAATAAAAGGAGAAGAAGAAGAAGGCCATAGAATACATTACGCCGAGAAATAGCGAAAGACATGAGAAGATTGAACAAAAATTAAACAGAACTGGAAAGGCAAGCACAGGACAAAGTGGGCTGCAGAATACGAGTTGGCGGCTTATGCTCCGTTTAGGGATTGTTATGCTCGACTCTAGGTATGCTTAAACTATTACGAGTTCACCTTAGTCGAATAACGAGAACAAAACAATGAACCGGCGTCCAGGTAGGCTACTGTGATCCTTTGACTAAACTGAATCAGCAAGAAGTCTTGATATAGAGTAGAAATTGTATTCTACAAACACCCAACCAGCACACAATGAACGCAAGCACTCAAATTGCGTTTATTTATACTCTATAGAAACGTACTTCGGAAAGTCACAAAAATAGCACACTAAAATGACTCATTAACCAATTACAGCCAAGGATTTTCCTGCTGAGAAATGTGATCTCAAGGTTAACTGATCAGTCCATGAAATAAATCCAAAATAAAGATATTTATGAAGCGAGTTCTGGGGATCTAACATCCCCAACAGCAGTAATAGGCGTATGTAGGTAAGTAAGCGAGTAAGTAAGTAAGTAAGTAATTAAGATTTTATAACCAGTTTCATTCAATCCAAATTATACTTTCACGTTTAAAGGAATAAAAAATGTGCTGTTTTTAACGCTACTCTCTCTATCACTGAATCATACAACGTCTTGACAGAATTTTTTATAAGTTGTCACTTTCCTGTCTGACAAAAGAATTCTCCTATTTATTGGACTAATGTCGTAAAATAATTTTACATTCATGTAATTTTTTACAAAGAAACATATCGACATACTAATTCGTTGTATGTAATTTAATCAAAATTAAAAAATAATCAAACTATTTCATTGAGTAGATAACTGAATTAATTCCAAAAAAAGAAGCAAAACTCATTACAATCATCATATAAATATATATGTTTGTGTGATTGAACATTGAAAGTAACTCAAAAACACTAATCTAAACAATAATGTACATTAAAACATAAGACAGAGAAATAACGGAATTATAATGATTGATGGAAATCGGTAACATAGTTATTCATATTTATCATGTAATGTACATGGTGTTTTTTCTGTTTTATATTCCCGCTTCTTTGTTCAATACTTTCATGTTTAATGTTTGATTTGAAAAAGAAATGGCGATTTAATTTCATTATCCATTAGCTTTGTTTTAGTTTTTCATGCCACATTCTTATTATTTTATTGGTCATTAGTGTGAATGAAGAAAAGTTCCAAAAGTTTCTTGCTAAAATTATGAACATTATTAGCTTAATGATATTAATTCATTCCCTGCTTATAACCACAAACTATTGTGATGCGAGCTACTTATAAGTAGTATATGACGTGATTGTCAACGTAATGTCTGGCAGTAGAAGATGGCGGAAGATCAAGAAAGGAAGAGTTAGAACACAATGGAATTTGTATGAAACGCATGAATAGTGACAATGGATTGATGTTCTACAACAGGAACAGTCCAGTTCGATATGATGGATTGATATTTTGCAAATGAACGATTTACGATATGGTTTTCCAATTTTACCGAGTAACTGTAATTCGGTTGCCCCACCTGCGTTCTCCTTCACTAAACTAATACTACGGATAATTTTGTTCAACTTTCTTCTTTTATTTAAGCAGTAATTTTCATGTAAGTCGTGAATTGATGAATATTAAACAACTATTGGAAACCTGAAAGCACTGGACAGCCATTTCATCCTATTATGGGGCTCATAAGCAGTGTCCATCTATGACTCTGTAGGTGGGATTAGAATTTAAGACCTTCGGTCTCCTGTGCGAATTCTTAACTTCTTGACCGAAGAGACATCCGGCATCAAACAGTCTTAATGTTTAACTTCAATCATATCATGATTCTGCCTGACCATCATTCAGTATTTTTGGGTGGGTTATTGTCTCAACTTCCTACAAGGTTGAACTCCAGTCGTCTGGACTTCTCACCAGAATTTTGTGCAACAAGTCGAATGTCCTAGGTCTAATTCCCGTTCGTGAGGTCATGCATAGTTTCTTCTGAGAAGTCTCGGTCGAACCGGCCATCCAGGTTCCTAATAGGGTGGTCTGACACTGACTGGTTCATGATTTCAATAAAACTCAGCAACCTTCACAACCCTTCAATGATAAGTAAATAAATGATAGGATTCTCTAAAGAAGTAACCAAACAACAAATGTTCAATCATCAATTTCTTCGTTCATTTATACAATAATTTTCATTTAAGTCGTGAACTGATGAATATTAGACTATTATTGGAAACATGGAAGCAATGGAATGCCTAGTATGGGGCTATTCATTAGTGTCCATCTACGACCCAGCAAGTGTAAGTAGCATTTAGAACCTCCTGTCTCGTGTTCGAATGCGTAACCTCTTGACGACGGAGACATCCGAAATTGTTAGTGTCAAACTTCAGTCAATTCACGATTCTGCGTGACCATCATTCAGTGCTTTTGGCTGGGTTATTGCCTTAACCTTCTACAAGGTTGAACTCCGCTCATCACACGTTCTTACTAGAATTCCTAGAATTTTGTACAAGAGACTGAATGCCCTGGGTTCAATTCTTGTTCGTGAGGTTATGCATAGTCACTGTTAAGAAGTCTTATACTAGGACAAAGCGGCTCTCCAGTGGTCCCAGGATTCTAATGCTGATCTTTCTAGAAACGCCATTTGATGTGACTAAATGAGGTTTCATCAACCTTTATGGTTGGAATAGTGTTGGGTAAGAACTCACTTAGTAAAGGGTCCTAATTTTGGATTTTTTATGTTTTTCGCTTAGTTGACCTTGAGCTTACATTTCCCAATTGGAGAATCCTTGACTGTGATTGATTGGTGGATTATTTAAGTACGCTATTTTGCAGCTCTCTCAAAGGCGTTGCTACCATTGTATCAATAAGCTCGATTTGTATGCTTGCTAACCTTGTACTCTCTGGGTGCTTGTAGAATACATTCTCTACTCTTTATCAAGACTTCTTGATTTAGTTAGCTGGGGCTGGGACAATCGGATTACAATAGCCTATCGCGTCACTGCATCATCTGTTTTCGCTCCGTCTACCGAGTAAAGTGAACTCGTAATAGCATTCAAGCATATAGTTTAATCTTACGTCTCACATCTCACCAGTATCTACAATTTAACTTGATTAGGAGAATTCACCAAGTGAAATTAAAAATTCCTGTCTTATTCTCAGTCTATTATTTGCATAAAACAAATATTGGGAATGTAGACAAATGGTTAAAGTAAATAGAATGAGGCAGAATGTTTGTTTACAGTGAAAAAAATGAGGAATTTCCCCAGGTTTACTTTTGATTTAAAATGTTTGTTGGTTTTGCTTTGCTTGTGAAATTATGAAAAAAACAACGTTTTACTTTTATCAAACTAAAACTGTAGGGGACGTTAGTTCCCCAAAACTCATTTGACAAAGGTCCTAATTTTGGATTTTATGCTTTCGCGCATGGGCTGATCAGTTGACTTTGAGATTATATTTTCCACCAGGAAAATCCTTGATATATTATCTTAGTACGCTACTTTCGTGGCTCTCCTAAGGACGTTTCTATCATATATGAATAAACTTGATTTGTGTGCTTGTGGACTTCAGTTTTCTAGGTGCTTGTAGAAAACACTTTCTACGTCTTGTCAAGAATTCTTCCAATACTAAGTGGGTTCTTGGGACGCTCAGATTAGAGTAGCCTATCGTGTCACTGGATCATTGGTCTTCATTCTCGTTAACCGATTAAGATGAACTCGTAATAGTTTCAAGCATATCAGTTGACGAGCATAACAGAAACTTCGTTGAAATGATTGAGTGATTATTGTTAGATCATTATTCGAAACATGGAAGCACAGAACGACCGTTTCGTCGTAGCATTGGGGTTCTTCAGTAGTACGCATCCACGACCACTGAATAAAAAGAATCGGACGCAGGACCTTTGATCTTGTGAGCAAACAATTAATCTCTAAACGATTAAGCCGCTACCCGACGGTGTCAATACTTAACGTCAACCAATTCACGATATTGCGCGACCTAATCCATTTTCTTCGTTACGTAACCGCCACACACACGGCATGATGGAACTCCACTGGTTACGGTTTCTCATTAGAACTCCGAGAATTTCGTTACGAAGCTAGTCACCAGTGACCACATTTTTATGATTCTTATTATATAGCTGTGCATAATGAAAACCATAAAACTACGATGCAGATTTATCAGTTCCTTTCTTGGATATTTTTACATTTGAACAGACTAAGTGCAATAGTTGACTACTGATCATAACATTAACATTTATTAAGTAGAATGTTTTATCTTGTAGATTAGAAATTAGAATGAATCCAACTAATTATAATGTTCATTCACGATTTCAATAATCAATCAATTCAGCTGCTGAGAATTTAATTGATAGCATTGATCATGTTCTATTTTCATTAAAGCAATGTGATTAAATCTATTCATGGCTATTAAAGTGAATTATCGTTAATCAATATTGCGGTGAGTAAAACAGAATTTCGCCTTGTGGTATTATGGAGGTCGTTTTTTTTTAAAACACTGAAATCATGAATGAATCATTGTTAGACTACCATTAGAAATCTGGAAGCACTGGATGGCCGTTTCGTTCTGGTATGCGACTCATGAACCGGAACAAATGATGTTTAGAGTCCTTCCAGATGGGAAGCACAAATTGAAAGTAAAAATGTGATGGAGTTTCGTTCTTTTAGCTAGAGAATAAGATATTACTCACGTACTTACCTAATGACGTAATGTTCCCCTAGGGAAGTATAGACAGCCAACTAGTATCTTCTAACACTCTTTGTTCTGGATCTTATTTTCCAGTTCTACCCAATTACTGTCTCCGATTATCGGATTAATGTGTTCTTTGATCTTCCTTTCTTCTTTGGCCCTGAGGATTCCAAGTTAGGGCTTGTCTTGTGATCATAGATGTCTTAGAAGCATTGGTCGTGTATCGTGGGACACCCGAGTAAGCAATGCTGTCGTTAGGAAGCGAGTACTAGGTAAGAATGACAGATCAACTGATGAAGTAGTGAAATTCCATCAGTTCAGGTGGTTCGGATATGTGTTGCATATACCTGACCGCAGACTGCATCGTCGAGCTATGTTTTGCGGTGTAGAAATAGGTTGGAAGAAAGCTAAGGGCGGCCAGACCAAAACATGGCAGAAGTCCATGAAGTCACTGATAAGTGGATTGAGTCATGTTGGTAGATGTCGACTACCTGGTTGGGGTCCGCGAGACGAAAGTCACCAGTGGTTAGAGACCCTGAATGACATAGCTCAGAATCGTTTGTAATGGCGCAAGTGCATCCACTCTTTGTGTTCTCTCAAATCCTAATCTTCTGGATTCGTCAAAAACTCTAGTTTTGTCTTTCTAAATTTATCTCACAGAATTAGACTTCTCGAATTATATCTTCGAACACTAATCTTCTCCATTACTGCTAATACTTCTACTATCTCAACCACTATGGGATTTAAATTGACAATTGCGTCTCTATTCTAATGTGGTATGGCAACCTGAACTGATATACTTACGTACAAAGTTCTACTTTACAACTGACTAACTAACTGACTTGTCTTGTCACTTAGTTGGGTTCTTTCCTCAGTGTGTGTGTGACCTATAATAAGAAATTTTCGGAAACTAAAATGTATTGAACAGCTCTAGCATAGGAATTCTCATTAGTATTCATCTATATTTCATAAATTATAGTAAAATTAATTGAAATACTTATGATTTCATTTAGTTCAATCTCAATAATTTAATCGGTACACAATGTAGAGAAAAGAATTTGATATTTCAACTATTTAGGAAATTCAAAAAAAAAAAACCAAATCACCGAAAATGAGAAGCCAATAAACTAGAATAATGAAATTCAAATAAAAATAAGCATCAAACTTCTATAATTTGATTTTAATTGAACATGACAATGTGCATGATGAATTTTTGTTTCGATTCGTTTTATTTTCTTTTGCAAATTGATTTCTGCTTCAAAATTCAATTTTATCATTGTTAATTGAATGAGACAATTTTGAGCCGAATTGTACAACATAAGAGTTGTTTAAATTTTCAATGAATGCGAAACATCATGAGAAAGGATTAAATTATGACTGCTGGTTTTGATAATTTTTTTGGGGGGAAATTTATTTTATCTGTATTGAATGTGAAATATGAAAAGATGGTCCAGAAAGAGCTGTATGGAGAGTTATTTAGTGAATTTAATGCTTGATATCTTATATTCATGTAGGAGGTCGGATAGGCGTACTGTTGTAAGTTTGACTTGTTCTTCTAGTGTGGATTATACTATAGTATGAATCATGACCATAGGCATCGAAATGGCTTTACTTTGTATGGAGGGATTTGGAAGACTAGAAGTGTGCATTTTCCTCCTCCTCCTCATCATCATCAGCAGCAGCAACGTAGATCTTTGCACGTAAGTAGAGCAGTTCAAGTTGTCATACTACATTAACACAGAGATATAATTGTCAAATAAAATCCCATAGTAGTAGATGTAGTAAAAGTATTAGAAGTAATAGGAGAGATTTGGGTTCGAAGGTGTTATTATACAAGAAGTATAATCTAGTGAGACAAAATGTTTTGCTTCTGTTACTAATCGTTAGAATATGATAATTAAAGCCACTGAAAATAAACGTACTTTTAATAATTCAAACAGTGATCCATGCATTTAGAAAGTTTACACTATAAATACTCTGTCGATAAGTTTATTAGTTGCTCATATAATTTAATTTTTAATTAGACAAGATAACGAACCAGTAGCTCTGGAATTCTGAAAATCACGTCAATAATTCCAGACTTACTAATGAATAAAGTTTTAAGTAGGCTTTTCTACATTCATATGCTTACATCACTAATTTGTAACATACCACATGACTCATTCAGTAAATAAACTCAAGACGTTTCAGTGTTGTAACTAGCACTCTTTATTTAGGCCACAGAGTTTCTATTCAATAACTCATATTTTCAACTTCAACCAGTTAGTTTTTACAATACAGTTATCATACGTCGTAACTCCCCCCGGAGCCCCTCTAAGGCTACTCCCTGTTGCGAGTCCGCTCAAAGGAGTAGGCGTGGGATTGGCGACCAAATCTCCTAGAAAACTAACTCGCTAAAAAAATTCTAACCAGAAAAGATAATTCAAGGCCAATAAACACATTAAGCAGGACAGAGGAGGTTGGAGAAAACTGGTCGTGGACCTATTGTGGTGCGAGCTACTTATAAGTAGTATATGACGTGAGTGTCAACGTAATGTCTGGCAGCAGAAGATGGGGGAAAATCAAGAAAGGAAGAGTGGGAACACAATGGAATTTGTATGAAACGCATGAATAGTGAAATGTCAGACAATGGATTGATGTTTTGCAACAGGAACAGTCCAGTTCGATATGATGGACTGTTATTTTGCAAATAAACGATTTACGATATGGTTTTCCTATTTTACTGAGTAACCCTGTAATTTTTGTTGAATACAATTCGGTTTCCCCACCTGTGTTCTCGTTCACAACACTATGCTCTAATGGGGGTAACAGGTGCAAGTAAGTAACTAAGTAATTATACATCGTCATCCATTTTGACTGTCTGACTTCCAAAACCCAACTGGAACTTCAATAATCTATCTCAAATTCGGTCGCCAAATTAGTAATGATTTGGATAGAATGTGTTCTTAATTCCTGACTCGGTCAAGTATGTAGACCATTGAAGATTCCTAAATAAGGACGAAACAACAGCAAGTTTTATCGATTTTTTTAACCAACCTCTATGCGTAACGCACATCATCTAGAAAATGCTGCGTAAAGCATAATATTTCTTCAATCTATTCGCCCTTACTAAATGTTTTCTTATCTCATTAGGAATACCAAATAAATTCGACAACAGATATTAAGTAAAGTTATAAAATACTACTGATTACGAAAAATAGTAGTAATAATACTAAACAATAGAAATAATGTAGAAGCGAAAAACTCACATTTTTTGATAGATTAAATTGTTGAATATTGTAAATTATTTTTTGACAGTAAACGTGTAAAAAAATAGAAAATGATTTATAATTCAATTTGAATGGATTATAAGTTGACATAATGAAAAAAATATGATAGATAATAAGTTTATGTAGTGTGCAATGCTTGAGATTGGATGCATGCATCAGACTAATTTACATTTTTTTTTGAGATTATTATCATTACTACTATTATTATTAATAGTAGTAGTATTAGTTGCGTGTAAAAATAATTCTATTCACTCATCGTTGATTAAAATATCAGTTGAACGAAAATAAATAACACGATAAGATTTGAAATTCATAATTCTCATTTGTAATTTATTTTAAAAATAAAAAAAACTATAGAATAAATTTATTCTTTATCATGATTTGATATAACACATGAAAAGTTTGAATAAAATACTGACATTTATCTGTCAGTTAGTTAATGAACAGACTGAGAAAATATTTTTGATTACTGTTTTAAGACTGAGTAATAAATCACAAACTAGTTAGTCCTATTATTTATTAATAAATCATTCAGTAAGTGATACTGATTGTAATGAGCTCAAAAACAATAGGTATGATTAGTTTATTTAAGATTACAGAAAACTCTTAGTAATCGGTTCAAAACTAGTAAGAGACACAGGTCAACCATTTGATTTTAAATAATTTGCTTACTTACTTACTTACTTACTTACTTACTTACTTATGCACTTATGCACTTACTTACTTACTTACTTACTTACTTAATTACTTACTTACTTACTTACTTATGCACTTACTTACTTACTTACTTACTTAATTACTTACTTACTTACTTACTTATGCACTTACTTATGCACTTACTTATGCACTTACTTACTTACTTACTTATACACTTACTTACTTACTTATGCACTTACTTACTTACTTACTTACTTACTTCCCCACTTACTTACTTACTTACTTCCCCACTCACTTATTTACCTACTTACTTACTTACTTACTTATGCACTTACTTACTTACTTACTTACTTATGCACTTACTTACTTACTTATGCACTTACTTACTTAATTACTTACTTATGCACTTATGCACTTACTTACTTACTAGGGCCCGTTACCGCTAATGGAGTGTAAGATTCTGGCTAGCGTTAGCGTTTTTTTTAGTTTCTCTAGTAAGTTGGATTTCTACGGGATGTGGTCACTAACCTCATGCCCCACCCTACTCCTTTGTCTGGGGTTAGGACTAGGAGTGTCCTCAGAAGTGCTTCAGGTACAGTTACAAATATTTTGCTTAGTTTAGTGATTACATTACAATTGCATTTATAGAATTCAGTCAGTAGTAAGTACCAGAGAAATATAATACTTTTACTTATTCAAAGGAAGAATAACTGTATTAAGTATTTCTTATTAGTATAGTACAATGAACTGAGATATTAGCTATGCATCGCTAAGGAAGAAGCTTAACTAACAAATATGTTTTGAGTCGAAGTAAAACTCATTTTGTGACGAAAATTCATCTGTCTTTCTGGAGTTCTGATTTGATATTTTGGGAAATAGGAATTCGTATGTCTGCTTCACAAAACCAGCCCTCATTTAGAATTCCCAAGGTCATAAGAAAAGAGAAAGACCGAAGAATATCTTACGCCGAGAAACGGTGACAGACATGAAAGGAATGAACAGCAATCGGATAGAACTGGAAAAGAAATCTCAGGACAGAGTAAAAGTCGGAGAAGGTTGGTCGGCGACCTATGGTCCAGTTGGGTAACAGGCGTAAGTCAGTAAATACGTAACAAATCTTTTGTTACACAGAAAATTATTCAGTAGCTTTGTTACTGAGAAAGTTATTAAAAAGAGCACTAGAATTTCTTTGGAACCTACTTAGATACAGAATGAAATATAGATAAGTTCAATTGACGAGCTCTAAATAAGACAAAACAGGTGTAGTGTTTGGATAAATTTGTGGAATCCACATGGCTTGTCACAACCTTTCAACAGCTAATTAATCCATTCATCTTGAATTATACACTTGTATTTTAACCTTGTCAATTATTCACTTATATCTTGGTTTTTATTATTTGAGTGCATATATTCATACTTACTTTGCATGTTACATATCAAGCTCATTTTGTCTGACCATTAATATTCAGTCATGCTTCATCTCATAGACTTAACTCATTCACCTTTTCCACTTGGCTTTCACTTTGATTGTACACTTTTCGTTCTTTAGTCTGTCTGCGTGAAAAAAAAAATCGCCTGAAAATAAATTTTGTAAAATCGAATTCCTGTTCGGCTTCTTACTACTGCCATCTTACAAACGGTGTTAGTTATTTTCATAACTAATTGTAGTTATGTCATAACTAACCAATCAAATTGTGGTTTAAGCGCCCACCACGTGATCTGATCTGACGTGTCTGTAAACTTTCTTTGTTGTAAATGACCTACTAATTGAAGGACATTATTATCTTATTATATTGATGTGACTCATAACTTTACT